>JARLTB010000201.1:1615000-1902500 GCA_030141615.1 Unio pictorum
AGACAATGTAAGTTACTTTACTCACAGGGTCCATCTAAGTCAGTTTAAAGTATCTTTTATGTTTTAAAATGTATAGCATAGCAGTTTTTGACATAATATTAAAATAAAGTCAACAGACAAGTAGAATTTGGGTTGAGACAAGTAATTTTGCGATAGCACTGGATTGTTTAAATAAGTTTGGTCAGATTTTTGTTTTTTGTTTGTTTTTGAGACCGCATCACTTTTGAGTTTACATGTACAGTAGAACCTGTCTTGAAAGACCACCCTTTCTGCAGAAAGGCAGGTGGTCTCATAACCGGTCAGAATGCCATATAATCAATAAATTTATGCATTGAGAAAATGGTCTCTCAAGAGAGGTGGTCTTACATAGCAGTGGTCTTTCAAGACAGGTTTACTATATATCATGCCATGGCAAGCTGAGTAAGGTGCTGTGCCAAAGGACTGGAAGCCAGTTCATCCAAATGTGATGGTTGTAGTTGAACATGCAAGTCAGGCGCAGACAGGTTGATTCATAAACACATGCAAGTAAGGTGCAGACAGGTGATTCATAAAAACACAATCATACATGTGCTACACCAAGTTTTTCCAATCCATTTTTTAATGTATTAATAACTTCATGTTCTCTCAATACAAGAAGTACTGGTTAGGATAAACAGTTTTGAAAATAATTTGGTATATCATGTTTCCTCTGATTCCTTTTTATAAAAAAAAAGTATTAAATAGGTAAATTTATACTGTAAATACATCAATAGACAATTTTAAAGACTGAAAATCAACTAAAATTATTTTTGAAAAGTTTGGAAAACAATACAGTGAAACCTGCTTTAGTGGACACCTGTATGTGATTACATTTGCAAAAGTTTTAAGCCTAATGAGCTGCAGTGGTTAATGTACATGTATGTCTTTTATAGACAAGTTTCACTGTTTTGAGGATATCATTTGGATTTTTATTTTTATTTGTTGAATTACAGGTATTGTATGATGAGGCATATGGTGTCAGCGTCCATGCTGTGAAGTTGAAAAGGACAGTGGAAATGTACCAATGGGTGGAGCATGAGAAAAAAACGTATGGTCGCTATAATTAAGCAGTCATTTTCATTTCTTTTAAATACACACGAGTCGATTGCACTCTTGACTCTTATTGACAATTAATTAGAAATGTTGTATCTGATATAATGCTGCATTTCAGTGGCTGTCCAGTTGTTCTTATTTGGAAGACAATATGGTAAGAAAGAGTTAATATTTGAAGCAAATGGTGTAAACCTTTTTCTGTGTTCCCATTTGAGAAACATGTTTCTTTATCTTTTGACCTGTGACAAATTTCATGTACATTTTTTGTAAACTGCATATTAACTAATTATGCATTATAATAATCCATCCATGTCATGATGTGATCACTTTTGACATGCTTAATTTGCTGCGTAATAAAGGGTCATTTCGAATAGTTTTCAGAAATGTAATCTAGCAAATATTGGAATTTTCACCTGTTCTTGGTGAATAATGCAGATGCAAGATCTTTGATATTATGTCAACCAAGTCCTGACAAGTGACTGTACATGCATGTTGTCATGATCAAATTCTAACTATACTGAAATTAAATTCTAATAGACATTCCATTTCTGCTTCTCTGTCATCATATAAATTCTTACCATTTACATTTGTTACACTGTTTACATAATCAATGATTACTATTTAACCTGCTAGTCTAGCAAGGAATATGCATGAAAATGGTCTCAAATTCAAATTTATTTTCATTTTGCAAAATTGGTTTACTTACATTTAATTTCACTTGCCAAGTACTTAGTTTGTATGTTCATTTGTTTGTCAGTTCACATCATTCAGATTATTAGATGTGCATACTTCCAGCTTTAAATTTTCATGCAACTGAACAATTTATTCATGCCATTTGAAAATTAGCATTATTTATTGTTTTTATGGGGAAATTGACAGTTATTTCTTGCATATTGCTAGGATACTAAAACTGAAATGAGGTCAGTATGACTAAAGTTTGTAAGCAAACTCAGTATTACTGGCACTCAGTATTTTGTAATGCAACTAAAATGTCCAGATTATTTGGTATCATCGTAGAGCTAAATCTGTCTACCTTTCTATAATACCACCCACTTTACTTTAGTATATCATACATGACCTTCTTGATGCTACAGAGCTTGGCAGTAGGCTACTACCTCCTGCGTGTTAAGAGGTTAGTGTTAGGACTGGTCAGCCTGGTGTCAGGATAATGTGACTGGGTGGGATATGATGCTACTTGCATCATTACAACCAAACATAGGTCACTTATTGACTGAGAACTGTGTATTTATTCTTTCTCAGGTGATATGAATTTTTACAGATTTTACAATTGCTACAAACGACAAATTTAGCTACCCAATGAACAGTGGTCTTTTTTTTTTATTAAACTGCATGACTCTTTCCCAATCAGTGAATATTAGTAACAGTAAAAATATCATTTTTAGCCCAACCATCAAAGTTTTTTTATACCTACGAATATAAATAATTTTATAGTGACTTTCTGACCAAAATCAAGACTGCTCCGGTGGTCTAGTGGTTAGAGCATCCGCCATTTAAGTGGGATGTTATGGGCTTGATCCCTGGCTGAGTTATACCAAAGATTTAACAAAATTGGTACTAACAGCTGCCTCGCTTGGCACTCAGCATTAAGAGGTTAGTGCTAGGACTGGTTAGCCTGGTGTCAGGATAATGTGACTGGGTGGGACATCATGCTACATGTATGCAGCATGATGCCCCAGTGCTAGACATCACTATAAACTGCCTCACTGCAGACATCATAGCGATATGACTGAATTTTTTAAAAAGCTACATTAGAAATCCTCATCACACACACACCAAATCAAGTGCAGTTTTCATTTTTGTTACTATTGACTTTTGTTGCACATCAATCACACATTTCTTACCGTAACTGCATTGATATTAATGGTATTATGCATTTTGTAGCAATGCTTTTAGTCAGAAAATAACACAAAGAAAGAAAAGTGTGGTTGGCAGTTTGATTCCTGTTTCATATCATTGTTTTTTCATATTGCTTTAGAGGTGCCTTCATTGCATTAAATATAGTTTGTATTACTAATAAGGATAACAAACATTATGGTCTTGTTTAAATTAGTGACCAAGAATAATTCAACTAGCCTTGCATCAATTTTATATGTCAAGAGAGGCAACTCAAAATTTAGGTAAATTATTAGACCTTAAAGTAGTTATCTCCCTTTTATAGTTTTCCTCTTATGGTAAATGCACGTTAAAAATGGTCAGAAATGCTCTTAACGAAATCCAAATAATTTCTTAATTACTCTCATACAACAAAATAAAACTTTAAACTTATTTAGTACAGTATGTTTGCAGTATTAAAAATTTCAAGGTATAGTAATATCACTGGAGTTGTGTTCGTTATGATCTTATGCAAATTAGAAAAACTTGAACACACCAAGACATCAATATTCACAATAGTTTGATTTCTTCCTTTTGTCTTTTCTTTTATATTTGGTTAATGATGATGATTTCATTGACCTGAATTATATAAGAAAATTACAAAAATTGGATTTGTGTTCTAGTGCATTTACAGTTGGTAAGCAGGAAGAATCAAACCAATCTCCAGACTTGCAAGTTTTAGAATTTCGGCTATCTTGTAATGAACAGTATTCTGATGTGAATATTTTCTTATGAGAAATATGACTTTCCCATCTATTTCAGTGAGTACAATGAAGGTGGACAGACAAGGGTTGAAACAACTTATTCATACTGTAAGTTTGTATGTGTTATACAATGGAAATAGATGGATTCCTTTCTGGTTTTAAGCTTTTTATTTTATCTGCTTTTTCTTTCAACATAAAGTATATACTTTACAAATTTCTGTCCATCCACTTATTTATCCACTTGTCCTTTACTCAGGTAGGCCAGGAAAAAATCAGCTCTTGGATTTATTCCAGTGATAGGAATAGTATAGTAGCCTTCATTGCATGTACAATCTTCTTATGACAAATGATGCCCAAGTGCACATTGCAAATCATAGTATTATTTATGGTCCACTCAACCAAGATCACATTCTTGTCCAAAATGTTCCAAAGTCTGTGTTTTTCAAGTATGAACTCACTAGATAAAATTCAGTTTAGGGATTTTTTTAAATAATTTCATAAATATATGATAATGCTTTTGACATGGTTCTGTTTTGCCTGGCGTACCTTAGCATGTGGTTGAGGTCTTTGCCATTTTGAGGTGAGTACACTTCTATACTGTATCACAGCATCATATTTTTTTTAAAGCTGAAAAAAAGCCAGAATGTGATTGGATAAAAAATCAACAAAACTTTTCCAGATGGGGCCCATGTGCATGAAGTATATTTTAATTATTTTGTTTGTTTTTGTCTCTCGATATTTTACAAAATCTTTTAACACATTTCTATACACATTCATAACAGAAAGACCCAAAATATTTATAACATGATGTTTATCATTGTGGGGTTGATTGGTTTAAAAGTTTGGGGATTTCTGTGTGTCTGGGTGCTTGTGATTGGCATTTTTAACAATGCTTTAACAATTTTCATATCACTTCATTATCTTCATTGTGTCAGTTATAGTGATGTCTAACACTATGGCATCATGCTGCAGACATGTAGCATGATGTCATACCCAGGCACATCATCCTGTGTCATTATCCCTGGTCATGACATGAAAACCATGGAGATCCCCACCATATAACCATGTATACACTTCATAGCATGAAAATGCCTAATGACTTACGCAATGAGTATTAGCCTCAAAGACACATCAGTCATAACTTATGAACTTCCAATAGCCCAACCCTTACATGTCAAATCATTTGGCATTGGACCAGGAAGTCATTTATGCAGTTACCATATGCTCCTTGGATTGCCCTTATCCCTGTGGTCTCGCCCCTTGTGCCACAACTGAAACCATTGAGCATACAGATCCTCACCTTCTAATGCTACACACACACACTCATTTTGTGTGAAATGACTAAGTTATGCAGAAAGTATGTGCATCCTGGTTCTTCACTTGCCTCTAAGGACTGAGAAACAGTTTATAACCCTATCATAAAAGTGTGTGTGTCTAAACACACACACACACACACACACACACACACACACACACACACATATATACATGCATGCTTAGCATTAGAAGGCAAATACACTTAATAGTAACCAGTAGAAAGGTGTTAGATTGAGGCTGAAAAGTAAGGAGATAGTGATCAGTGGAATCCATGTGTTTATGTTGAAAATAGAAATCAACCAGAACAAATGTATTTTGCAAAATAAAACCAGAGATGAATCAGTTAATGCGAACATTTTTCAATTTATGGCTGCAAAGAAGACATCAAACATGAGGAAAATAAACGATTATTGTCGATCATTCTTGAGCAATTTGATACAAAGATCATCAGAATCTCCAAGCATCACAACAATCGTGTGATTGAACGTCACTGTATATACATGATTGTTGTTATCAAAAAGTTATAAATACAGTTTTAGTTTCTTTTAGTAAACTTCCTTAATGAAAGATAAAATGGGAAGAAAATTAATACAAAGTTTAATCCAGGATTCTTTTTAAAGGGGGATACAATTTGAGAATGATTTTATTTTTCTGCAAATGGCTAAGCATCTCTTTTTTTTTTTAATGGAAAACCTGAAAGGGTTCTGTTTCAGTAACTTAGAAGTGAAGATTTGACTTTTTGTGTTCATCATTCAGTTTATGCATAAAAATTGAATGCTTAATCATGTTGCCTTGTTTTCCTCAAACAGTTAACTCAAGACAATGATACATGTTGTGATTTACTTTCCTAGAAATCCAAATAGTTTGCTTATTTCACAAATTTGTTGTGTGTGAGGTTAATTATGTTTCTTGCTTTATAGCTAAAGAGTGGCGATCGGACCTGGTCTGGAGCAATTCTTTTAGTGATGGGTTTAATCATAGAAATCCAACGTAAGTAAATTGGAAGGAGAGTTTTTGTATTTTTAGTTACTACAGATGTATTTTTGGGGCGCCTTGTGGCTAAGTAGTCTAAAGTGCTTTACCATTACTGATCAGTGCCATCTCACCTATAACAGCAACAACAACTATAATAATGACAACAGCAACAACAACAATGTACTTTATCCTGGACCCACAAGGAACTCTTTGAAAAACATGACCCTTTTTCCAGTCCACAAATTTAAGAACAAAATCAATGAAAATGTAATTTTTCACAAAGCCATTTCATTTGATAATAATGACTATGTTTAATGTAGTGTTTCTTTAGCAGCTTTCATCCATCCTGACAGGGTGTTATGTTTAAGCAAAAAAAATGTCAGGCATCATTGCAAGCTGCTCCATTCTCAACTTCCTTAGGGGGCACTCACCAGTTATTATGTACTTTTCAGAGAGTGACGTATGTGAGGTGAAGTTGTTTGCATTTGTAACATGCACCATGGAGATAATGTTGGTATATCTCTTATGCTACTTTGAACCGCTCCGGTGGCCTATTGGTTAGAGCGTCTGCCGCGGAAATGGGAGGTCGTGGGTTCAAGCCCCGGCCGAATCATACCAAAGACTTACAAAAATGGTACTAACAGCTGCCTCACTTAGCGCTCAGCATTAAGAGGTTAGTGTTAGGACTGGTTGGCCTGGTGTCAGGATAATGTGACTGGGTGGGACATCATGCTACATGTCTGCAGAATGATGCCCCAGTGCTAGACATCACTATAAGCTGCTTCACTGCATACATTGTAGAGATATGACTGAAAAATTGTTAAAGTTATGTTAAAAATCCTAATCAAACAAACAAACAATCTATGCTACTTTGATGTAATGTGGCTGACATTTCTTTGGATACTGCACTTGTAGAAATTGTACATGATCTAAGCATATGGTATAACAAAATGGATGCTCCCATGTGCTTGACAAATTAACCAGAATTAATCAAAAGTACACTAATTATTTTAGCAGTTATTAAACTAGGGAAAACGAATTTTGCTTAAGTAGGCAATAGTAGCTTCTGAAAGTGCAACGAACGAATTACAAAATATCTGAAAAGTAAAAAAAAAAGGTATTGGATCATTTTTCTGAAATTTACCTCTGAAGTCCAGGAAGTGAAAATAACCATGCAAAGCTACCAGTTTGTTTATATGAGCACATCTTAAGTTAGCCCAAGCTGTCTCTAGAACAGGGGTGGGCAATTGTTTTGGTTCGAGGGCCACTTTGTGGGAGCGGAGGTTAGCGGAAGGCTGCACCGTTTAAAATGATTGTATTCATTAGTTAAAATTACATTTCATTTCAGAAAAAGTATAAATTGTATCATAAAAATCAATAAATAAAAATTAAACAATACTGGTAGTTTTATTCAATTTATTTATTGTGCTAATTTCATATCATCTAGCTTTCTAGCTGCTAGCACATTTAATTATATAATCAGTTTAATGAGACAAGTGTACCCTATCATACTTTTTTTTACAATTTTTTTTTAAAATCAGGAGTGAAGTTGCTTGTTGAGATTCTCATCACTGCCTGCAAGTTTATGTCTGTCAAAGAGCATCTAATTTACTCTTGTTGAGATTCATGCAAGAAAAACTTTGCTCACAAATATATGTAGATCCAAATATAGAGAACATTTTCCCAGCAAATTTCTTCACACATGGGAATTTGTCAGCAAAGATTTGTAAAAGTCAACTAATGTCACAGCATTAAACATTTCTTTCACTGTGTGATCTGACTGCATGTCAATTAGTTCAATCTGCAGCTCCTAAGGTGCTGTATCACTATCAGCAGTGATAGGATAAGACAGCAAATTAAATTTAGGCTCAATTTTCTTGAAGTCCTGAAATCTTCTTGTGACCTCATCCTCCAAACTTTGTAAATGATCCCTAATCTTAGCGGAAACACTTTCAGGCACTTTCTGTTTTCCTAATAAATGGAAATGACAAAACTTGCCCTCACCTGTTTGCCTTGCAAATAGACATAGTTTTGCTTTGAATGATTTTACATGCATCCACATTTCATGTACAAACAACCCCTTTCCCTGCAATGTCACATTCAGTTCATTCAATTTCTCAAATACATCAGCTGCAAATATCATCTCATATTTCCACTCCTCACATCCCATTTTGGTCACAAAATCACAAGAAATCCCCTTCATGTCCAGAAATAAGAGGATTTCATTCTGTAATACCCAGACTCTTTCTCACTTTGCCCAGGCTCAACCACCTCACACTGTTGTGATAAATTACATCTTCATACTCTGCCTCCATATCCTCAAGCAGTGATTTGAACTGTCGATGGTTGAGTGCCCTTGCTCTGATTATGTTCACCACACTTACAACAGGTTCTACCACATGCTTTAAGTCCAGTGCAGCTTTACAAAGGCTTTCCTGATGGCAAAATGCAATGAAATGACAAGACATCACTGTCTGTGTCTTGTGCTTGTGTAACTTGTTTTGTAAAAGCTTAACCATACCCACATTTTTTCCAGTAGAAGCTCTGGCCCCATCTGTTGTATTGCTTGCCATTCTATTCCATGACAAGCCACTTTTCTCCACACAATTTACAGCACACTCAAACAAGTCCTGACCAGTGGTTGTACTTTTCATTGATTCCAGGCCAAGTAATTCCTCTGTGATGACAAAATTTTCATTAATTCCACGGATAAAAATAAATAACTGCGCAGCTGTTCTGTGAGTTCGTCACTGATTGAGTCAATGCGGCGCATTATAGTCCTTCTTGACAATGAAACATTTTCAAATTTGCTTCTCACATCAGGACACAATACGCTTGCACAATCTACCCATACACTGCTTAACAAACTCTCCATCCGATGCGTTTAGCGAGGTTGTAGGCTATCATGAAACTGGCCTCTGTAGCACTATCCTAAAGTGTTGATTGCTTTGTAAATAATGTTTGTTGCTTCTTCAGCTTTGTAACACACTCTGCAGCTTTTTTCTTGCGTTCTTCCTTGAAAAGTTTGCAGCCAAATTCATTATGTTTTGTTTCGTGGTGTCGTTTCAGATTGTACTCCTTAAATACGGCAATCGTTTCATGACACATTAAACACACTGCTTTATTGCCTGTATTACCAAAGAAATATTTGTGTATCCATTCTTCATTAAACACACGGGATTCATCACCAATTTTACGCTTTTTTGGAGGGTTCATGGCCCCACTTAATTTGGAAATTTATAGATTTTACCGTTGCAAAGACAAAATTGAAATGAAACAGACCAACCGGAAAAGTGCGTATCTACACTGCCTGCACACGCGCATTGACGTAGCTGCCCTAATGGAAAACACAAGACGAATTTTCTGTCGCGCACAGGAAGCAAATCTCAGTTCAAGGCTGGTTTTTCTGAATGTCTTGGCAGGCCACAAAAAAACTGTGGCGGGCCGCAATTTGCCCACCCCTGCTCTAGAACCTAAATTACACCCATCAGTCATATATCAAAATAAAGGGAATTGAAAGTTCTTCTAACAGCACCTAAGATATACAAAGTCTTTATTATATAGTCAGTATAACCAGTGAGGAAAAGGAAAATTCTTTTTCTTTAAAATTCTAACCGTATGCAAAGTACGAAACTTTAGAGCACCACCTTAACAGCCAGATATCTAGTTACCAATGACTTGTAAATTTAATCTGCGTGTTACACTGCTGTTGGTAGCCATCATAAATATAAAGTTAAAAACAAAACTTTCACAGCAAATAAACCCGTTTTAATGACCAATCACTTTGGAAAATGCAAGAATTGATCAGATTTCATTGCTTTTATTTAAGTCACCACGAGAGGCCAACTTTATAGAACCAAATAGAAGCCTGGATTTTTTTTAAATATCTGACAGCGACACTAAAGTCTGGCAACAAATCAACTAATTGTTGAATAAAGTCCAGGTCGGAACTGGCCACTTGCAGACATAAAAGATTAGGCAGAATAATTGAAGCCTGGTGACAAGATCAACTAATTGTTGAAAATTAGTAATGGTTGGAACTGGCAGCTGGTCGACATAAATGATTAGGTGGGAAGATTAAAGCCTGGCAGGAAGATCAACAAGGTGTGGGTCGTTACTGGCAGGTTGTTGACATAAATGATAAGAAAACAAAAGTTTTGTTCAAGCTGGGACCAAGGGGTTCTGTTGACGTTGACAAAAGCATGACAGTTTTGGTAGTAATAGTAGACCAAGAGACTGGGACTTTGCTTTTTTGGTGAAATAGTAGACTTGTTGACATAAGTGATGTTGATATAAGTGTGTGTGTATGTGTGTATATATATGGTTACATAGATAAATGACCAAGATTTATGGCACATAGTTTTATGTTAAGATTGTAAATTCTCAGCTTGTAAAGCTCCTCGCTTATGATTACCATTTACATTTGTAAACAAAATATTTTAAGTTTTTCTTGTGATTTGCCGAGACTGTAAGTAAATAAGTAATAAATACTTATATAAATCAATAAATAGAAAGAAGAACAAATAAAAACAATTATTTAAATTATATATAAATGAAATAAATTCATTTGAAGTAGAGTATATTTAGATAAACTAAACAATTTAATTAACAATAATGTAAATAAATACTTAAACAAATAAATTGCCAATTGTGTGGATTGTTATCTGTTAACATGTCAATATAATACTTTAATTTGATAATTTTATCCATGTTTCAGAACAATGCAAGTTGAAAGCAAGAACTTTGAAGCTTATAGGGTCAATGTAGGCCAATTTGAGTTGTCCAAAGGTAAATATAGATTATAAAATTACAGTTTACAGTTAGATGGTGCTAAGTACACTACATTGTTTATGCTTAAACGGTTTGAAAATAAACCAAAGATCAGTTATGCAAAATATGGCTAAAAATTCACTCAGGCCTACAAAATCCTATGCAATATGAATCGCTTCCTAAGATAAGTTTTGGATAAATGTGTATTCAGTTAATCATTATTAAGTGTATTTATTATGTTGTAGAAGGAACATAAAATAGTCTTTATACAATAGACTGTGAGGTAATTTCATTAACATAGTAGAAATATGTAACCTCTGATGACTTGATAAATTTGTATAGAAGTGCCCCCTCTCCTTGTAAAAAGTATTGCCCACCATTGCCTTTGATTGTGTTATTTTATACCAGTTTATGTCTGGCTGACTATTAGTGTAAGCTCTTCATATCAATGACTGACATTTTTGTTTCCATGACCTTTAACCTTATAATGATGGTGGATGTCTAAACTTTAAGATTAGCATCGATGCACATGTGTAAGTTTAACATATTTGCATGTACAGAAGCAGATACATGTAAAATGATAAGTAACAATTGTATTTCATCTGTATTTTTGTTTGTATTTTAATGGGAAAGTTCAAACCATGAACATTCTATGATTTAACTATTTTCCATCTACGTTTCAGAATATCAGGGTTATGGGACTTTGACATTCAGTTTTGTGATCATATTGACATGAGGTTATTTGATATTGAGCTTTGTACTCAAATAGATATTGAACTTTGTACTCAAATTGATATTGAGCTTTGTATTCAAATTGATATTGAGCTTTGTATTCAAATTAATATTGAGCTTTGTACTCAAATTTATATTGAGCTTTGTATTCTGTATTCAAATTAATATTGAGCTTTGTACTCAAATTGATATTGAGCTTTGTACTTAAATTTATATTGAGCTTTGTACTCAAATTGATATTGAGCTTTGTACTTAAATTTATATTGAGCTTTGTACTCAAATTGATATTGAGCTTTGTACTCAAATAGATATTGAACTTTGTACTCAAATTGATATTGAGCTTTGTATTCAAATTGATATTGAGCTTTGTATTCAAATTAATATTGAGCTTTGTACTCAAATTTATATTGAGCTTTGTATTCTGTATTCAAATTAATATTGAGCTTTGTACTCAAATTGATATTGAGCTTTGTACTTAAATTTATATTGAGCTTTGTACTCAAATTGATATTGAGCTTTGTACTTAAATTTATATTGAGCTTTGTACTCAAATTGATATTGAGCTTTGTACTCAAATTGATATTGAGCTTTGTCCTCAAATAGTTCAGAGGATATTGGGCCTCATCATATTTAAGATTGTTCAGCCTTTTGAAAATTTGAATCAATTTTGCAGGTTTGATAAACAGTATAACAGAATTTCATCCATTTCCTCTGTCATTCCTGCGTCCACACCAAAACCCCCAAGTGAAGCTGTTTAATGGGGCTTTTTATCACAGCACTGAACCTCTATATCCACTGGTAATATATTTAAAACAGTTAACAATGTTATCTGATATACTAAACAAGAATGGAAGTATGATGATTATATAAATATCAATTTGATTAGATGTGTTTGAAATGTGACTGTAATCTGTTAGATCTGAAATGTTGAGCATGTGTGTCCAGGACCTGTGACATAAAATCACTGCATTATTTCTTTACCATTCTGCTGCCAGGGTTGAAATTGATTATAGTACAAGTCACATGGGTCATGCATGTGTATTTACTCATTTTAAATTAGATAAAAATTGTTCTATTATAATTTGACGCTAAATTTCCTTAACAAAAGTCTATTAACTCCTGATTATTGAATACTCGGCAGCTTATTTGTCACCAAGAAACTTCCAGACGAAAATTATCTATTACTATGGACTTTTACAATGGTAGCCATATACTAAGCTTGGGTCAAAATCAGAACATGTCGAGTGGAATTGTCACAATCGAGGGTAGTATGAATTTTTTTTGTCAGTATGCATATCTTTCATTTTGACATCACAGCATGCAACATTTAATCTTTATTGTATGGTTCATTTCGTCCAAAAATGTATACGTGCTTTAGCAATGATTTTGCTATAAGCACCTCTTGTGGTATGTAAATAATGACCTTCAAAAGGAATATGGATGTATATGGATCCAAATGAAGTGAGTACTTGCCACTAAAGGGTATGTAGAATCAGATTCTATGAAATTAAACCCATTACTAAAACAGTGCTGAATTCCATTATGACAGTGTGACTCGTACTATAGGACAGGTCAGATTGCAGAAGAATAAATAATTGCATTCTGATGCCAAAACACTCTGTATACCTACCATATTTGACTCATTTTCCTTGAAATACATTTAGGATTGTCTGGATGGGCAGTTCTGAAATGAAGAAACCATGGTCTGTAAATCTAAATCTAATAAGGCAGTTAACAATCAGTGCTGTTCCATTTAAACATACCCAGGGAAGGCAGCGTTTAAAAAAATATATATTTCAGGGTATTTAGATTGCACAGAGTTCATGTTAAAATGAAAAGAAAATTCTAAATTGCATCTATGGATGAGTAACCCACATTAAAAGTGCCCTCCCTTGATTCCAGGTATATTTTACTGGAACAGCCCTATCCAAAATTTGAACCATCTTGTTTGGTTTTGTGCCAGAAAGTTCTGAGAATTCATGATGACTACACCATAATTGTTCCACTGATGTTAAATATTTCAACTCTAAATTTGTATCCAGTATAATTATGCATTACTAAATTTATTTACAAATCTTGAATTCATGAATATGACCATCTGTAGTCATTTTATTTTTGAATCATTAATTTGTTGCACTATAGGACAGGTCATATTGCAAAAGAATAAATAATTTCACACTGATGCCAAAACTCTCTGTATACCAAACAAGATGGTTCAAATTCAAAACTCATTTTGTCACTCCAAAAATGTGTGTTCTCACTGCAGAGGTTAATTACAGCCTGACACAACCTGGACATCGAGTACACAGTTTTAGTTAGGGCTGTTCTAGTAAATTATACCTGGGACCAAGGGAAGGCAATTTTATTGTGGGGTACTCATCCATAGATGCATGCTGCACCAACGTATCAAGGCTGTGCAAGGCTGCATGTCTTGAGCTGAGACGCATCAGCTCCTTTTGCAGGTGTCTTTTGTTTATTTTGCCACTGGAACACTTGTGTGTTTGTTGATGCTCTCAGGACTGGACTGCTGTGCTCAGTTCTGTCTGGTTTGTTTCAATGTCTGCTCCAGAGGCTTTGGGGTGGGTGGGTGGTTCAGAGCACAGCTCATCCTTGGAGTGCCATGGTCAGGGCATGCCTGCCCCGATGCTCTGTGCCCTACACTGACTGTCCATTTGATCCAGAGTCAGATGCAAAGTTTGTTCTCTCTGCTGCATTTCACTGACAGACTTCAGTCTAGCATGCCTGTATGGCCTCACCCATGTGTGCACGCTGGCATGATGCTTGTGCTTCTCCTAAGACAATCGTGTGCTTGTTGTTCCCACTGTAAGAGCAGGGTCATGTGGATGGCATTCTTTTGCATGCCAGGGCCTAGCAGCATGGAGTGACTTGCCTATTGAAGTTAGACATAGAGACACAGTAATCCCTTTCAGGAGTACTCTTGGGGCTCTTCTTTTTTGACTGCAAGAGCAGACTTCGGGGACCTAATGGTGTTTCCTGCCATGGGTGTTTTTTCTGTGGTTTTTTTTTTTTAGTTTCTGGTTTCATGGTGTTTTGTTTTTTTTAGTCATCATTATGCATGTTGTCAAGCACTTAAAGATTAGGTGCTCGACATAGTCCTAATTATTATTATTATTATTTTTATTATTGAAAATATTGGTAGTTTTTTTAAGCTGTGAAAAGCAATTAACTAGAAACAATGTACTATATATTTTTTCCATGGCTATGTAATTTGATTTTCAGCTCTGCTAATGCAAAGTGTTCTTTTTCCACTTTTTTAAAATATTTTGTATACTAACTGCATAATTTAAAGATATCTTATAAACAGTTATTAAGGCAGATGTTCGTTTTCTGACTTTCTGTGTACTAATATTAATTAAATTTACAGGTTGGAGACTTGAGGGTGCGTTTTGAGTATGCAGGGATCAGTGGAGAATCCCTACTTGGGTCACCTACCCAGGTAGACAATCTAGATACTTATAATTATCATATATAATTGCTTATATGTCAAGTTCATCTGCAAACAACATAGACCCTATTCTGCAGTTAAAGATCTGTGTTGTTTGTTCTACTGATTACTCTTAACAGAATGCTTAGAGCCAGATCTGCTGAAACGTTATGCGACAACAGATCAGGGTCTTTGCAGTTTGCAGCTGCTGTGAGAATATATGTCACTGTAAATTAACTATGTAATATTAATAATAATGTTCAGATTTTTTTTATGTGGACATGTACAATCTTCACTTAGAAATCTGGTATAACATGCAGAGTTTTCCTTTCATAACTTTTAATCACCAGTGCACAGCTTGGTATGTATAGATAAGGGATCATTTTACCTTGAATGTCAACCAGATTTAGAAGTAACCTTAATATTGATATGACCTTGAATTGTGTTGACTTTTGTTATTATATGATTATTTTACATCAGCTAACTGTCTGCTTGACTTTCTTTGTACAGCATTATTTACGAATATTAGATTTAAGCCAAATTGGAATGCTACTTTATCTAGATAAACCATCAAATTAATTTCATGTTTAGCATTCAGCATTATCATTTAGCAACTGACTTTGACTGGCTCTCAACAAAAGTCAGGTTTCTACGACTTCTTATGAACATTAGATTTCATCTGAATTTGTCATGCACCTTGATATGGACAAGACATTTTAATGCTCATTCCAAAAGTGTTGGCTTCCTAAAACAAGTTTAGAAAAAGTTAAATCTCTTTGTGATGAACCAAGTTTGAATAGCTCTAGTTAATTATTTATTAACTAATTATCTATGACAGGTTAGTATAATAGCCAGACAGTTGGGATCAGAACTTCTTCCTTATAAGACCCTGGCTGGGGATGAGCTGGAATTACTCTACTATGGACAGCTCTCACCAAAGGTCAGGATTTGTTCATCTTTGTACAATACATAATACAAAATTTCTTTGTACAATACATAATACAAAATTTCTTTGTATAATACATAATACAAAATTTTTTGTACAATACATAATACAAAATTTCTTTGTACGATACATAATACAAAATTTCTTTGTATAATACATAATACAAAATTTTTTGTACAATACATAATACAAAATTTCTTTGTATAATACATAATACAAAATTTTTTGTACGATACATAATACAAAATTTCTTTGTATAATACATAATACAAAATTTTTTGTACGATACATAATACAAAATTTCTTTGTATAATACATAATACAAAATTTTTTGTACAATACATAATACAAAATTTCTTTGTATAATACATAATACAAAATTTCTTTGTACAATACATAATACAAAATTTCTTTGTACGATACATAATACAGAATTTCTTTGTACTTTACATAATACAAAATTATGCATTAGGTTGATCTTGCAGACAAAAATTGCTTTGAACTGCATCATTCTGCAGGTTTTTTCTTGGTCATTTTGTACATCCTATGAAAGCATCATATGCACATGTCCAGACAGTACATCATCTTGCATTTTCAATGTTGTCATGCACATAGGCTAGCATGTAGCAGTACAAAACAATATTATGACAGTCCTAAGGATGTTATACCTGACTTGTCAGGTGTCTTCAATAAAGACATGTCATAAAAACTGAATCTTGTCATAATATGGGGTAAATGATGTCCATGAAATAAAACTACCTTGCATTGAGGGCCCCTGAGTGGTCAAGTGGTCTAAAGTGCTCTCCGTTACGGATCACTGCCATCTCACCTCTGCGTGAGTTTAAGTCTAAGATTCGGCTAATGTAGTTAAGTGAGAAAGCTTGCCAGTAGCTTCTCGTGGGCCGGTGGTTCTTTCCGGGATTTTTCTGGGTTCTTCCTCCACCAATAATACTGGCCACCATGTATAGCCAATCGTGTGCTGAAAAATGGCATTAAACCCTACAAAAACAAACAAACAAACCTTGCATTGAGAGAGTTACAGCAGGCTTATCATCTGTGCAGAGTGAAGTAAGTTAGAATTTTTAGTAGTATTTATTGACTGGCATCATTTCCAGTATTGTATAACTTGTACCCATTTATAACTTTTGATAAACATTGCACCTTTACAGATGATAGACCAGCATGTGTTTTGTTTTTCACGCCTTGTTTAAAACTTGTAGTAATATATTTGCATCTGATCGCCAATTGGTATAGAAGATAACCTCTTAGAATTGATTTACATGAGAATAAATGAATTCCCATTAAATAGGAATCAGATTATTGACACTGGACTGTATTTTCTTTTCCTGTTGCAGGAGATATTTAATAAAGAGAAGGCACAGAACACAATGGTGACCTGGGGAATTAGATTTGGAGGCTGGCTATTGATGTTCATTGGATTCTCCCTCATTACGAGTTTGATCACAACTATAGGCAAGTAGTCAGAGCATTTTTGTATGCCAGCACAATAGTTGTAGGACAAATAATGTTACCCTTATCTGTCCATCTTTTTGTCACTCTATCCAGTTTCTTCCTCCGTGTTCCATGAATACATATCTTGTTCTAGAAAAAAAAGTAAAAAAGTTTAAAAACAATGAATCTCCAAGCTGCACTTTCAAAGAATTCTCACTCACTTATTAAATGTGCCCTAGTGCTAGACATCACTATAAACTGTCACACTGCGGACATCGTAGCAATATGACTGAAATGTTTTTAAAGCAATGTTAAAAAACCAAAATCAACACACATACACACACACACACTATTTAAATGAGATGTTAAATATTTTGGGTGATAAGTATTGATAATACATTTGAATTAACATATGAGGTTTAGTTGTAGCAGGTAAAGAAAAATCTTGAAAATTATATAGTTTGTAGTCTTTTTATTCAGAAAAATGGACTGGAATAATTTGCAAATTTGAGAAAATCTTGAATTTGGCCATATTAAAAGGGTATGCAGTATTACCTTTTCTGTCTCTGTCATATATGTCACATCTTGGTCAAATTTTGCAAATGCTGTCTGTACTCACTTATAAGTTTAGTCCAACTGCAAACAACATAGATTGTAATCTGTCATCACTTAGTGACAGGTTAAGGGTCAGTATTGATTACTTCTAACTCATTGCATAATATCCAGATATGCCATCACAATATAAAATGACAGATCAGGTTCTGTGTAATTGGCAGTCATACTTAAAATACAAATGAGTATATATGGTTGATTACTTTTTGTGCACGGTAATGGGTCATCTTTATTCCTTAAAAACTGACTGTAAACTAATAAAGTAAATTTCTGTGATATATATGGACATACTTCTATTTAACTGAACATCTTTTATTAAATGAACCTGACATGTAAACCCATTTTGTACTTACTTTCTTTCAATCTTTTACAGTTGACTGGATACCGATTGTTCGTGAGCTTGTCATGATGGGAGTGAATTTGATGAACCTGGCTTTCTCGATCAGTTTGTCCTTGACTGTTATTGCCCTGGGCTGGATTGTATACAGACCTTTCCTAGGAATGTCTATACTGGCATTAGCTCTGGTCCCACTTTTCGTGAGCAAGTTCCAGTCCAGGGAATCATATAGGGCTAGATATAACTAGTTATATCCATTATTTAATAATGTAGGGCTTTACAAATTATATAAAGTCAGCTTTTGCAGTTCAAGCTGCCTGGAAAAATGAACTTGCCCTTGCCCCAAAATATGACAACATAATAGAACATGATAAAGTTAGAACATTAGATAAAATAAAATCCCGTTTTTGATTTTAATAGTTTTTAGAGATTTTTTTTTTAACGTAGCCACAGCATATTAGATCCTTTCTATGTGTACTCTAGGTATGGATGCTCCTTAAACCTCGATGACTTGAACCTCATACTGGCTCTTTTTATTTAAAGTAAGACTTGAACCTCATACTGGCTATTTTTATTTAAAATAAGTTCATTAGATTTGTTTGTGGAATCATTCATCAAATTTTCTCTTTTATTAAAATAGCTGACTCGTCTCTTCAGCTATATCAACAATAATGAAAGCGAGATTTGTACTTTGCAAACTTAAGCTTGCCTAGGCGAAATTTTTAGCTTGTTCTAGGAGTTGGGTAAGTGAATTTGTAAAGCCCTGGATAGTGTATAATTGTGTTTGTATATGGTTGATATTTCCTATCAATGTAATTAATATTCATTTGTTACAATGGAATGTGTACCTGATCATCTTTATAATTGTATGTGATATAAGAAAGTTATTTTTCTATTTATTGCTGTATCATTGGCAGCTTAGCAAATAAATTGAAAAATTGATCTCTACTTAAATTTGCTGATACAGGAGATTCAAATCAAATACCTTTTATTTATAACCACTTTTTGTCTTTGAATGTCATGCTTTTCCTTTTAGAAATTTATTTGTTTATGTTGAAATAATTCAATTTAGTTGCAGTCATTTGAAATGGATGAATAATTTTCTTTTGATTGTTGTTTTATTCTATTTGGAGATTACGTTAATTACCTTTGCTATATCTGAGAACTTTAGTTTGCTTTTCATAAAGAGCCTATTTAAATATTTCTTTGTATTTATGTTCATTATATTTAAGAACAGCTCTGATGAAAGTACAGCTTATTAAGTAACATATTATTTCAATATACATATACTTATTTATTCCATGATAATGAATGTCTTATTATTGTATATGTTTGCACAGAGAGACTGTCAAAAAACTTTCCTTTTCTATGAGGAATCATGTATGTATTACATTCGTACCAAAAATATAACTCCATTACAAGTGTATCACAGCATCTAGCCACTTTTTTTTTTATCTTCCATGATTCTAATAAGACAGAGTTGACTCCCTTCATAGTCATTTGTCTTTTTTGAGTCATCATGTAAAATAAGAAAGTGAAATGGATGGATGTTGTGATAATCTTGTAAGGGAGTTATATATGTGGTAGGAATGTAAATACATAGTATTTGTAGAAGGTGTGGTCAAGATGCATTATTGTTATTATTATTTACAAACAGTTATCTCAGGTTTATACCTGTAACTATTTGTTGGTAAATAATAATGCATCTTGACTACACCTTGTGTATAAAGTATGTATGTCCACAGGATGGGGCATTATACCTGTAATTATTTGTTGGTAAATAATAATAATAATAATAATGCATCTTGACTGTACCTTGTATATAAAGTATGTATGTCCACAGGATGGGGCATGATAGGTAGATAGTGTGAGTATAATACAATCAGGCATGCAATGTCCCCTATGTTTTATGACTATGCATATAAGTATTGGTATATTTAGTATTTGATGAATTTAAATTTGTATCACTCGGGTAATCATAATAGAGTTGTATATTTCTCACATGAAGCAGACTGGTTTCAAGATTCATCAGAAAAAATAATATCCCTGGGAAAGATGAAGAATATGCATCTCTATGGCATCATAATCCATATATAAGTGGAGTCCAGCTGCAAACAACATTGACTCAGATCTGCGTTTAATAATATCCTGCCATATCAGGGTCTGTGGTATTCTACTGATTACTCTTAACAGACTGCATATACCCAGATCTGCTGGCACAGATTTGGGTTTTTGCAGTTTGCAGTAGGTATGGACTTGAAAGCAAATAATTAAGGTATGTTGTTCATGTCACTCTGCATACATGTGACATTACATAGTGTCACACTGCTATGCTTACAACATAGGTTTTACATAATTCATATTTTGATGTAGGATTATATTACAAGAGTATATTAAATGATGCAAAGATAGGTTTTGCTAAATATTTCAAAATTGTGCCATTTAAATTTGATTTTACAAAAAAAAATTAACCAGCATAAAGGCAGAAAGTTTTTTGAGGTCCAATTGTCTATTTGTACAGCTTATGGTTGCTTTCTTGTTTTGGCAAACTAACTTTAGATTTACACCATTTACCTGTATTAAACCTAGCTAAGGTTGATGAATGTAAAACATATTTATATCATGGTTTTGGTGGTAAGAATTCAATATTGTAGTGATTATGGATAGTAAAAAAATTGTTTCAGCACAATAACTTGAATTGTTCACCACATATCTGGACTAAACTTCATTCACCCGAGACAAGGAAGACATCACTGACCAAAATGCAAAGTGGTTTCAGCACCATGACTCGAGTTGTACTCATAGTGGACCCAGCTTAGTATACTACTAGCACATAAGGCAAGAA
Organism: Unio pictorum; assembly: GCA_030141615.1. Taxonomy (NCBI): domain Eukaryota; kingdom Metazoa; phylum Mollusca; class Bivalvia; order Unionida; family Unionidae; genus Unio; species Unio pictorum. The sequence goes on from JARLTB010000201.1 coordinate 1,636,100, forward strand.
AGACACTTTTGATATTTGACCCAACAAGTCAAAGGTCGAGGTTACAGTGACTGAAGAAGAAAACAAAGGATTTTTCAAATTTTTTAGTTTTTCAACAGCTACCTTATCCAAACATAGTGCAGTCTTTGTAGTGGAGACAAGAAAGACATCTATTGGTTTTCGGATAAATTTGTACAGGATCAAGGTTGCTTTGACCTACTTTAAAGATTGATGGTTTCCACACAGAAAATTCAAACCTCCAACGCCAGAAAGGAAAAATTTATAAAACAAATTCAACCAACATGATAAAAAACGTAGCATATATTGTCCATAAATAATATCATAGCACAATAATATTTTTGTTTCTGGATGGTTCAATACAAGTTGTGAATTATGACAGGTGATTGAATTAACTTCACTTTCGGATCTGAAAGCTTACACATTTGTAGTTCACACAGAATCTGTCCAAATGCTTTTGACAAATTTTCACGTTTTATTGTTGAGCACAAAATTCCATGGACAAATTTATTACACATTTGGTTGTTCAGGGCAAAATCTGTGTGCAACACTGCTCCGGTAGCCTATGTAGTTAGAGCGTCCACCTCAGATGTGGAAGATTGGAGATTTCAACCTTGGCCGAGTCATACCAAAAACGTATAAAAATTGTACTAACAGCTGCTTTGCCAGGTGCTCAACATTAAGAGGTTAGTGTCAGGACTGGTCAATGTACTATCACAATAATGTCACTAGGTGAGATGTAATGCTACATGTCTGCAGCATGATGCCCCAGTGCTAGACATGACTATAAACTTCAACCATGCATACATTGTAGCAGTATAACTCAAATTGTTATAGCTACATTAAAAATCCAAATCACAAACACAATATCTGTGCATTGTACACAGATAGCAATTTCATTATCTACAGAATACATGCTATTCTGTTATTATCGTTTTTATTAGCGTTTGCATAAATCTTTCCTATTTACATTTATCACCTTGTACATAATATAAATTATGGAGTATGTATAACAGATCATGCACAGCATATGTTTTCTACTGTTACAGTGATGGGTGTTAAGGATTCTTGTACACTGAATTGCTACACTGAATTTTAAAACTGTACTGCTTCATAAAATGGTAAATTGATGTATGTATGTCATGATGTTATGACAACCAAATGGAATAAGGTTAGTTTGCAAACAGTAGTCAAAGATGTGCACACCAGTCAGGAAAGAAATGGAATGGGTGGGAGGAGAAGCCTATACATTTTGGCTTGATGATTTGGCATGACATCAAGGCAGAATTATATTGTGTTACAACATAAAGAAGCCAACAATATAGTCCATGTTGCACATGCAACACTAAATATCCCATCCATAATTAATGTGAGAGCTAACGGTGTAGAACTTACCAGTGTAAAATTATGTAATGAACCAATTCAAAGCCAAAACAATCATACAAAGACCTTGCTTGTTTATAATTTGGTACTCATTCAAAGAAGTATACCAGTAAAGTTATGTTTCTAATTGATTTTAAAAAATGTTGAAGATTGGTTTTGTACATCTGCTGTCACACTACCAATTTTACAGACCTTGTAGTTTCTTTCATCAACACGTTTCAGAGCATCCGTCCTTTGCAATCACTCACACTCACTGTGATGTTGCATCAGTCAGACATGAAAGTATTAACAAGAGTTTGAGTAATGCCTTATTTTCAGGAAGATCTAGATTTTAAAAAAATCTTAAGCCTTATCCATGCTCATTTATTGCTATTAGAAACAAATGCAACATGTTTATATGGTAAGTTCAGTATCAAATGTTTTATAAAGTGTTCGTTTGCATGATTCTTATTTACCATGTAGCTTAAAATACTTTGATCTTACAAAACATTTCCTCTGAAAAAAAAAATTGAAATGTGGATAATGGCATAGCATGATTTGGTGTCTTTCCTAATGAAGAATCTCAAGTTTCAAAAATATACATCCGAGTAAAGGGGAAACAAATTAGGTATCCATGGAGAACCATACAAGTTGTACAGATGATTAAGCATGTAATTAAGATGGTGTGATTTCAAGGATTTTCACACACACAGATCTGTATGTAAACTAAACACAGACCAAATGTTCATTGTGGCACATGGGACTATTCAGAACCAGCAATATATAATATGCATACATGCCAACCATTATATTTTTTGACATTATCATTAAATGGTGTTTTTTCACCAATTTTTCCACCAAAATGTATAGGGATTACACCTTTTAGCTATGTTAAAAATTTAAATAAAAATAAAGCAATAACAAGATGTTTTTGTTATTTTTATTATCATCTCTTTATTTCCACTGATATAAAATTGTGAATATTCATAAAACGGGGACTGCTACACAAGAATAGTGTAAGAGTACTTTCATTATTTGTTATTTATAGCAACTGCATATAATCCATTTCCAAGAAAACAGACCAGTTTCTTTAAAAGTGAATTTTGCCTAAGAGATTCATTTGATTTATAAACTATAATAGTTTCAGCTGTTTCCCATTTTAAATTGAAATTTAAATTCAATTTTAAAATTCTTTATATTGGCCTTCAAGAACTTAGCAGCAATATATTTGTTTGTCATACACGCAAAATTACTGGCAAGCTTTCTCACATTACCACATTAGCTGAATCCGAGACTTGAACCCACACATAGGTGACTGCTGTACATAGTATTTCTGTTCCAAGTTATAAAGTGTTTGACTAATTTATATAGATTAATCTGGTACATACAATAAACCAAATGATTAACTTCCAAAATAAATACAGTCTAACTTAAATTAAGAAAAAGAAAATTGCGCTTAAAATTGTTGATTGACTCTAGTTTTAAAGATATGATACTGGGTCAGTATATACGACCCTTGACTTAGGAATGGCAGAGCATAAGTGTTGTAAAGGGAAGTAACCAGAAATGGCTCAAATACATCTTGGACTGGATCCATGAATAAATCTATGACTGAGTTTGAGCAGTACTTGCTTCATAGACAAAACAATGAATGATGCAATCTGAAGCTGGTAATGCATCATACATGATATGAATTGCATAATGTTATTCCTAGAAGTCGTGGATGATTCAATCACAACTAAGCTTATATCACTCTGCTAAACAAATTGCCTTATATCAACTGTGAAATCATACACGGTGTCATGCTCTCTTATTTGTTAGTGTTTGATTTTGCGAAGCGACACATTTCTGTTTAGCCAAAGTGAGCAGAGATGTCGGGTACTTGTACGAACAATGCAGATAACTTCTGCTCTGTTTGTGGTGAAGTAACTTTTGCATCACAAAAGTGCAGTATAACCACTATGGTTAAGAAAGCCTCCCACCTTTATTTTTGGCTGCAAAATTGCAGATCAGGACAAGAGGTGGGCCCCACGCATATGATGCAACACTTGTGCAACAAAACTTAGTTCATGACTTTTTCCATTTCTGATATTTGCTGTTGCATAAATTCAAGAATTTCGGATCTGTTTTCAGGTAGCGACACAAATATAAGCTTGAAAGCTTCTAAACTTTGTGTTGCTTCCTTGAAGACCTGCCTTACATTGAAATCTTTGGTGAAATCTTGGATGGTCAGCACATCGTTACATTTCTCTGATCTTTGAGAGCACACTTCATGCAGCAAAACTCCTTGTGCTCTGAACAGAAGTTTGTATATGTTTATTTGTGAAATAAATATCGACACAATGCATGCTGATTTGTATTCAGATTTTTATTATCTGACATTAATTGAATGGTAACTGTATGATTCTTTGTAGCCTTAAACATCGTATGGCACCTAATACATGTTTGACAGGTACTCATCACAAGTTACACAGTACGATAAGTCATATATTCCTTTCTGTCTATCGATATATTCAACCATCCTTATTATACTGGTCTGACTTCAAGATAGACAAAACAAAATAGTTGGTTGAATTTGCTGGTTGATTTTGTATTAAATTAAATGACTTAGTATGAAATTAAATGATTTAAGGAATAAAACGAGATTCTTAATTCTGAATTGAAATGACGTGGTATTAAATGAATTTATGTCGTATAAAATTAAATGATTTAATCTATACACGACATGCTGCAATATTAATCTTTATATTGGTCACATATGTTTTTATTACTTTTTTGGATGTGAACATAATTGTGGAATTTATGTTATTCACCTTGATTCTCGTTCCATGTAAAATGTAAGGGATTGCTGGATTAGGTAGGGATGTGAACATAATTATTTTTCAATTTATGTTCTTTTTTTTTTAAAATTAACAAATATTTAGAATAACTACTATAAAGCTAACTTGAACTTTCTTCTGCAGATATAAATAGACCTATATTTAAAGTTTTTCATTTTAACATTTAATTCATTCTTGATTTTTATATTGTGTTTTTACTTCCAATGTGATGTCATTTTAATGTTGTTGATTTTGCACCCTTGTTATATTTGTGTTACTTTGTATTTAATTTCTCCATTTCTACTTATGCTAAACGGGTAATAGAACAACTTCTCTGACATATGTCTGTTAGTATAAGTTTGATATTTCTACTCTTAACTTCTTTGATTAAATGCCCTGAAAAATACTTACACATGGTTTAGTTTTTGCCCTAAACCAGAATTGTACCTCACTGATTTCCAATATGGCTGCCACTGAGTCGCCTTACCATGTTTTTCATATGTTCCAATTGGTGACTTACTGCTGGTGTTGGCTTGGACTTTCTTTCACTTACTTTTGCGTTTGTGAACAGTTCTATGTGCCCTAATGCACTTTCTCCACATCTACAAAAGTCTAGAAATGCATCATCATTCTTCCTACTTCAGGGTCCTCTTCATCAGTCATCAATGATGGCATTGTCATTAATAGAGATGTAATTTTATATCATAATAGTTTTACTGCTTGCAAATACAATTTCCATTCATCTTCTGGTCTTCAAGATCTTGTTAGCAATATACATGTATCTGTCATCTTGTGTGTCATACATGGACACTGCATAACTGCTCCTGTTTAAAAACATGCCCATCACATACGCTTCTACAAGTAATTCGATGTTTTGTAAAAGATGCATATTGATTGAGTACTACTGTTACCTCTATTTTTGTTGCACAAAGATTCCAAACTTTCGTCAAATAATCATGTGATTTTTTATTCTTATTATTAGAATTGTGTAGGTTCGGCCCCTCTTTAACATCTTTGGCTAAATTCTCAGTAGAATGTAACTCGCATTTCGGTGATTTCTGATTGTACATTTGTCATTTGGAGCAAAACTATTTGTTACTGTCTAACGTATATGTATTATGGTTTATGTATGGAACAAACGTCATAGCGTTTTAATGTGTTTTACCCATAACTGACTCTTTATGGCATTCGTATGTTTGTACTTTTAACATGCGTTCCTTTGTCTTGAATATTGTATGATATTTAGAAAACGTATGACAGAGGTTTTCTAAGCAAATGACACATATTGCAACCGAAAATGTTTCTTAAACGTGACTGGAGATAAACTGTTTTATTATCGTTATTGGAGTTAACCCCCTTTAAAACTAAACCATAGAACTGATTGAAAGGTCAAAGTCACAGTCCATGAATAAAACCCATAGATGCATGTTTGTGTTTGTTGCAATTTGCAAACAACATCACCTTACACCAACTTCAGAAGTTTTACAAATATACAGCACCAATGCAAAATAAAATTGTTTCAGATAATCGTTGGTCATGTATGGGGATATTTCAGATATGATTCATCCTTAATTATTTGCTTAAATACACCATAATATTCTATTTAAATTAATTATAACGTGGCTTGCAGTGATAATGCCCTCACATCATTACCCAAAACTGGCCTGAATTCACAATGAACTGTCATAGTGTGAATATACTGGATAGCAGTAGGAAACCTAGTTGTTAATAGGCCCTTATAGAAATCTGGCGCAAAGGGCTTGCACTTGTATCATAGGTGAGCTAATGGGTCACACTAAGTGTTAAAACATTCCTTTACTTTTATTATACAGCCAACACAACTGCCAACAATTTCACATTCACACCTAAAATCAACATGAATTTCTAATGTCTGATAGGTCAGTAATTTAACACCATGCAACAGAACATCAGAACATCAGAACTCTGAGCCAAGTTCCGGTATGAAAACATTTGTCATGGGCTATATTTTACATTATTCTTGTTCTTGTTTCTCTCGTCGTCGTCCATCTTGATAGCAATATTAGTAATAACATCAACATCGATAATAATAATAATAATAATAATAATAATAATAATAATAATAATAAAATGGTTTCAGATAATCAGGGCGTTGGTCATGTATGGGGATATTTCAGATTTGAACTGTATATGATTCATCCTTAATTATTTGCTTAAATACACCATATTATTATTATTATTATTATTATTATTATTATTATTATTATTATTACTATAATTAATACTATTATTATTATTATTATTATTATTATTATTATTACTATTATTACCATTCTTCTTCGTCGTCGTCTTCTTCTTCTTCTTCTTCTTCTTCTTCTTCTTATTTTTATTATTATTATTACCATTCTTCTTCGTCTTCGTCTTCGTCTTCTTCTTCTTCTTCTTCTTCTTATTTTTATTATTATTATTATTATTAAGTGTGTTATGATATTTCACCACTGTACGTTTACTATATTAACAACTGGTTGAAGCCACTAAAGATGAATAATACAACTCATTATGCACACAAGTTTAAAGGAAAATAAGAATCCAGAATCACTTATTTTTCTTAAAGTCTTTTAAAATCTTGATAATAAACGTAACTAAATTTGTACGGAAAATGAGCACACAATAGCAGTCAGTATGTTAAAACGAACATTACAACGTATCTTTGTTTAAAAGAGACACAAAATTTAGATAAACGTTGCTTTAAATTTTACAAAAATTACATTTGCTCCAACAATATGATAAGTACGATTATTTTTATATTTACGACGTTCTGATTGTGCTTGTAACATTCTTTACTACGATCATTGATATATTTAACTCTTTCGTATTTCACCTATTCAGTGGTTCATTCAATGAACTTTAAATAGTTTTGAACTAGCATTGATTGCTTAGCAAACATATAACGAAGGCAATTTTAAACAGCTGAGTTAAAATAAATTCACTAACAAAAACCGCTTATAACAGCTAAGAGCATGTGACCTTCACTAGTTTCTAAAAATAAGTATTTGCCTTTCATAGTCTTGATTTACTCTGTGCTGTTCTGACTACAGTATGCATACATTTATTTAGTACAAAAATGATTATGGTATCTGTTATTTAATCCAAACATGACAGGAGATTTTAAGATCTATAATTGTCTGTTGTAGATTATGTAATTGTTAGGACAGATTTTTTGGTAAAATTAATAAGATTGCATTTTCTTTAAATTGTATTAAGTAATGTTTTATTCATTTATATTAAAGTAAGTTTCTAAAAGATATAAAGAGTAATTTCATTTGTTTTTAAAGCACAACTGTAGAGAATAAAAATGGTTGCTGAGCAAGTGAAAAAAAGGCAATGTATAAAAGTCGCACTACATAAAACCAGTAAAGATAATTTAAAGCTTTGCCAATGTACAATATGTGTGGAACTATATTACAAAAAAACATTATACATGCCATATCGCTGATTTAGCTAGAAACTCAGATTCTATCAGTCAAAACATATATTCTGTAACCCAGACATTGGCGAATGCATGCTATATCGCTGATTTAGCTAGAAACTCCTAGATCCTATCAGTAAAAACATATATTCTGTGACCCAGACATGAGCGAATTTCCAATTCGGTTAATAAAAATGGGTTAATCTTTCTATAACGAACATCTAGTGGCACAAAAACAAAATGGTTCTCAACTAACGGATAACCATATTTGGTGTGACGATGCCAGACGAATATAAATAAACCATAAGACTAAGTCTTATGACGTAAAACAAACTGGTTCCTACCTGAAGAAACTGGTTCCTACCTGATAAAGAGTAAGCATCTTTTTCTAGCTGGTACGTTAAGGGTGTGACCTTGTTTAACCCTGACACTAGCCGAATGCGTATAAATAGAGTCGCGCATTTGGGCTCAGGCTAGTTTTCCGTATCAGCAGGAAAATAGATGTCTGTCTTCTTATTCCAGATGTAGCTGTGTCTCATCATCGTGGCGACACTCTTTTAAGAAAGACTGAACTCTTTCTCTCTCTCTCTCTCTCTCTCTCTCTCTCTCTCTCTCTCTCTCTCTCTCTCTCTCTCTCTCACCATGGATATTGACGCTCCTTAACTTACGACTAATTCCTTCTCATAGCAAGAAATGAGAAGAAGGTTATGAAAAGCTAATCACGACATACATAACAAAAACCTTCACAACAAGTGACAAACTTTTTTTTCATAACATAATCTTCAAATAGTTTTTGCAACAAAATTATCCTGGAATGATCATATTCCATTTTCTAAGTAGCTTCGTATCCGACTGAAATCACTTTCGTTTGAGACATGACATAATAAATAGCTAATGGTCCATTAACACATTTTCGCTAACAAATGCTTGGTTCATCTTTACAAGTTGAAACAGATTGTTTCAACTTGATCTGACAACAATGTAATATGTTCGGCTTTTGTCATTATATTATGTAAATTTATACGCATATTTCTTACATGATTGTTGAAAACTCAGATATGTCAAATGGGAATTTATTGCAACGTTTATATAAATGCATCATAAACGGCTGGCCATTGCCTGTACTATTATTCTTAAGTGATACAAATAATTTAAAATAAACAGAAGAAGAAAAAAATCTCCAAAAAGAAACAAACAGAATATTCCTAGAGGAATATTAAAATATTTATCTCAATGTATTTGCTAATTAACATATACACAAGATGGTCATCAAAAATGCCGAACAGACTAGACTTTTAATCCTTAAGATACTTTTATCCTTGCACAAAAATGGAACAATTAAAATACACGTTTAGTGCATGTTTAGTACAGCTACATTCTTTTCTTACAGAATTTCACATGTCCATGCGTTTCATATGATTGCAGATTTTTGTATCAGTTTATGTCAATGTTAGAATCAATATTTGGTGTAGCATGACATTTTCATGAACATGGAAAAATTAATATATATATATATATATATATATATATATATATATATATATATATATATATATATATATATATATATATATAATATATATATATTTATAATGTGTGTGTGTTGTGTGTGTGTGTGTGTGTGTGTGTGTGTGTGTGTGTGTGTGTGTGTGTGATTTATGCCTTATACATATACCGGCTGACTGTGTTGCTCGGACTATATACATGACGTGAAAGTTCGATTTTTCAGTAGTAGTATTTACGTTACCTCATGCAAACTGAAATCACTTTTTCTATCCAAACATAAGCCAATTTTGTATAAAATAAAAAAAATTATATTTACTTCATCGTTTGTCGCAAATGGAATGCACTAACAGCCCAGCTGATTATGTTGTGGTGTTCCGCAAGGTTCTGTTCTCATACCTGTTATCTTCATTCTGTACACACAGTCGCTCTCAAGTGTCATATACATCATCCAGTATTTTCGCCAATTGTACGCTGACGGCATCCAAATATACTAACTGAAGTTGTTTCTACCATCCAAGGTTTTGAGAGGTGCATTTTTTTTATGTGAAAACATGGATGACACATAACAGGCTGCAGATGAATGATGAGAAAACTGAGGCCATTCTCATCACAACACAAAGACGTTCTCATTCACATCTTTTACCTCAAACAATAAATATCATCTACACCAAAATTAAATTCACACCGTCAGTAATAAAAAAAACTCTAGGTGTGTATTTTGGACAGAAGGACATAACTCTCACATTGCACCATCATGTCATGAACTTATGCAAGACTGAATATCTTGAGCTGAGATGCATCAGCTCCATTCACAAATATCTTGCAGTTGATGCCACCAAAACGTGTATGTTCTCATTAGTACTTTCAAGACTGGACTATTGTAACTCAGTTCTGTCCTGTTGACTAAGTAGAGCTTGAACCACTGTAAGCTATATTCTGAATGCCAATACATACTGGAGACGGTAAAGTAATATATCATGGTCTATTGTGTCAAATGCTGCAGATATAATCCAGGAGAGTGGAGGACTGTAATCTTTACACTATCCAAAGCAGAGAGAATGTCAGTAATACTTTCAGAAGAGTAGTTTACGTACTGTTGCAAGGGCGATATGCGGACTGTACATTGCCTAAAAGGACTGTTTGAATTCAATGAGATACAAGTTGAGTTAGAACAACCTTTTCTAAGATTTTTTTATATGAATGGGAGATTAGAAACTGGGCGGTAGTTCTTAAATCGTTATGGTCCAGTGTTGGTTTCTTCAGCAGTGGCTTTACGATGGCAGTTTTGAAAAATGATGGGAATTCCCCTAATGAGAGAGAGAGAATATTAATAACATCAGTTAGTGAAGGGCAATATTGGGTCTAAGCACTCAAGCAGCAGTGATGTCGGAATTGGATCAAGTTCTCAAGACTTTGGTGCACTTTTCATCACGATTGTTAGTACTAAATCAATAGAAACAGGTTCAAATGCTCCTAACGGTTGTCGCTGAAATTCTTGCATTATAACTGTATGGTGACGAATCAGTTGAAATTTGCGCTGTCAAGCGAATCTCTAATGGTTTGTATTTTGTCATCGAAGAAATTTGCAAATTGGTCTGGTAGGTCTAGTGGGATGAGAAGGTTGTTGGAAGTGGTGTACATTTGGTTCCTTGACATTAGTTTGTTAGTTATCTCGAAGAGCTCTTTGCAGCTGGAACTCTCCGTGATCTTAGTACTGTAGTGGGATGATTTGGCTAAAAAGACTATTGTTTGTGACGTTCTTCTTAGCGGCTTCGTAGATTTGTTTATGAATAGTGAGTCTGGTGGAAAGCCAAAGCCTCTCTGCTTTTCGGCGATGTCTTTTAGCAGTGCGAAGCTGGGTCCCCTAACACTGCTATACCATGGAGAACACTTTTTGTTATTGATACTCTGCATTTGGTGACTGGGCATGTTTTTCAAGCAATGAACGCAGGCAGTTATCAAGTTGTTCCGCTGTTGGATGTAAGAAAGTTGTTAGGTTTTCTTGGATGTGATGCATGAATTTTGGTTCTATTTATCATACGGAGGTTTCTCTTAGTAGCAAATAGAGGGTGGAGGGTTAGGGACTGATACGTCGAGATGGCATACAATGCAGAGGAGGTGATCCGATGCAAGTTCGTTGGATACAAGGGTGGATTCCAGAATATTATCATCAGGTCTATAAAGAAACCAAATCTAAAATGTGACCAAGTTTATGGGTAGGTTGGTTAACTGACTGTTTAAGATTGAAAACATTAATGTAATCTAGAAGTTTTGACATGTATGATTTACCAGGACAGTCAAAGTGAAAGTTGAAATCTCCAATAATTATTAGGTTGCACCCTATAGAATTTCCATACTCTAGAAGATTTGGAAACTACTCCAAAAAGAGAGATTCAGTCAGCTTGTTTTTTCTACTAGGAGGAAGGACGGTAGAGACAGAAAAAATGGACTGACCTTTGTTCCAGTGTGAGTTTTGTTTGGACTAGTTCAAACGATGTAGTGGCAGAATTGAAGGTTGTGTTGTACTTAAGGCATTTGATCATGGAATTCTTTGTAATTACAGCAATTCTCACCTCCGCGAGAGTTGCGATCGGAGGAACGACTTGATGGAGTAATCGCTGGGTGTTTAAATCCACACACTTATATTCATCACCTGCGGAATGTAACCAAGTTTCTGTCAGGAAGAAGACGTCAGTATTCTGGTCGTTGATAAAATTAACAATTTCTGTGCGCTTTTCCGGTGATCCTACTGATTGAGCGTTGAATAATGCAATACGTAGTGGTATCCCTGGGACAGTTGACAACAACGGTTGACGATTTAAGAGGAATTTGAACCAGGTTATTAAAATTAACTGTAGAATTTTTAAGTTGTTTATCCGTTACGGGCGAAAGGGAGATAACTGGAATTTTTCTTCCTGTTCTACGCCGGCCAGCTTTGAAAGAACGTTTCTTTTTTCGATTCCGTTTACATTTAAGAAATGATGAATGTATTCCCAGTTCGTTTAGTTTTGAGCACAATGTAGTATCTAGAACCAAGGTGTGGTCATTTAATCCAATTAATGAGGGTCCTATGTATTGTAAGCGGTCACGTGACGGCGGTTTATTAAAAAACAAATGACGTCTTAACATTGGGACAAAACAGCTGAGAAAAATTATAATTGTTCTCGTTTCCAAAACAAGGAGATGAATTAACACATACGAACGTAACAGCCAATGCATGATGAAACACAATAATGTAGACGATGATAGATAACAAGCACAAATATCATAAATATAGCACAAAATCGGAAGAGCCTATCTCGAGCAGTTAAGCGATGGCGGCCATCTTTCTGGAAGTCCTAAACATAAACAATTTGTATACTTCTTTCGATAGCTACGACCACGGTCCCTTGGTTCAAGTTACACAAGTCACGTGGCATCTTCTCAAATTTCAGAGAAGACATGAAATAAAATAATCTTTTAAATACAGTAGCTTAAGTCTTCTGTTTGATGAATCGCATAGAAAAATCGTTCATGGGGAAGAAAAAAGAAGGAACAAGTATTACAAGAATTTTTTTCATCAGAAATCTTAGCTCTGAAAGTGAACATTGAGTCAGGTTGAGCGCGTGACAGCACCATTATCAGTTTTGCATCATATGATGAAACGGGAGACAAACGAAGGATCTTTGACGCTTTTCTTGATAAACGAGCATCGATGAATTCTTCAAACCCCTTGTCCCGCTGGTAACTAATCTCGGTATGCTCCAATTTGCTTTCAATCACATCAAACTTTTGCAAGTACTTTAAAAGTTGTTGTGATACCTCAGTTGTTGTCAGAAATACTCCGGTTTCATTGTCTGATTTAGCTGACTCGAGTAGCATTCTTAGAGGCGTGTCTATGGCAGCAAAAGCGCTCTTACATTCAACAATCTGATCCGAGTGTCATGAATTCTCGTTTGCGAGTCTGCTCCAAATTATAAAACGTAATCTCTTTAAGTTTTTCAACTCGTTCAACGGAATTTAACTCAGTTACTGAGATTTTTATTTCTGATATTTGCTGTTGCATAGATTCGAGATTTCTGGACCTTTTTTCAGGTAGTGACACAAACATAAGCTACAAAGCTTCTGAACTTTCAGTCGATTGGTTATGTACTGCCTTTGGTTACAATATTTGGAAACTTCTTGGTTGGTCAGCAGATCATTAAATTGTCTGTGATCATTGAGAGCACATTTCCTTTGTCATTTGTCCCGACAGTTGTGTAGATAACATACTTGTGTTATTTTTACTTTTCTTTTAACAAGAAGTTTTGGTTCCAAGGGCGGATGCTGTTTGGAAATTTGGATTAACGAATACGCTTATGTCAACTGTTAAAAGTATTTACTGTCGTATTCGATACACATGGTTATAAATCAAGGTAGCTATGCGATTATTTCATTTATAGTGCGGATGTACCTAAATGAGAGAGAGAGAGAGAGAGAGAGAGAGAGAGAGAGAGAGAGAGAGAGAGAGAGAGAGAGAGAGAGAGAGAGAGAGAGTTTTCATATGCAGCGCCGGTACAAGACATTTTGGTGCCCTAGGCGAGATCAGATATCTGGCGCCCCTTTCCATTCATGCCCTCCCCCACCCGCCCATCATGAAATAAACCCTTAGCCCAGCGCCCTAGGCGATTGCCTAGTTCGCCTAGCGGAAGCGCCGGCCCTGTTCATATGCCTTCGTTTTAGTCATGAGAAGAAAAGAAAATGCCTTTACATTACAGTACTCCGTGTACAAAGAAATATGGATGTTACACTTTATTTGATGCGACAGGGGTAACATATTTATTATTTCTTTTGTTTATCTTTTTCTTCTGCTTCTTTGTACACTTGTTAATAAAGGGAAATTACTCTTGAATTGGTTCCCAGTGGATGTTTACGTGGCAGGGGATGGTTCGTAAATTATCTCCTTCATTTCCTGACTTAAAGCTATGGTATGAATTTTGTGGAGCTATTTTTGTGTAAAAATTAAAGATATAGATATATTTGTGACTTTGTTTGTTTCATATTGTGTTCTTTCTGAAAATAATGTGACTGTAGCCAGTGAAATACAAATTGTCGGCTCTGGAGCAGAGCTAGCCAAAAACAGCAGTAGACACGTTGATTCAAGGCAAATAGGTATTTTAAAACTGCCTATTGACAACTATTTTCAGCTCCATCAATCTATTAAGTACACAGTTGTTTTCGAAATTAACACCCAGGGAAAGGGCTTGTTTTTGCACTTTGAGCAACACGTGTTCTCAAGAAAAAAACATTCGGATACGAAAAATGCATGTATAAATTTGGGGTGGGTGGGGTGAAGCAACAGTTTATTTGATGAATTCCCACTGATATGTCAAGTCAAGTAAATTATATACTTATGTTTGGCTTTATTTTACCTATCCAAAAATATGGACCTTTGTGACGCCACTTATGTATTTTATTTTGTTTTTATTTATGAATTTTTATATTGGCAGCTGACCTGTATGCAACATTAAGTTTGTGCATAAAAACTATCCCTTAGCAGTGGTTCTCGCTGTGGACTTTCGGTTCTTGTTACTGGAGTGCACTGCAAGACACAGTTGGATGTGAAAGTAAAAGTAACAATCCAATTCACTACAGTAAACAAAACTCCAGTTGTGACCGTTCATTCTGATGGACCATCCCATCCTGTTCCAAAGATTTTAAGTATTGTTGGTGGTCTTGGTACAAAATAAATAAAACACTAGCTCTGTACAATGTATTTTACGGACATGACATATCATAAATCAACAGAATATAGTTATACATAGTACATTGTAAGACGTCTATTATAATATTTATGTTTTGGGGTTGATCCCAAAACAGTAATATCGGGTAAATGTCTTGCATTGTAGTACTAAATATAGCAAATAATTACAATCGGGGTGACTGTGCAGGGCAATTTTCACAGGGCAGAGTTGTGAGATTTTGAGATTTGTACAGTTTTGTCAAAAGTATTATTCTGAAAAAAGAAACTGATAAAATTGTGCATGATATTTGCAGTCCTTGCCTTTATACTTTTAGTAAGTCCTTTATATGTTTAGAAAGTTTAAAAATTCCCCCTTTTTATTCAAATAAATAAAAATAAATTTCAGGATGGTAGAAGAGCCAAGATGGCTTAGTGGTTAGTATGCTGGACTTGGGATCGAAAAGGTGTAGTTTCGAATCCTAACATCAGACATGTCTGGGTTAGCTAATGTCCACCTTGGACAAGGGACATTACTCCAATTGCCTCTGCACTAAATAATCTACTTGTGTTGTTGTGCTGTAAAGTGTCCAACCAAATCAAGTCAATAAGCTTCACACACACACACACACGATTTTCATGTATAATTATTTAAAGAAAATATATGAAAACTTAAAAACTGTTTTGCATTTGCATTGAAAGGCATTTATGGACAACCAAAGAACAGAGACTTCCACTAGAAATGCAGGGATTTCACAGAAAATTGGCAGCTTCTTTTTTGGGATACTTATAGGCTTGGCTTTACTGGCATTGGGTTTTGCCCTTCTTGTCTGGAATGAGGTAAGTTCTGTTATTTTATTTTAATTGTCTTTATATTAGATCAATTGCCATTTATGATTATTGTCATGTGATCTTCTTTGACTTGTTACTGTAAGGAGGAATGCCATGAAGAGGCCACTGTTACATATATAGCTCTGTTAAGTAAACTTAGGAGTGTTATACTTGGGTATCTAATTTATCTGTATAGGACTGCTAAATAAACTTGGGTTTATTATATATATGTATAGCACTGCTAAATACACTTGTGTTTATTATATATCTGTATAGCAATCAAAATAAACTTGGGTGTGTTACACATCTGTATAGCACTGCTAAATAAACTTTAGTGAACTATATGCAGTCGGCTCCAGATATGTGCATATCGTATAAATGCATATTCCGCTTTATTGCAAAGATATGTGCCGGTCCTGATTTGTTACCATTGTTTTCAATGGATATCAATTTCAGACAATTGCATATCGTTTATATGCATATTTCGCATAATTGCATACATTTTTCTGGTCTGACCATGCATTATTATGTGTTAAGTTGCTTCGGATAACTGCATTGTTCAAAATTGTTCCATTCAAAATGAAAAGAAACTGATTCTGAACATTGGCGGTCAATGTTGATTAATGAGGTCTGTTAATATCAACATAACAGCTATTAGATCTCTGTTGGTCACCAGGAGGCACTATAGTAGATAACCATAAATATTACCAAGACGGCATTAGCTCTCTGATTCTCTGTTGATCACCAGGAGGCGTGATAGTAGACAACCATAATAATTAACCAAGCATGGTCGACATGTTTAAAACTCTTTAGCTTTAACACAAACTCGCATTGCCCTCGTTAAGAATCCAATCCAGTCTGGTCATTAAATTTGATAGATTAAGACTGGAGCGCTGACCACAAGTCTGCTCCTCGATCTACTGACAAAACTGACCTGCATACGATACCAGAGCAAATCGCGTCTAATTTAAATGAACTAGGCCAAATGGGTTTGTTTTGGAGAAATAATGGGTATCAGTATGCATGCTGCACCAGATACACATCATAACATGAACACCAGTTTATTGCATACGCCGCCTAATTGCATATCATAGCATCAGTCCTGAGGCCATTCATATAAGTGGAACCAACTGTTTATCACTTTTAAATATCCCAATGAGACATTTTTACACATAGTCACAAAGAAATTCTGCACTAACAAATACAATGAGAAAACAGAAAATACAGCAAGCAGCTTCAGTTTTCTCTGTTGTTTTTTTTCCACCTCTACCAGGTTCACTACCATTCCTAAACCCCTCCTTAGTGGAATTAAAATTCTAAAACTGATGTATTCCTTTTAGAACAACACTGACAGTCTTTGAAGCCTAAAGATTATTAACAGACCTTACACAGGCTGAACAATGGAAATTTAAATTGCTGAAGGATGCTGTGAACAGCCAATCGGCACTGAGATGTCCCTTTCTCTTCAGTAATGTAGGAACTGAGAGTCTTAGTGCATAAGCATGCATATGTATTCATTAGCAAATTTACACACATAACCACATTTTCATTTAAAAAATGTGAGGATAGAAGTATAAAATTATTTTAAGGCATCAAGGAAATTGACTAAACTTGAATGTTTTTGCATAATTAACAGGGTCATGCTGTAAAAGCATTCAAGTCATTGGATGAAGGTTTGAATATAGTCATAACCCTTACAAATATTGATGTGGTAAATCAAGAAAACAATGGAAAGCTTGTTCATCTTATTGGACCACTTAGCACAGACAAGGTAAGTTTCTTTGCATGAACTCACAGGCCTCTTGTATGTGTGGAATAGCATATGTAAAGATAAGTTATATTACAGGGTCTTCAAGTGAAGCTTGAATAGAATCTACATCAGAAATGGTACAGAGACAAGGGAATTCCTGTCAAGGGGTTAAATTATGCATTTTTTTTTACACCGGCAGAACATTTTTGGGGAGACATAATTTAACCCCATGACTGGGATTTCCTTGTCTTGGTACAAACAACAGTTGTTTATATTCTGCACTCAAGTTTTTTAAAATTCAAATTAAATTAACCTTGCATTTTTGCGATATAGTTAGTAGATTTAGTTAGTATAAACAGGATTCATCATGTAAAACTATTACCTTATATATTTTTTGAAAGGTCACCCAGTCTTATACTGTTGTATAAAAATGTAAACAATTATCTAAGCAGAATTTACTTTTATCAGCTGATTTTAGTAAAAGAATTCTCCAAAAAACCAAGAAAATAAAATAAAATTATTATGTGATGTAAGTATTGTACCATGAGCATCTGGCAAGGCAGCTGTTAGTATCATTTTTATGTCTGTGCTCTAACCACTAGGCCACCGGAGCGGTATAACACAATTGATAGTAGAACTTTATTATCACATTAATCAATGGCTGGTATAGGAAAATAATAAGCAATTAATATATTTATAAAGATAACTTTTAATTTTCATCGGTTCATTATTTGGAAAAGTTCTTTGGTAGTAAATGATACAATACTGGGTACACAGCTCAAATGAAGTGTGTAATGACTGAAGTAAGATTTGTATGTTTGACTGTTCATAGAGAATTAGAATATAAAAGTCAACTTTTCTATGTAAGTGGTGAATCTATGTAAGATGCTGGTGTTTCATTTGATATTGGCTATAACATTGCCACCATTTATTAAAACAAAATACCCAAGTGAATCATTTAAGGGGATTTCCAATTCATGACTTTCTTGGAAATTGATATTTTTGTCCTGGAAATATGGCAAGTGTTACTATTACTGGTGCAATGTTATGTTACATGGAAATCTTGTGGAAAAGCATTTGGATTGATGAATGAATCATTCTGATTGGTTAGTTTTCATTTGCACTTACATGATTATATCTGATTCAACTGGGATGGAACGGGGCTTCTGGTTGAAGAGTGGTTTAAAGCACTCGCAATTATGGATCGCTGCCTCATCACTTCTGTCTGTGTGGCTTGAGCCATGGGCTTGGCCAATGTTTGTATGTGAGAAAGCTTGCCAGTAGCTTCTTGTGGGTTGGTAGTTCTTCATGGAGTTTTCCTAGGTTTTTCCTCCACCAGTTATACTGGCTGCCATGTATAACCTATCTTGTGCTCAAAAAAGGCATTAAGCCCCACAACAACAGCAGCAACAACATGGGTGAATAAGTGGTGTTTGACAAAATCTTAAGGATGTTACTATGTATAGCCTTTGTGTTCTGAGAAATGGCATTAAACCCTGAAACAATATCCAATCAACCAACAAAGTTGGAAGGAAGCAGGTTTTACATAACACATTTGTTTTTGTCCCCAAATTTGCAGTAATTGCTGTGAAAGTTTGATTTAATTTCGGATAGTGATATACTAGTATATAGCCCTTGTGTCTTGGACAATGATTTTGTTTGTTGCTGTCATAAATTATTTTTCATGCTTGAGGTTTTGTAATATTTTTAGTCAAACTTTCACATTCATTTTTATCATTAAGGTACTCAATATTGTTGCCTAAGCTGGTAAATGAAAAAATCCATTGCTTTTATTTTGTCCACATGGATCCACAGGGGTTACACAGACATTGCAGAATATATGGTCGTGTCACAGAAATAACTGGGATGTTTGTTCTTACAATATTTGCCGTATTTACCGCATATGTTGGGACACGAAAAAATAATTATTTTTTTTCGTGTCCCAGAACTTATGGTGAGCTTTTTTAAAACCTACATCATGTGTCCCAAGACTTAGGAAATGAAAAACATCTTCAATTCCCACCCCCTACCCCAACATCTGGCTACACCGCATGTTACAATAAATTAGATAAATAAAATGCGTATTTGATAATAAAATGAAAGAAACAAGAAACTAACCTTGTACTGTTATCATTTATTCACATTTTTTGTCAACATTAGCATTTTATTAAAGGAAAAATATATCCCCAAACTCCGTATGAGTAGTGCATGAATCCATATTGTAATAGCTTTCGTCAGACAACACAACACATTAGTCATTAATGTGAATACTGAGAAACGAATCATGTTTAGTTGTCCTCAAAGGTTTGAACGTTATGAAAATGAAAATTGGATTCCGCAAAATCACATATGAATGAGATAGAGAAAGAAAGAGTGAGAATTATATATATATATATATACATATATATATATATATATATATATATATATATATATATATATATATATATATATATATATATATATATAAACACAAGGAATGCAAGCGTGACCACAACCCTTTGTTTATATATATATTATTCATAAGGGTATTTCCTTTTGTCAGACATTTTGCCGTACTTTACTGATAAAACGTCAGACTCCTGTGAAAAGCAACTGACATTTACGCGTGACACGGTGTAAGGTACAAAAAAACCAAGAGTATTATATCCAGGGTAACAATATGACAATATCTCGCAAACTAAAATCATTATTAGAAATACATTCACAGTGAGTACAAATGACTATCTTTTTGATTCCATGGGTTATAAAAGGTATTATTAAAGCAAGTTAATGCTGTATATACTATTCACCGAATAACTCGAAACCAGTTTGTATCAATTATGACTGTTGACGGCATATAAATGAAAGCCCAGGTGTTGAATAAACACACCTTGTAACAGCCATAAACTCATTGTTTGAACTTACTGGCAGGATATCAAATACAAAGGTTAATTTATTACAAAGCAAGCCAACCCCAAAAGTTGACACTGGATTCCTATTAGCGTGGAGATTTTTTTAACTATGCATGTGTATACAAAGTCGGCCAACATAGGGAAGCAAAGGAAAATGACAACACGTCTCATATTAAGAGTGCAGATAAACAAACAGTTGTGGACTGTATTGTGAAAGCAGTCGAATCGCTTCAGGACAAGCCAGATCTGATCTGAAAATCATTTAAAGTTTGTGGGTACAGTTCTACCCATTTATCTCGTTATCCTCGGGCCCGAGGAAATATTGTCGACATAGGCGGATGTTGAGATAAGTGTTGGGGGGGGGGGGACCTGAAAAAAAGATAACATAAAGACAGTATCAGTGTGAAATACACTTGTATATTGACAAATTACATTTTGGTTACCTTTGTGTAATAAAATCCAAATAAAAATATTGTATTGATCACATCCTGATACGAAAAACATTACGATATTCAACGTCGGCATTATCACATTATCAAAAAATTTCACAGACCTCTTTGCGAGATGTTCATCCCTTAACTTCCTTACAAGCCAGATATTTAGTTTCCAGAAACTGTAAATTTAATTTGCGTTTTACCTTGCTGTTGGTAGCCATCGTAAATGTAAATAAAGTTAAAAACGAAACTTTCACAGCAAAAAAAAACTTGTTTTAATCACTGATCACTTTCAAATGTCTCGGAAACACGTAATCCGTATTTTCACGCAATTTTTATATATTGGATTCAGAAAATCACGTATACAGGAGTCCTCTTTACGCATCAATTTCCTGGACGGCAAATTTAAGGGCTTGCTAGTTCTGCTTCGACCACCTGTTGATTGGAAAAATGTGTTCATCAATTTGATCCTTTTAGCTGTGCTGATATTTACAATCAGAAAAGTCAGTGGCTGAATGACCCACAGATGTACATGCTGTCATTGTAAGAGTACATCTGAAGAACATGACCCACAAGCGAGGCGGCAAGATCAAAGACTTAACTAGCTGCAGAGTGGTGAGAAAATATGCTGCTATGTTTTTTTATCTGACCGCGACATCAAAAGCCTGGCGGCAAGATCAACTAATTGTTGATCAAAGTATGGGTCGGAACTGGCAGTTTATCGACATAAATTATTAGAAAACAAAGTACAGTCACTATCTACTGGTATATCTCTCTCTGTCTCTTTCTTTTTCTCTCTCTCTGAATATATTTTTACGAAAAATGAAAACAAACAACACTCAGAGTTTTCTTTTTTTAAAGTTTTACTTAATAAAATATACGTTTGAGTACATTTTCTGACATGTACTTTTCGAATGATTTTAAAGGTGTCCCACAACTTACGACTCAAAAAAAGCTATGTGTCCTAGAATATACAGTGCATAAAAAAATTACTTTTAAAATAAAATTATGGTGTCCCAACAAATACGGTGTCCCAACATATACGGTAAATACGGTGTTGATACATGCACATTACACCTATCTGGAAATATGGTGTTTAAAACACACAATCTGGGCTTGTCATTACTTGTATTTCTTATTCCTTCCATGCCCTTGTCTTTATCTGTCTCTTGTTAACTTGAGATATTCTAAATTTAGTTCCCAATCTTGATTTAAAGAGGCATGTGGGGGCATGATGTTTCTGTGTTCTTCATCTTCTTCCCTGTATCCTTAAGCACAACATAAATTTGATAAAACAAAGTTTTAATAAAGTTGATAGTGTGTTAGGGCTCCACAGTGTGAATTCAGTTTTTTTATGTGCTCTGTACTGATATCCCATTCGTATTTTATAGTGCTTTCATCTATGAGTTCTTCTAGATTGCTAGACTTCATTCTTTTTTTTATGTGTGTGTGTGTCTCTCAAAATGTTTTATATGAAAAGTTATCAAAGTTAGAGACCATAAGCTGCTTTTTGAGTGAAGTTCTTTTTGTTATACATTAGAACCTGTTTTGGAAGACCACCTCTTTTGCCAAAAAATTATGGTATCAAGACAGGCAGTCTCTCATAACAGGTGACAATGTTATATAATCAATAAATTTGCCCTCTGAGAATGTGGTCTCACATAGCAGTGGTCTTTCAAGACAGGATTTACTCTTTATTTCTGTTGTTGTTTAATTTTAGAACAATTCATTCAGGCACAGCAAATGGCCATACACCACAATTAATTTTACTATATGTTCTCTACATATATTTCTCAGCACTGACCTTTCCATAGTGTGACAATCAATACAAATCATATGTTAATCTAAAATACCTCCAAAGATGACTTCACAGTGAAATTCTTGTCAAGGGTTGACCGGCATTTTTTTGAGTGGCTGCACTGTAAACAGAGCAGCATATACACAGAACACTGATTTCACTTCTGGATCATCACTAAGGCCTAATTACACAGTGTGCACTGTCGCCAAAATACATACAGACAACCATTGTCAGAGCTCCTATTCTCAAGAATAAACAATTAACTTTAAATCCATACCAAAGATGCATCAATATAACTCTTCTATCACCACCAAAAGGAGAGAGGAAAAAATGTTCTAAAAATAGACTAGAACTACATTCGTGGGTACTGAAGTGGAAGTATTAATTGTGAGGTGATTCCTGACAGGCCCAACTTTTTGGGGCAAATTTTAGTAAAACTTTTATATTTGAATGCCACACCTATTTGAACTTTATACATGAAGTCTTTTTGAATTTCCTTGCATACAAGACGTGTGACACCTGCTGGAAAGTGTGTAGTGCTGGTGTTCCACAGGGTGCACGTGCTGATCCATGTGCTCTTGAGAAACTAAAACTAAATTTGCTATATCTTCCTTAATTATAGGACTTTTTCAATGCTGTAAAAACCTAATTGTTCTACAAGATAAGGCCTGTCTGAAAATATGTTTAAAATTTATACATTTTGATCAATTAAAATTTTAATGGAAATTTAAATAAACATTTAAATTTATAAACTAAATTTTATTGAAAAATTAAATTTTCATAAAAGTTTGAAAACAGATTTTGACAAAATTTAGACAGAAAAGTTGATCAATCAATGGTATTTAAAATAAATGGTGGTTTGGATCTGTGTAACTGAGAACATTTTTCCCAGGGGTAGTGAATAAGCATGACTCATAGTGATTTTGGCAACAAACCGCAATATGCCTGTCAAGGTGCATATAGGTGTACACACTAAAGAAGCAACAACAGGTGCTATGTTCCATATTTATTGTGTCAGGTATTTAGGCAGTTATTTGTATAACTAATAGTGCACTCAGATTTAAACATCAGATGGGACCACTTCCATGTTTTATAGGAAAATTGCATTACATTTCAGTGTCGATAACTACAAAAAGCGACAATAAGATAGGAAAATACAGTTTTTAGGCAGGCTTTACCTTACTGAACAATGGCGCTAATCTCTCTCATGAAGTTCTAAGCCATGTCCTTGAGGTGCTATATTAGTGTGGTGATATCATGATCACTTATGGCAGTACACTGCATATGTCCTTATGAAATCTTGCTATCACCACCAGACTACTGGAGAGCTTCCAAACTGATCCACCACTAACATTTTGTTCCAGATACCAGCCTAGACCTGAAAAGATATAAAATGTTTCACTTATATCTAGAAAACAGTAAGATGTATGCAAATGAAGTTAAAATGTGTTAGATATAGTGATTTCCAAATAACATTCAGGCTGCAAACATAGGAAAGAAATATTAAACTTGACAGAGTGACACTCAGAAATGTGAAGTAATAGTCATGTATTAAAGTAATAAATTCATCCTAAAAGTATATGAAGTTTCTATAAGTATATCTGGTCATTTACAGGTTAAATAACTAATCAGGTAGACTATGCATCACAAACTTTATGGAAATGCTGGGACGGTGAGGTTTGATCATTGGTGGAAACATTAGTACATGCTAGTATACAGGAAAGTCAAGCAACAATGTAGTAAAAAAGAATATATTACTATAAGCAATCTTATTCATGAGGGAAATAATAATTCTGGATATTGCAAGAGAATACAGCCAAATGTGGCCACACATATCAACTACAGGTACCAATACATCCTATATCATAAACTAAATGTAAAATTCTGATTCCCAAAACTTGTAAACAAGAATGGAAATTTGCATATGTGGGACATATACAATGTAATTGTTATGATCAAATGTGCAAAAATAATTCAACTGATCTGTTTGAACATTTAAAGTGTATTTTTAATGGTGTTTGATACCAATTATTAACCTCAGTTGTTCAATAGAATCAGATATCAGCTGATATTACAATACCACACTCTGTCCAAGTACTGAATTGAAATATGTTTCCATACATGGGCATATTAATGAAGAAAATAACATTTTGGGATACATTTAGTGCACACAGCCAGAAATGTGTCTTATAGATTCACTGTAGGTACAATGTTAGCCTATATGATACTGAATGTGAACTTTGGATCCCAAACATTCTAAAAAATGTGAATATTTGTTCATGTGGGATATGAAACCATGCTAAGATCAGTTGTACACAGTTAAACTCAAAATATCAGTTTGAATATATCTTATGCAATCTTTAGAGTGTCAGTTAACAAATATTATTAGTAATTAACAATGCATAAATTAAGATGGATCATTAGAATTCACATAACATCATACAGGCCACAATGCCACACTTCACTAATCAATATCTTAACCAAACTGAACAATAAAATTGAATGCATTTTGTGTTCAACTTACATCATTTTGCTGTTTTCTTACATCCAAAGGTAAATATACATGTGGAAAGTATATTTTATCCCTTCAGCCTGCATTTCATTCTCAGAAAGTTTAAACTGATTTAGTAGAGAAGTTGAGTAGGTTCTAGTATAAAGTTTTCATCACTGTCCTCTCACTAAATACCCTGTAACTATATTTGTTAACAATTACTATAGGATATGTAAGCAGATATGTGTTACTCAGGAAGTCACCCCATCATAAACATAAATTAACTGATTGGACCCATAATAAATAGTTTGAATGATCGCTATACAAAATAGAATCTGTCTTTCATATATTTTAAATGTATGTCTCATTTTGACTTACAAAGATATTTTCTCTGTTAAAATTTGACAAATATCCATCATTGTAGCTTGTATATGGTGTAGGAGTATAAACATGCTGATATCATTTGATATAATTTCCAAAAATATTATCTATGTGCATTTTAAGGGGCAAATTTGAATTTTTTAATTTTTTAAAAAAAATTGTATTAAAATTTTAAAAAATAAAATCAATTTTTAATTTCTAATGTCATTTTTCTATTTTAAATGTTAATATATATAACACCTTCAAATTTCATGTGTTTATCATTAATAATAACATTTTTATAGCAATTTAAAGTTTAATAAAAACTGCCTGTACAGGCCATACACCACAATTAATTTTACTATATGTTCTCTACATATATTTCTCAGCACTGACCTTTCCACAGTGTGACAATCAATACAAATCATATGTTAATCTAAAATACCCCCAAAGATGACTTCACGGTGAAAATCTTGTCAAGGGTTGACCGGCATTTTTTTGAGTGGCTGCACTGTAAACAGAGCAGCATGTACACAGAACACTGATTTCACTTCTGGATCATCACTAAGGCCTAATTACACAGTGTGCACTGTCGCCAAAATACATACAGACGACCACTCTCAGAGCTCCTATTATCAAGAATAAACAATTAACTTTAAATCCATACCAAAGATGCATCAATATAACTCTTCTATCACCACCAAAAGGAGAGAGGAAAAAATGTTCTAAAAATAGACTAGAACTACATTCGTGGGTACTGAACTGGAAGTATTAATTGTGAGGTGATTCCAAATATTACAAAGGGACCTTTTGTTGAAAAGTAGTAGACTGAGATAAGAAAAGTAAGGTTAGCAAATCAGCTTGATTTCTTTGCACATTGGTGAGAAATTGTATCGTGTGTTCCAACTTAAGCAGGAATGACTGTGATGTACTGGCAGCTCTAAGACTTCAGCATACATCATTGTCTTCCATCTTGGATTTTCCAACAGGACTTGAACTTGAATCTATTAGACCATTTCATTACTAGGACTTAATTTAATTTTTGGATTCTTTTTGGATTTGATTGTTAAAACTATAAGGGCTTTTTTCTCCATTTTTAGTCTTTTTCCAGGAAAATAAATTTTTTGTTAAATTTTATAAAGCTTGTTGTTTTCACTCTTTCTTTGTTACTTTTTAATATATCCATAATAGTTGTCACATTTAACCTATATGAGTTAAACATTATGTCTGTTTGGAATTAGCAAATTTCAGATGTACCCCATTTCAAATCTTCTAAATTTGTCTTTGTCAGATTCTTTTTTTTCAATAAGATTTTTTGTCTTTGTTTTCTGGATGATTTCTTAATGCAAATGATTACAGGGTTATGAAATAGCTTTCATGTTTGTTCAGAATGTGTAACAACATCCTGTTTATTTCATGTATGAATAATTGATAGAGATGTAACATGCACCAACATTAACAATACAAAGACAACAAAAATTCTCATCGTTCTAGCATATCAGAGTATAATTGCTTGTGTGGAAGTAATACTTGGTGTTTAAAAATGTGCAGCAATATTTTGAACTTCAGTATTTTTAAAAGTTATATATAAGAAGGAAATCAAGATATATTATTTTATTAATTATCTTTTGCAGCATCTCTGTAACAGCTCTTGATTTGTGAATGCATGTAATAAGCTTCAGATAATGAAGTATTTCAAATACAGTATTTGATATTTTTTACACACTGATAGGTAAAATTAAAATTCCCTAAATGCTTAAAAGACAAGACTTAACACTTTCACATATTATAGCTTTGATTTGTGTTATATAGATGTCATTGTTAAATCTACATTTAACAAAGGATTGACAGGTGAGCATATTTGCTTTAAACATTTAACACAGGATTGACAGGTGAGCATATCTGTTTTAAACATTTAACACAGGATTTACAGGTGATCATATCTGTTTTAAACATTTAACACATGATTGACAGGTGAGCATATCTGCTTTAAACACTTAACACAGGATTGACGGGTGAGCATATCTGTTTTAAACATTTAACACAGGATTGACAGGTGAGCATATCTGCTTTAAACACTTGACACAGAATTGACAGGTGAGCATATCTGCTTTAGACATTTAACACAGGATTGACAGGTGAGCATATCTGCTTTAAACACTTGACACAGAATTGACAGGTGAGCATATCTGCTTTAGACATTTAACACAGGATTGACAGGTGAGCATATCTGCTTTAAACATTTAACACAGGATTGACAGGTGAGCATATCTGCTTTAAACATTTAACACAGGACTGACAGGTGAGCATATCTGCTTTTAATACTTTTGAATTGTTTTTAAATGCTTGATTGGATTAAACTCTTGAGTCACTGTAAAATCCTTTTTGTGTCATTTAAATAAATTATTGTTATGTTAAATTTTGTAATGAATATGAGTAAAACAAATTTCTTGAATAAGCTAAAATGTAAAACAAACTAGAACTTGGATAAAAATTTTATTTGTTCATCCCACATTAAAAGTTAAAATATAAAGCAAGATGCATAAACATATACACCACTTAAGTCTTTACTACTAGGGGGTAACACTCACCCTTCCCATTCTGGATTTGAAGACTATTCATGAGAAAAGATGTCAAACAGTAGACTAAGAGACCAGTAATGATAAGCATTATATCAGGTAGCTGCTAGAACTGTAACTTGTACAAATTTGTTTATGATGATTGTCAAACTGTTCATCATAAAGTAGAAAGCACGTCATTTAGAGATCTTTACTAACTTGTGTTTGTCTACTATTAGATTTGACACTTAATAAAATCCAGTTCCAGACTAAATTGTTGCATGATATATTTGGTCCATGCCATTTAATTAGAACATGCTAATGTTGTATTAGTCTCTCAACAGCTGTTGACTGGGGATATATGTCTGTTTTTTAAATATGGAACCTTTGTAAATCTAACATGTGTAAGTTACAAAAGGTTAATGACAAATCACACTAACATGGGCACTTTTTTATATCTGGTTTAGATAGGAAGTTAAGTCCATATATGTCACAATACCTGCAAATTCCCTAAATTAAAATTAGATTGAAGATAAATTGTAAAGGACAATATGTACAGCC
This sequence comes from Unio pictorum, assembly GCA_030141615.1. NCBI lineage: Eukaryota > Metazoa > Mollusca > Bivalvia > Unionida > Unionidae > Unio > Unio pictorum. Next base: position 1,664,607 of record JARLTB010000201.1, read on the forward strand.
TCTTTTTTTTTTAAATTTCATGTACAACTTTTAATGCTTAAAGAACAACATATTATGGTCACAGGGGTTTGTATTGTTGATTATGATTTACCTATCATTCACATATGAACTTTAAGATGATTGGTAGGTAAATTGAAACTAAGGGCAACAGGTATATGCTATCAGTCATCCTAACACCCCTGTTTTTTATTGGGTGACCCTAGCACTTTTATTTCCCAGGGTAAAAGAAAGTTTGTTACAAAAATTACACAAATTGATTTATGTACTTTTTTCAATGGTTTTGCCCTGTATATATACATGCATAATGTTTGTTTTTTTTATATAAAAAAAACAAAACAAATGCCTGCCTACCTAACCTAATTTAAAACCAGTGCAAAAGAAACACATACATTATATTTTGGTCTTTTAGTCTATGACTGTCCTTTATAGACAAGTTTCACTGTGTTTGTTTTCTGAACATATTAGTGATTGGACTGTTATTTTTATGTACAACAGGCCATACATTACGAACGCTATGGTGTTAGTGTCCATGCAGTGAAGTTGAAAAGTGTGGGAGAGATGTACCAATGGGTGGAACATGAAGACAAAATGTACAGTATTGCGCTTTAATCATTTTGATTTCTTTAAAATATATGTGAATCAATTATACTCTGAGGGTCATTTAGTTTTTGACATTTTTAATAATAACATCATAGCTTGCACATTTAGAGATGAGTCATATATAATGAGTAGAATGATTTCATCATAAACTTCCAAGGTTGATGTATTGATAAGTGCAAGTAAACATCACATGATATATGACAAGGACATGTGTTCTTGTGAATGGAAGTCATGTGTTTTTCTGCAAAGGATCCAGATCTGTTTCTTGATTGGTATCAACTGAATCAGCTGTTACTTACTGCATGTCAGTATTTCAAAATAACCAAAGATTGTTTTTACAAAGCCTTGTATTCCATTTTAGGAATTGTGTGTTAGTTTACAATATCATTGGATTAATATGCAGAATTAATTATCTTTTAAGTTATTACTGGACTTGAAAGAGGCTTGATTCATATATTATAATAATTTGTTATAGTTGCTTTGCTGCAATAACCATTTATTACAAGACATTTGAATATATTAATAGGTGTTCAGATTTACTGTGAAACATTTAAAGACTATTGGATTAATAGTTGCATCAAATTACAGAAACATTCAAGGTCATTTTGGTCTTATAGTTCCATTGGAGTTACCTTGAACATTTGGATTTAGAACATAGTGATTATTATAGTGTTTGGTACATCAGTACATTAAAGTTATCTCTCGGAATACCTTCAGAGCTTGTTTGGATTATTTTTAACTAAGGAATTTATAGAATTTTTAGAATTTTTTTTTATCATTGTAAGTTATTTTTAATTCTTTAACTTTGTATATAACAGGATAATAAACAAATATTTTAAATGACATAAAATTTGTTGGTTTTGCTCTTTCGTGTTATGTAGTCAAAGTTGCTATGGATCATAACACTTCCATTGAGTCTGAGGTAACAATTTTTCCAAAGATATACCAGCTTGTCTCAAAGTAAATTATTTTGCAGTTATTGCAAGCAGTATCAGAAAATTGCACAGGTTGGAAATTCAACCGATGTGTTTGTCAATTGAACTGACACATACAGGATTAAACCAATGAAGTCTCATTACAGCCATTGACCCCATAAGAATGATAAAATATGTGCAGTACAATATGTGTATGAAAGGACCCAGAATATGCAGAAAATAAATAAGTCAGAGATGCTGACATTTGACTTAGAAAGTCCACAAGCTACGTACTAGCCCTATCTATAAAACCATTGTCAGACATCAAAATGCTGTGTGTGCTCAAGTAGAACAGTGGTGTTGAACTTAATGTTAGTCATGACTTATAATAATTACGACTTAGAACAGACTAAAGGAATGAGAGTTAAAGTCATTTAATGTTAGTCATGACTTATAATAATTACGACTTAGAACAGACTAAAGGAATGAGAGTTAAAGTCATTTAATGTTAGTCATGACTTGTAATAATTATGACTTAGAACAGACTAGGGGAATGAGAGTTAAAGTCATTTAATGTTAGTCATGACTTGTAATAAGTATGACTTAGAACAGACTAGGGGGAATTAGAGTTAAAGTAATTTAATGTTAGTCATGATTTATAATAATTACGACTTAGAACAGACTAGAGGAATGAGAGTTAAAGTAATTTAATGTTAGTCATGATTTATAATAATTATGACTTAGAACAGACTAGGGTAATGAGAGTTAAAGTAATTTAATGTTAGTCATGATTTATAATAATTATGACTTAGAACAGACTAGAGTAATGAGAGTTAATGTCATTTAATGTTAGTCATAACTTGTAATAATTATGACTTAGAACAGACTAGGGGAATGAGAGTCATTTAATGTTAGTCATGACTTATAATAGTTATGACTTAGAACAGACTAGGGTAATGAGAGTTAAAGTAATTTAATGTTAGTCATGATTTATAATAATTATGACTTAGAACAGACTAGGGTAATGAGAGTTAAAGTAATTTAATGTTAGTCATGACTTATAATAATTATGACTTAGAACAGATTAGGGAAATGAGAGTTAAAATCATTTAATATTAGTCATGACTTGTAATAATTATGACTTAGAACAGACTAGGGGAATGAGAATTAAAGTCATTTAATGTTAGTCATGACTTATAATAGTTATGACTTAGAACAGACTAGGGAAATGAGAGTTAAAGTCATTTAATGTTAGTCATGACTTCTAATAATTACGACTTAGAACAGACTAGGGTGATGAGAGTTAAAATCATTTAATATTAGTCATGGCTTGTAATATTTATGACTTAGAACAGACTAGGGGAATGAGAGTTAAAGTCATTTAATGTTAGTCATGACTTATAATAATTATGACTTAGAACAGACTAGGGAAATGAGAGTTAAAGTCATTTAATGTGAGTCATGACTTATAATAATTATGACTTAGAACAGACTAGGGAAATGAGAGTTAAAGTCATTTAATGTTAGTCATGACTTCTAATAATTACGACTTAGAACAGACTAGGGTAATGAGAGTTAAAGTCATTTAATCAAACCCTGAGAAAAAACGTTGGGGGATATGTGAATTTTAATAAAGTCCTTATCATTCTTGTTGATTGAACTACTTGTACCATGGTATTGGAGCAAGAAATAGTGTATTATAAGACAACTTGATAATTGAAAACTGAAACGGTAAGTTCTTTAAAGAAACATATATGTTGTACAGGATTTCATTCATTCTCTCTCTTCACTAAAGAGCAGAGATTATATCAAATTATTGAAATTTTGGGACAATTGAAAGACAAATTTTATGAAATCACTGATCTTCCCTAAATATGGCCATCAAAGCAACTGAGTTACTGAAGGAGTTTGACTTAAGTTGCTGTATAATACTACAGCTAACACAAGCTCCCTTGCTAATCCCTATTTTGACACAGGCTGGTTCACATAATGAAGACCTTGCAGAAGAAACAATGCACTCTGGATTCAGTTTTATGTTGAATACCTTGATTTATTCTTTTTTTGTGCATGTTGAAAATGATGTCTGATTCATTAACCAGAAACATGTCAAGAAAATTCAAAACAGGTTTTACATTTTCTGAGTGTTTGCTATTGGAAAACAAGAGAAAGCAGACTCATGTCCAAACTAAGAATTTTCAGGACCCAGTTTTGTGTGAAGCTATCTCTTTTAAATTGAGGATTTTCTCTGGATGAATAAGACTTTCTCTTCAATTTCAGTGAGTATAACAAAAAAGGATTTAAAAAGGTTGAAAGAACATATTCATACTGTAAGTTTTATATATATATATATATATATATATATATATATATATATATATATATATATATATATATATATATATATATATATATATATATTCTAGAGCTTGGTACCACAACATATTTTGTTCTGTGGTATTTCTGAAAATGCTGTGATACAAATTATGGTGTACTGGAAATACTAGTAAACAACTACAGCATGCCAGTTAATTTTCTTTTTTAATCTGACAATTTTTTAAAAATTTTATTTTATTTTAGCAAAATAACATTTGGCCACTATGTGGGCATATATGATACTTTACAAACATGTGATTAAAGTATCATGAATGTAATTATATTTGTAATGAAAAATATAAATTTGTGACAAATACAACTGTTTTGTAAAACAATGCAATTTGTTGATTGCTTTTTACATGTAAAATGAACACATGCTGTTAATAATATTAAACTTGTAGCAAAAAATAAACTTGGCTGAAATTATTAAAATGCTAGTATAGTTAAAAAGTAATAATATGCACCACCAAGAACAATACCATGGTAAACAAGTATACTTGTAATACCACCACCACCCCTAATATTATCCAATAGAACTAGAATTATTCTTTACTGGTAATAAGGTCTTCTTTTATTTTTTCCCATTTTTTCATCTACATGGGCTTTGTTTCTGGGTTTTCTGACTGCATGGTTCTAGATGGGAACACTGTAACAGAACATGTTTCAGTTCATGTTTACATATACTATTTATTTATCACCTCTGGTATATTGTTAACTGTTAGTTTCTTCCACATTTAGTTATTAATTTCTTCTTTTCTTTGTTGTTTTTAGAATTGACAATGATGACAAAGTATGTTAAATGCAAGAAATTCAAAGCCTTTGAGGATTTCATATACATCATCAGCTACTTGCTGCTTTTGTGCCAGTTGGTCTGAGAATATATGGTTGACATTAAAGGAAGATGGCAAAATGAGGAAGAGGCATGAAAAATCAAACTCAGGGAGTACTGATGTTTTGAGCATTCACCCATATACAAAGTGTTTGGCTAGCCTGTTGGAGGATATCATTGGGTCTTTCCCTATCCCACCCATCGAAGACATGAAATACATTGTTACCATTACATGGAGTAAATTGAAACTTCTCCACTGTCTACACTCTCTGGAGCTGTAGTTGGATTATTTGGTACAGTATGGGATGATATAGTTTTAGTCAAGAATTGGTTTCTACCCAATTCTAAACAGCCCAATTAGTGTAAATCCCCATGCATGCCCTTAGGGCTTGCAAGTCTAGGCACATGTGGTTTATAAATGACTGAGCCTTGCCATGAAATTGTACCTCAGTTTGATACCCTATCAGCCACCAAATGTACCATCTAGCTCTAGATCCATACTTTTCAGTGACTGAATGGCTTCTGTAACAATATTGTCCCTTGCCTTTTCAAGTAGAGCCATGGAACATGAACATTGTCAGGGATCTTATTGATAGCTTCTTCCTTATGCTTAACATTACCAATACTCCATTAGTACCGCTGTCTGTACACCTGACACCTCTACTGGCTGATTTTTATCTCAATAAGCTGCCTATACCATTTTGATGAATATATCCTGCTGATATGGTAAGTGATGCATGCATGGCTTACTGTAACTGTGCTTAAATTGTGTCCATTATAGTGCATATTTATATTGTGTGCTTAACTTTTGTCCATGATTGTAGATTGTTGACATGGCCTTTAGACCTTAGAAGGTTTCAGAAACAAATTTGTTTACAGTTTGGTGTCATTTTTTTTATCAAGAAGATTTGGATTTTTGTGTATTAAGTTTTTATATAAAGTTGACACATACAGAGTTTTCATCGCTACCTTAAGTTTAATTTTTAGAATCATTGTTTGTTGTGTTGAGTTATAATTTGAGAGGAATTATCTAAAATTATTCGTTGGAATTATAGCATGCTGACTGACATTTTGGACTAACTCATTATTTTTGGATTTTTGTGAATTCATTCAAGGACATCTGGATTATATCATTGTGATAAATCAAGACTTGGCCTATCACCTCATTCAAGGCTATTGGTACATTAGCACATTCAATACTGGAATTTGTGTGGAACTGTATGGACTTGTGATGGAAAGTCTCAGATTATTTGGGATTTAGTTCACAATACTGTATGTTCCTTTTAAAGTTTCACTTTGTTTTCTAGGGTTTCACTTTGTGTGTTATGTAGTTTAAAACCATAGAGTTGTAACATTATTATCCAGATAGTGGTCTTCATTTGAATGGGACAACCTGCACACTGAATGTGTGATAAACCTGATGATGGTTCATACTTGGATCCCACTATTGAGTGGACAGAGTATAGGTTTACGGCGGCAAATAGAAAAAGTATATTGAGTGTTGCTGATTTCAGAATATTCATCTGTACTTTCTCCTACACTGGCCCCCAAGGCCTTGGTTGATATTGATGAGGATGATGTCATCTCTTCTTTTGTCTTGTGCCACAGTCTGGTAAAAATCAAGGAAATTGCAGAGGGACTTTCTGCCAAGATGAGTGACCCAGGCAATTCCAAAGCCTTTGTTTTGAGAGTCAGCTATCCTTTGCAAATCACAGGTATAAGACCCAATCAAATGCATTCTGTGCAGACCTCCCAGAGGTAAACAAGAGCTACACTGCAGTCAATCAGACTTCCTAAAGGCATCCAGCACACCACTTCGAATCTTATTTGCAATATAGTGTCCACATCTTCCTTGTTGGATTTTCAGGCTTGTCGAGTAGGCCTGGCATTGTACATGCATAAGAGCCAATGGTCAGAATTTCAAAGGTAATTAACATTACCATATATACTCTCGTATAAACCCACTTGCATATAAGGTGAAACCACCTCCATAATAAATAGGTATAAACATTAAAGATTGCCTGACCCACACACAAGTATGAGACATCACAGGATGCACACTGTAAGTTCTAAATGCATTGAGTGAGACAAACAGCATTGCTAAAATAAAATATTATTAAAATTTAGTCGTAAATGTTGAGTCTTTGCATTAATTTAATAAAATATTACAGTAAAACCTGTCTTGAGAGACCACCTGTCATGAGAGACCATTATGATTTGGCAGAACGGGTGGTCTTTCAAGACAGGTTCAACTGTACTGTTATAATCCAGAATTATAAACATTCTTGTAGAAATCCTTCAACAATCTTACTTGATATCTGAATTAACAAACCATTCATGAAATTTGGCGTGTGTTATCATTGTAGACATTGTAATCAGAGCTGTCTGATAGTGTCATTCGGTTTCTTCACACCTTTCTTGTTATTTAAATCAAATATACCATCATCTTCAGTTATGTCCAAGGCATTGCTGATGCAGCATTTTGTGAATGATTTGGTAATCATTTCTGATGATATCATGTTCTGTGTATCTTTTACCCATTTGATGACCAGTTTGACATCCAGATTCATGAAATTTCAGCATTCTGTCAGCTTCTCTGTACCTGAACAACTCCAATTGGACTGCATCATTTATAACTTGTCTTTAGATGGTTAAACCTCCAGATAGCACAGTCAGTATAGATTTAATCTTTGCAACCCGTAATAGACCTTATCTGTCTTACGTGTTCAGAACATGTTCCAGATAAGCATTTAAGACTTTTGAACAGTGATGCCAGCAGGAAACATCCTGCTTTTTGGCTCTTTTTCATTTGAAAATGTCAACAAGAGGCAGCTTTGAACTGTGAATTACAATGGCAAAAACAACTGCGAAATATCTTTTTTCATGACATTTTTTTCTGAATGGTTTTATCACTAAGAGCAATGTTTTGGTTGTATAGAAGGCTGGGGTTCATATGCATCTTGTCTATATTTCCTGATTTGGGATTGTTTGAATGATCACTGTTTTCAATGTTTGCATAACTTAGGAAATGATTTTTAAAAAATTCTTCTAGGTTTTTTAGTAGCTTTTGTGCAATTTTCCTTTGCTGCATGAGACAGAAACCTTGTCAGGTTATTAAATGGGAACACTGACAGACTGATGCAACACATTTTGATGCATCTACCTACGTGTATTTGTCATCTTTTGTCTTTATTCTTGTCATTATTTTAATGCTGCTTTGCTTTTCTGCCATTACCTTACTAACTTCATGTGTAAACAAAATTTGTATACTGCTGCATATTTGCCATTTGCTTCAGCGTATTCAGAAACTTGTAATTTTTTATAGCCACATCATAAGCAGAATGATTTTTTTATTTCCACCACTATTCAAGTTAGCAATTGCCTTAACTTTCTAGAAAGAATAAACATAAATAATTTTTGACAGTGGTAGATATCATATTTATACTTTATCATGTAATTTTGCCATAGGTGGTTGGTTATGAAATTGTAGTGGATATTTATTATTGTTTCTTTTCTTCTTTCTTCTAACAGTAGCTTCATTCATTTAACAAAAATATGATTGTTTGTCAGTTAGACATCATTACATACAAAACCACTTCAAGTATGTGTGACATTTATGGCCATTAGAAAACATGAATATTGTTTTATGTCATTAAAAAAATCCATCAAGGAATTGGTATGGATTAGTAAATTCATCTGCATTGTTGCAACAAAAGAAACCCCTTATCCCAGGAACATCATTTACCATAGAGTACAGTATGTTTAGTGTAGTTATTATTCAACAAATAATATTGCTCCTTGTTTTATAAACATTTATATTCATTTTAATTATTGACTTAACTTTCTAGAAAGAATTAACATAAATAATTTTTGACAGTGGTTGGTATCCTATTTAAAAGTTATCATGTAATTTTGTCATAGGTGGTTGGTTATGAAATTGTAGTGGATATTTATTATTGTTTCTTTTTTTGTTGTTGTATTTACTAAATAAAAGTAGAGTATAATCATTGACTATGTATACTAAAGTTTTGGTACCTCAACTATGTGTTTATCAAAATCCAGGTGGCTGACTTTTATTTGCAAAAACATCTGTCATATAAATTAAGAATATCAGCAGCTAAATCATGCTGACTAATATATAGCTGTTTGACCATTATTTACCATTGGGCATGTATACAACACAAACACATTTGATCATATCATTGCCTAAGGGCTAGCCATCATACATGTAGTTCTACTCAATAACAAATTTTTTCTGTCATATATACCTTCAGAATCACAATTCCTACATCATATATTTTTTTAGTTTCTTTTCATATCTTATTTGCTCAGAAAGAATGTACATGTACATTTGTAATGTAGATTTTAATACATGTATCACTGATTAGAGGGTAAGATACTGGACTGAGAGATTACTAATATGACAGTTCTTTTGGAAAATATATCTACAGTCATTTCTGTAATACATACATGGCTGTGTGTTCATGTGTTCTGGATGGACATGAACCAAATAGACAAACATAGTAATGTCTAATTTGTATTCATTATTTAGCACTGATTGGCGTGTAAACTTGTCTTTAGTGATCTACTATAACAATATATACAGATAGTCAACAATAGGCATGTAAACTTGTCTTTAGTGATCTACTATAACAATATTTACAGATAGTCAACAATAGGCATGTAAACTTGTCTTTAGTGATCTACTATAACAATATTTACAGATAGTCAAGAATATATACAGATAGTCAACAATAGGCATGTAAACTTGTCTTTAGTGATCTACTATAACAATATTTACAGATAGTCAAGAATATATACAGATAGTCAACAATAGGCATGTAAACTTGTCTTTAGTGATCTACTATAACAATATTTACAGATAGTCAACAATAGGCATGTAAACTTGTCTTTAGTGATCTACTGTAACAATATATACAGATAGTCAACAATATAGATAGTCAACAATAGGCATGTAAACTTGTCTTTAGTGATCTACTATAACAATATTTACAGATAGTCAAGAATAGGCATGTAAACTTGTCTTTAATGATCTACTGTAACAATATATACAGATAGTCAACAATATAGATAGTCAACAATAGGCATATAAACTTGTCTTCAGTGATCTACTATAACAATATTTACAGATAGTCAACAATATAGATAGTCAACAATAGGCATGTAAACTTGTCTTTAGTGATCTACTATAACAGTATATACAGATACCGGTATTGAAGAAGAAAACTTAAGTATTTTCAAGTTTAGACCTTGTCCCATAGATAAGCAAACCTTATTCCAGGCCTTATTTTTTTCCTAAATTATTCAACTAATAGATGAGTACACTGTATTTATGATAATGTGATCATTTATAATATAATAGGAATATAATAGGAAGAACTTAATTTACTAAACAAATTAGCGATTTATTTTATATAAAAAAATAATTCAGTTTGTCTGAAAAGTGATAGTTTGTTTGCAAAAGATACCAAACTTTGCTGTTTGTCAGTGGAAAACATTCCATTTCAATATAAAGTACATGTTTAAATTCTGCAACATTTCATGTCACTTTCATAGAAATGCCAGTTTTATGCATGCAAATTGTATACTTTATCATGTTGCCGTAGTTGTACTAAAGAAAAATATACAAGTAATGATTTACATATTTAGAACTGTTAGTGGTTTGTTTAGTTTAAATATTCTTGTATCTCATTAATTATATTCCTCTATTACAGCAAAAAAATGGAGATCTGAAGTGATAAATTGCAGTACTTTTCATGAAACATTTAATCAAAAACATGTTTATCCTACGTAAGTAAATTGGGATGAAATTTTATGCACTTTTATTTACAATAACAGACAAATAAAGCCTTTTATTGTAAACTTAATGTCATCTTGATCCACAAAAAGCACATCTTAGGACCATTTCACGAATTCACAAATTTAAGTGCAGAATGAATGAAATTGTAATTATGCAGAAAAGCAGCGCAATTGATACTCATAAAATTAATGAGTTTACATATATCCTACAATGGCACCGATACGTTTTATGTAAAAATAACAAGTTTAGTAAACGGACTTCACTACTTATTTCACAGTATAATTCACGTTATCGAGATGTAGTGATTTCCAATTACATTTGTAAAAAAATGTTTAAAGTTCTTGTGGTTTGCTCACACTCAGTGGGTTAAATAATAAATATTTACGTAAATCAGTAACTAGCTGGATTTGGTGGATGAATTTCATATTATACCAGAAACTGATGCATATGAACTCTGCTCTGTTTGTTAGATTAATTTTTGGAAATTTTACTATATGCGTCAAACCTTATAATCAGGATCGTATAATAACCTTTGATATCATTGCTCTTTGAATGACAATACACTGTATTTATACACCTGTTTGACCAACTAGTCAGTTAGCATTGTTCTCATCAGAAGATCTGAGTTGCATTGGATTGTCAGATAATTGACAGCAACGTCCACTCTGATCTTTCATTTTGAGAATATAAATGATTTGTTTGAGTGACAATGAGATAATTATAAATTAACACCTTTACAAAGGAAGATGACAAATTGGCTGTGATGACTAGAAATTAGAAAATGTGAGACTAATTAAAGAGGATTGATTGAGCAATGTGTTATTTTGGTGATGCTATACTATTCCCATTAAAAAATACATGTACATGTATTTCAATTCATTCTTTATAAATTTCATCATGTTTCTGGTATTTAAGGGAATTTATTTGATCATTTCAAATATTACTGCATTACTGTTTAACTGTGTACATTGTTCTTTTGTTTAGTGACATTAATGAATATCAGAATAAATAAAGTTAATTTGATGAAGTCACATGCCAGTAAATAAACTAAAATTAACAGTTCACTAAATTAGAAATTAATAAATAATAAAACAAGTAAATAGATAAACTGCCATTTGTGAGTTTTGCAATAATCTCTTAACAAGTTGATATTTTCAGTTGGTAATGTATTTCACATTTCAGACTGTTGCCATCGCATCTACAATGGACCATAGAAGCTTTTAATGTTAGTGTAGGGCAATTCAGATTGTCCAAAGGTAAATAACTTAATTGATAATGTACTTAGATAATCATAGTTACATAGTACAAACACTGTTGATTATTTACACTTTTATGGTTCGAATGTTAGCCATGGATTGTAATATTTGCTTGGTTTTAGCTAATGTTGATGAAAGACTCGCATTTGATTGACAAAGATCACACATAGATTGGTTGTTTTGTGTGTTGGTTGTCAAAGTGTGCAGATTTAGGGTAATGTTATAGCACCAGTCTGTCACTGTGGACTGCTCAGCATCCACTTGCATCATTTAACATTAACAACAATTTTCAGATGCAGAAGGGATAAATTGCACATTTTATTAATTTTATAGAGACAGTTAAGAGCTATTAAAGGTCTTACAGGCTAGTAATGGTAATATATGACCAAAAACGATTGGTCTTGGACCTCAGGACATGAAACATTCAGGTCTTGTGTATTCATATTAGGATGTTACATGTATGTTACTATGTCGGTCCATAATTCCATTTGTAACCTTATTTTCCTTCAAAACATTTGAATTGTGATGAATGATATAAAGGGATTTGAAAGAATATAAGGTGGTTAGTATTTATATTTTCTTTCTTGCACTGACTTATTGGTGATTGTAGTTTCTTAAACATTTGAATGCTATGTTTCATTGTAAGAGAAATGTCACTAAAGACCTACATTGAATCAATTGCAAATAATTATTGCAGAGCACAATTTAAAAACAAATTCTTTTAAAAATAATAATGATAATAATATTTGGTGCATAGCATTTCTTCTCAGATAAGTATAATTATAAACTAGAAAAAATTATGCATATTGTTGATGAACTGTGAGATAGACCCTACCTAATGCAACAGTGATAATATGGGTAAACTGTGACATAGACCCTACCTAATGCAACAGTGATAATATGGGTACATGTAAAAACTATGTGAGATATAAGTAAACAATTGGCACCAAATTCCCCAGATATATCCATCAGAACAGAAAGGAGTTTGTGTATTAGGAAAGTAAGACATTTACTCCCACCCTCCAGATCTAATATGGTCAATATCAAGCATGGTATGACTTGCATGGGTTCCAGCATTTAATATACGTCATAATAAGACCATAAATATGTTCACTGAAGTGTTAAAACAGTTATGATTTGTGAATCTAGGAGCATTGAGAAATTTATAGAAATTAAGAGGGTATTTTTCACTAGGGGTGATCTCCAGATCAGAAAAGGAGCAGAAGATAATAATATATGCTTTTAAAATGGTACTTACTTGGCTAGAATAGCCATTTGGTTTTTGCAAAATTGTTTAAACACTAGATTAAACCTATAATATGAATTTTTCATACAAGTAGAGGTACTTAAGTTAAAAATTCTAACAATTTTTTTGAATTTTACTTTCTTCTGGTTCACTTTACATAACATAAGAGTTTTGAGATGTTGACAGTAATAATATAGAGAATATTATGCCTGGACACCTTCAAAGTTGGTATGCAGTACTGTCTATAATTTCAAATATTACAGGTTTAATAAGCAGAATATCAGAATTTCATCTGCTTCCTCCATCCTATCTACATCCACCTCAGGACTCCCAAGTAGTATTGCATGATGGGGCTTTTTACGGGAAAGTTCATTGCAGCGACCCTCTACATCCAGAGGTAATGTCTTTATAAAATGGTAAAGCAAACAAGTTTAAAATACTGTTTGATATGTTAAACCAAAAAGGCAACATAATGATTATAGAAGTACCAATTTTAGTACAACATTATGTTTTAAAAGTAGCTGAAGTCTGTTGGATCTTATATCTTCAGCGGTTGTGACCAGAACTTTTGAGGTGAAATTACTGCTTTATTTCTTGACCCTTCTGCTACCCGAGTCAGAATTGACTATTAGGAGTTAAATTGAAAAAGAATTGCATTGTGACTAGACTTGTGCATCCATGTATTTGTCTTGTGGATCCATGTATTTCTTATATGACTGTCATGTATACTTAGAATGCAAGCATCTATACATAACAGGTAAAAATATATCAAGCTTCTATACATAACAGGTAAAAATATATCAAGCATCTATACATAACAGGTAAAAATATATCAAGCTGCCCGTTGTCGAAGAATTTTCATTCGGTTCATTTTAGACAAAAATACAAACAAAATATATTGATAATTTATGACCAAAACAACTGAAACTTTCCAATTAGTGAACGAGTGATAGCAACTTCTGATTGGTTGCTGGATCTGTTGGGACAACTATATACAGTGGATTGTGTTATTACACATGGATTTGCTAGTTGTCAAACACAATATTTGATTCAAAATTATTATGCACATATAAATGAATAGCCTCTTAATCTGAAAATAATCAGGGACTGGAAGAGACACCAGTATGTGAAATGTGCATTAATACATTGCAGTGGATTTTTAATTTTGCGTCCGTTGCATGATTTTATGTAGATCTGAGATCAGACCAAAATAGTCCATTAGTATTAGTACAGGTTTGGTGACTGATTTATCATACTATGAAACCAGCTAACAAGAAACAATGTGGAAGAAATGATTTTTCGGTATTGTAAATTGTTTTATAAACCTTATTGAGACTAGTTGCTTTTTTAATTTAAACAAGAAATATGCTAAGTTTGATTAATTCAATTCTTACAGTCATTAGGCAAGATGTTTTTTTCTTATTTCTTTTTAATAATGATTAATTTACAGATTGGAGACTTGAGGGCCCGGCTTGAGTATGCAGGAATCAGTGGAGAATCCCTGCTTGGATCGCCTGCCATGGTAGGAAATCAAGAATACTGTAATTGCAGCATATATTTGCTTATAAGGCAAGTCCAAGTCAACGACTGTAGACTCGGATCAGGCTTTGTGTATTGTGTACTAGTTAGTTACTGTTTAGACTCAGATCTCCTGGCACATTATGCAATAGCAGATCTGGGTTTGTGCAGTTTGGTATAAGTTTATCTAGTACCATTAGTGAGTATATATAGTACTTTAAGCAAATAATAGTACCATAAGCAAAATTATATATAGTACAGTAACCAAATATAATAGTATTATAAGTGATTATAATTACTGTAAGTATAATAGTACTATCAGCAGGTATGTATAGTATAAGTGAGTATAATACAGTCCTACCCACTTATATCGACATCACTTATATTGACAAAAAAGCAAAGTCCCAGTCCCTTGGTCTACTATTTACAGGTCACATTCACTACTTAGTTGGCTACACTTGGAAACGAAAACAATAATGAAAGCTAAAGTTGCTCATTTGATGTACTCTAATACACAAGTACATCAATGGGTCATTCTACCTCTGAAATCAGCTAGTCAAGTCTGTGAACTTGCCACCTAGCTTGTGGGTCATGTTCTTTAGAGGTACTCTTACAATGACAACATGTACATCTGTGGGTCTTTCAGCCACTGATTTTTCTGATTGTAAATATAAGCACAGCTAAAGTGATCAATTGAACAACACATTTTTCCACTTAACAGGTGGTTGTAGCAGGACTAGCTAGCCCTTAAATTTTCCGTCCAGCAAATCGATGCATACAGAGGACTCCTTTATACATGATTTTCTGCATCCCAGATAAAAAATTGTGTCCAAATATATGCGTGATTACATGTTTCCGAGACCTTTGAAAGTGATATGTGAAAAAACAAGTTTCTTGTGCTGTGAAAGTTTCATTTTTAACTTCATTTATATTTACGATGGCTACCAACAGCAGTTTAAAACGCAAATTAAATTTACAGTCTCTGGAAACTAAATATCTGGCTGTTAAGGACGTTGAGGGCTGAACATCTCGCAAAGGAGTCTGTGACATTTTTTTTGCTTATAACACCCTAAAAGCAATGATGAAAGCTGCTGAGTCTATCAAGAAAGAATACGTTGAGGGTAACTGTGCTTCCCAAAGGAAGAAGCAAAAGGCTGCTACATTTGAAGATGTGGAGGAAGACAACAAAATGGTTCAACGAAACATTTGCAAAAACATTTAGTGAGGAGAACTTCACTCCAACAAGTGGTTGGTTCGGTCGCTTTCAAGATTGTCATAACACCGGATACAAAAGTATTTGTGGAGAATACATGTACTGTTTAAACCAACTTGTTGACAGGATTTCATTTACCTGTGAATAGCCCCTTTGATAGCCTCAATAAGATGGGAACAGACTGACCAAAATCTAGGCCAATTTAAGTACATGTACTTGAAGCATGTAAATAACAACTATGCAACCATGTGCTAAAGCTGACATTGAAAATCGTAATGTTTTTCGCATCATGATATGATTGATGTAATATTTTATTGTGAATTTTATTACACAAAGGTAACTAAAATGTAATTTGTCACTATACAAGTGTATTTCACACTTATTCTGTCTTCATGTACTCAAAATTTCCATTGTTTTCTAAAAGTGTAAATGCTACTCGCTGACGACAGGTCACCCTTTGCTGACCAATTTTAGCTTGTATCTTTTTTCAGACCCCCATTCCACTTATGGTGCACCAAAGTCATGTGAACTTGATCCAATTCGAACAACACTGCTGCTTGAGTGCTTAGACCCAATATTACCTTCACTAACTGATGTTATTAATATCTCTCTCTCATCTGGGGAATTTCCATAATTTTTAAAAACTGCCTTCATAAATTCTTTGCTGAGGAAACCAACACTTGACCATAACGATTTAAAGAACTACAACCCAGTTTCTAATCTCCCATTCAAATAAAAAATCTTAGAAAAAGCTGTTCTAACCCAACTTGTATCTCGTTTGAATTCAAACAGTATTTTTATCAATGTACAGTCTGCATATCACCCTTGCCACATTACTGACACTACTCTTCTGAAAGTATTTTATGACATTCTCTCTGCTTTGGATAGCGGAAAGGTTAGAGTCCTCACCCACCTTATTTTGTCTGCAGCATTTGACACAATAGACCATGATATATTACTTCACCGTCTCCAGCATGTATTTGGCATTCAGAATACAGCCTTAATGGTTCAAGTCCTACTTAGTCAACAATACAATACAATAGGATACAAATTGTATCTGCAAATGGAATACACTCCAGCCCAGTTGATCAATGTTGTGGTGTTCCACAGGGGTCTGTTCTTTAACTTGTTCTCTTCATGCTATACACTCAGTCGCTCTCAAGTGTCATAGATCATCACTCAGTGTCTCAACAATTGTATGCTTGTGACACCCAAATATACAAATCTAGCCACCCTACTGAAGTTGATGCTACCATCCAAGGATTAGAGAGGTACATTTCTGATGTGAAATCATGGATGACATGTAACAAACTGCAGATGAATGATGATAAAACTGAGGCCATTCTGATCACAACACAAAGACTTTCTCATTTACATCCTTTACAATAAATACATGTATCAGCAACACCAACATTAAATTCACAGTCAGTATGAGACCTAGGTGTTACTCTGGACAGTACTCTCACACTGCACCAACATGTCATGAACATATGCAGAGCTGCATATCTTGAGCTGAGACGCATAAGCTCCATTCACAAATATCTTTCAGTTGATGCCACTAAAACACTTGTGTGTTATTAGTACTTTCAAGACTGGACTATTGTAACTCAATTCTGTCTGGTTCATCTCAAT
Source organism: Unio pictorum (assembly GCA_030141615.1). Lineage (NCBI taxonomy): Eukaryota > Metazoa > Mollusca > Bivalvia > Unionida > Unionidae > Unio > Unio pictorum. The sequence continues at coordinate 1,682,009 of JARLTB010000201.1, forward strand.
ATCTACTCCAGAAACTTTAAAAAGTTTAAAACACAGCTGCTCAGATCATCTTTACAGTACCACGATCAGAGCACACCTCCCCGCTGCTAAGTACCCTACACTGGCTATCCATTTGATCCAGAGTCAAACACAAAATTTGTTCTCTGTGCTATGTTTCCAGACTCCAGTCCAACAAACCTATCTGGCCTCACCCATGTGTACACACCAGTAAGATACTTACACTCCTCTTCTGACAATCATATACTCATTATTCCCACTATGAAAACAAACTTATATTGACAACATTCCTTTACATACCAGGGCCCAGTAACATGGAATGAATTGCCCATTGAAATTAGACAGTCACATAGACACAGTGATCCCTTTCAAGAGTGCTCTTAAAACTCATCTTTTTCGACTGCAGGAACAAATTTAAAGACCTAATAATGTTTCCTACCTTAAATATTGTCAGCATTTTTTATGTTTTTAACTTCATGGTGTTTGTTTTGTTTTTTATTTTTTGTATTCATATATTACAGATGTTGTAAAGCGCTTAGAGCTTCTAAAGATTAAGCGCTATACAAAATCCTCATTATTATTATTATTATTATTATTACTCCAGAATACAAGGTGTTCTGTGTTCTTGTAGTGTGAGTGTGTGTGTGTGTGTGTGTTGTTTTTTTTTTACTGGATTGTACGTTGCAGCCTAATATTGCTAAGAACTTAAACGAGTTTAGTTTCCAGCATTCCATTTTAAGGAATTATTTTGCCATTTTTCTGTCATTGATTTCTAGCCACAGACATACAACTTTGTGTTTGTGAGAAGTTGAATCGAAAGTGTTTCCAGCATTCCAGTTATTGATATAAATTGTTCCTCCTGGATGTCTATCCTCCTGACTTTCCACAGCACACCTTGACCAAAGCTTGTAGCCCATGCTTACCTTCTTCTAGGTTATTATGCATAATTTACGTAGGATATTTGGACTTGAACCAGATTTTACTTGCATCTTATTTTTGGCATCACCTTGAATTGGTTTGATTTATTTTATTCAGTGAAATATTTTACATCAGCTATGGCCCCTAAATGTCTGTCTAAACGATTTGATTTTTGCAGCGTTACTTGAAGTAGGATTGTTAGATATAAACAAAATTTACTAAATTTACTATGTAGTTTTTTTTTGTATTTATGAAAACTTGAATCAGGTTCATTTTCAGGATTCCATTTTATCATTTAGATGAGCTAATGCCCTTGATTGGCTCTCCACACAACTCTGGTTTCTGTTATCTTTGGAACATCAGATTTCAAGCAAAGTTATCAGGTAACTTCATTTTGATGCCCAGTTTCCAGACTTTGGTTTCCAAAAACAAGTTTCTCTCTCTAAAGTTTGGTTTAGAAACATTTTAGTCTCTTTGTGATGCACTATTCTTTAATGACTCTCATTCTGTTAATTATCTACTGCAGGTCACTATTGTAGCCAAACAGCTGGAATCAGAACTTGTTCCTTACAAGACCCTGGCAGGTGATGAACTGGAAATGCTCTATTTTGGACAGTTATTGCCTAAGGTTTGGACTTGTTCACATTTTATTTATAATTCTTAAGCTTTTAATTATTGTATCAATCAAACCAGCTGTAGACAGGATGAAGGATTCCAGAATGGCTGTATTTGCTGGACATATGTAATTAAAAATGAGTGACAACAATTATCCAAGTCTTGGTGATTTCCAAATTGCGTAGATACTCTATAGTCACAAGACACAATAATGTTAAGATGTGAAATCTTAATATATCTTGATTTGATCAAAATCCTACAATTCAAGGATTCCTCTCCTTCCTCCTAGCTCTGTATGGCTACTTTCGCAACATCTGTCTCTCACATCATATGACTTGTAACTATCATATGCATTGTGCCAGCACACACCAAACCTTTTCAAAAGTACTGTGTAAATTTAGCCTGAGCTTCAAATTAAAGAAAGAGACTAGCAACAATGTAAACCTTTATTAATATCAACCAGTGCTTGTTTGGTAACATACTCGGATAAAACACTATTATTGAAATTGACTAGTTAAGTCTGACATTTAATTGTTTAGCATTTCCTTAAATTACGATATATGCCTTTGAAAACTTGATCATTAAACGAATCTCATTTCATTTTAAGGAAACACTGTTTCAAGTTTGTAAGCCTCAGCAGTTTCATTCTTGGTTATTGTAAATTCTATGAAATCATCATATGCACAGGTCCAGATAGAATGTCCTTTTGCAATATCTGTTTTGTCACCATATGTATATTCTTGCACATAGAAATACAAAGCAATATTGTGACAGTCCTAAGGATGTTGTACCAACATTGTCAACAATGCCATCTCTTAAAAAGTAAATGACATTAGAAGGAGAAACAATCACACAGTTACAGCAGTTATTTACCTATTAAATGTCTAGCAGTTATTTACCTATTAAATGTCTAGCAGTTATTTACCTATTAAATGTCTAGCAACTGTAAGCATATTGTGTAGAGAGGGGAAAGTTTGAATTTGTAATTGTTTCTGCGAAACTACATAATTTATGTTATTTTGACAAAATGCAGTAAACATTGCATCCTTACTCATGATAGACCTTTTATGTGATCTAATATGCGATCTAATATTCACACCTGTTCTACAACCACTGTCCATGAGTATGGTATGCTGCCCACTCTATTATCCCTGTTGACCGTTTTTAAACCTTAACCTTTATGTGAGAAGAAAATGTTGTTTTTGTGCATCAACCATGGCAATTTATATCCACAAGAATGTGTGTGTGTGATTAGGATTTTTAATATAGCTTTTAAAAAAAACCAGTCATATCGCTACGATGTCTGCAGTGAGGCAGTTTATAGTGATGTCTAGCACTGGAGCATCATGCCACAGACATGTAGCATGATGTCCCACCTAGTGACATTATCCTGACACCAGGCCAACCAGTCCTAACACTAACCTCTTAATGCTGAGCGCCAAGCAAGGCAGCTGTTAGTACCATTTATGTAAGTCTTTGTTATGACTTGGCCGGGGATCAAACCCACAACCTCCCGCTTCCTTGGCAGACACTTAGCCACCTGGCCACCGGAGTGGTTCTCTACAAGAATGAATGAATTCAAATTAAATATATGTAGCGGTCTGATTATTGACACTAGTCTATATTTCGTTTTTCTATTACAGGAGATATTTGATATGGAGATATTTAAAAAAGAGATGAATCAGAGTACCAGGTTGACCTGGGTAATTAGATTTGGAGGTGGGCTATTGGTGTTCATTGGAAATGCCCTCCTTAGTAGAGAAGGCAAGTTGTCATGACATTTTTTTAATGCCAGCACAATAGTTGTTGAGCATATAATGTTAACCTTATCTGACTGTCCATTTATTCCTCTATCAGCACCTTTAATAAGTTTAATGTTTCAGTCAGTTTTTTCTTCTGATTGCATTTATGTTCCATTAATATATTGGTACAGTTCTAGAAGTTCTTTAAAAAAAATCATCATCTGACTGAAGTTTCACAAATTTATCAAACTCACATTTTCAGTGAGATTTCACATCATTTAGCAGATAAATGCTGATAACATATTTGATTTATCATATGAGGTTTAGTTAGCAACAGTGAAGTAAAACTCTTCTGTCTTTGATTTTATGCAGATAGAAGTTGTTCGATTATAGGAAAAAGGAGTTGAATAATTCTTGTTTGAGAAAATACTGAATTTGTCAAAAGGGCATTGTTGTTGTTGTTGTTATATGGTTTAATGCCATTTTTCGGCACAAGATAGGTTATACATGGTGGCCCATATATATAGTGGAGGAAAAAACCCAGGACCAGGAAAACTCCTGGAAAGAACCACTGACCTATGAGAAACTACTGTCAAGCTTTCTCACATACCCACATTGGCCGAGCCCAAGCCTTGAACCCACACAGACAGAGGTGAGAAGGCAGTGATCTGTAATGGTGATTGCATTTGACTATTTGGCCACTCGGGGCATCTGTCAAAAGGGTATTCTCCAACTCAATCATATTTGGCAGATTATGTTACTCTCTCTCTCTCTCTCTCTCTCTCTCTCTCTCTCTCTCTCTCTCTCTCTCTCTCTCTCCCCAATATATGTCTTCACACCTGGATTAAGTTCTGTATGTGCACCATATAATTGCTTGTAAATGGTGTCCAATTACAGACAATATAGACCCCGATGTGCCATCATATACTATATAGCTGATCAAGGTTTGTGTCATTTGTTCTACAGATAACTTCTTACAAACTACAAAGACCCAGATCTACTGGCACATTAAGCAACACACTGAGCTGGGTCTGTGCAGTTTGGCTCAGTCTATAAGGGAGTACATACGGTAGGTCACTTTTCAGGCTCTGTAATGGGACATCTTTGTTCCTTAAAATCAACATACAGTGGGGCCTTGACTTACGAGTTTAATTCGTTCCGTGACGGAGCTCGTAACTCAAATTTCTCGTATGTCAAATCCATTTTCCCCATAGAAATGAATTGAAATGGAATTAATCCGTTCCGGACCTCCAAAAAACACCGCAATATCGATAATTCTGAAGCATATCCTGATGTTATAGAGGTCTTTCCAGAACTCTCTAAGGTTGCGGTTTGTGCTCTCCGTCACCTCAAATCCGCATCGGAACAGGTGCTTGGTAAAGAGTTTCTTGAAATTAGAAATCAACTGCTGGTCCATGGGCTGCAGGATAGGGGTGATGTTGGGTGGAAGGTAGAGAACCTGCAGCAAATCAGCATAAATAGCTCGTGCCTCCTCGCAGATTATAGCCTTCGTCACGGTATCTCCGGCGAGCTGCTTCTCCGTCAACCCACCATCAGCAGCTTCTCCATATTTTAATGGAGAGACGTCCGCTATTTATTAATTTTTTTAACGCCCTTGGCTAGCGTGATTGCCTGTATTGACTCCTTCAGCTTCAGTATGGTGCAGATTGTGGAAGTGCTACGCTCGTACTGCTTCGTCAAGTCGACTACACGCACACCTTGGTCATGTTTTTCCGTAATTTCTTTCTTTAATTCAATGAATATCATCTGCTTCTTTGCAAAATAACCGCAAGCACAAATGCGAGCACAACACTAATGCTGACACTGCGAGTTGACCGCTTAAAGTGAACGAGTGAGACACTGGATGATTGGCGGATGTTCATGCGTTCACTGTGACGTTCGCTGTGCCAACTAGCGGTGGGGTATCTGAAGCTGGCTCGTAACCCGAATTTTAGCTCGCAACTCAAAGCAAAAAATCAGCCGAAAGACGACTCGTATCTCAAAAAACTCGTTAGTTGGGACACTCATAAGTCAAGGCCCCACAGTATACTACTAAAGAAAATATGCAAAAATGAAAGTGAACAGTAATTTTCAGTCAAGCATACTTTAGTGTTTCAGTATATAGATAAAGGACAATAACTCTTGCATATTACCTTCCCTTGGCACCACCAGGTGTCAAGAGTTATTATTAAATGAATCTTACATGTAAATATATTTAGTACTTACTTCCTTACAATCTTTTACAGGTGACTGGACACCGATTGCCAGCAAGTTAATTGTTATTGAAGAGAAATTGATGAACCTGGCTTCCATTGTTTGTGGGCATGTTTACATGGGAGTTAATTTTTTGAATCTGACGGCAATGATTCTCTCCATCAGTATGTCTTTCTATGCTGTTGGAATGGGCATTGGCAGTTACAAACCTTTACAGGGATTCTGTGTGCTGGTAATAGGCCAAACCCCTCTAATCTTGCTCATAATTGCGACCAGGAAATCATGGAAACCTAAACATGACTAGTAATAATAATGTGTATGTGTATTATGTGTGGGAGATTTTTCTTATCATTGGTTCTTTTCAGCTTAATTAGCATCCATTTGCTACATTAGAAAATAATCCTCATTATAATTTATATTATCATTGTAGTTTGAAACAATATTTATTATGCTAATGTTAGAGAATGGATAGTTGATTATGTTAATATTTATTATGCTAATATTAGAGAATGGATAGTTGATTATTGTATGATTGATAGCATTGCAAAAATAAATTGACCTAAAAATGTGTTCTTTCATTATTCACATGGAAGAGCTAAAAAAAATATATGGTATTTATAATTATGTTTCGTCCTTGAATTTTATACCTGTCTTTTTAGAAATTATATTAATTTGTATGCTCAGTAAATATGAGTTAGTATATTAATTTTATAGGGAATAAAGTGGATTCTTTTGTTGATTATAGAATCGTTTTATTTTCTTTTATGTAGATTACAATGGATACTCTCATTATCTGTGTCACCTTTATTTGGTACTGCATAAATATTTATTATCCATATCTTAATTATAATTAAGAACAATTCTCATGCACCATTTTTTTAATTCTTTTTCAGTGATTGTCTCAATATTGTATGTTTTGTACTGAGAGGCTGTCAAAAAAGCTTTGCTTTTCTATGAGGAACCTTATAGTTATTGCATTCCTACCAAAAATATAACTCTACCGCTGAACAATTATAATAGTATCCATTCAAAGGTGACTCATATAAACAAAATAGACTCATTCTATATACACTTTCCGCCATGGTTTACAAATATGTTAAATATTCAAAGAATAATGATAATAAATGATAATAATAAATGCAGTAGAACCTGTCTTGAAAGACCACCCCATCTGCAAAAAAATTATGTTCTCTCAAGACAGGTGGTTTCTCATAGCAATTTATAATACTATATAATCAACAAATAAAATGCATTGACAATAAGGTCTCACAAGACAGGTAGTCTCACATAACAGTGTTCTTTCAAGACAGGTTTTACTGTAATGTTTCTTTATTCACATTAGGATTTGCAACATGTATATCAATGTTCTTAGGAGGATGTAGAAGATTTTCATGCGTAATTCCACTGTCTCATTCTTTAGGATTTTGTAGAAATATTAGTTATTTTTTTAAGCTAAGGATACAGTTATACTTGTAAGAAAAGATGATGATAATGACGCAGTCTGGCCGGACGTTGGTATTACTGATGCTGATAAAGTAAATATACCAAAAATCTCATTGTAGATGCCTGTAATAACTCCAATGATTGCCAAGGAACAAAAATTACTTGCTTTTATGGATCAAGGTGGTTAATCAATATTGTGATGGTTAACAGTGACCACAGACAGTAATCAAAGCACAGTTCAAGGTTTATTTACATGGCATATAGCATCACAACAGGGTCTTTCTGCATCACGACATATTTTCATTGCAGAATATGAATCTGTTAAACTTGCAAGAACAAAGTCATATGATATTTCACTAACTCAGATTTACTGATATTTCTTTAACAATAAATGGCCAACAAGAACCAGCTGAGGACATATTAGATTATACTACAAATCATGTTTCATGAGCTTATTGTCGCTTGCTGACATTTATGGGACGTGATGAAAATATAGATACTGGTTTACAAATATCACAATTTTACAAAATTATATCTGATCTATTATTTTTCATTAGAACATTTTGATTTAACACAACAAACTGTCGATATACATTTTCAAGCTCGCCTAACGACATACCAACTGATGGTTGCAGAGCAATTGCTGATATACTCAGTGCAAAATCAATGTTACTTGAAGGCGTCGGTGGACGAATGAATGTCATTGATGCTTCAGTAGAAAACATGTAATAAAATTGCTCATGATATTACAAAATGTCATATTAAGGTCATCTTTACTCATGGTCAGGTAAAAAAAAATTACAATTAAATCTTGCAAATAAGTGCAAAACAAAAATAACATAAAAAAAAAATTAAAATGCTAGTTGTCGTCCAAATAAATTATCATTAACCAAAATTCAGTTTAAACATTATAACAAAGCTTTAAAATGAAAAGGTGAAGTTCAACTCCATTTTTGTCTGAGTTCTATTCAAGATATGAGGAAAACTGGAAGAATATTTCCACTTCTTGCAGCTACAATGCATTAATAGCTGCTGCACCAGCTGTCGTAAGAGCATCTGCACGTGGTACTGTAGGAACCTCTGCTGGAAAGTCATTAAAAATAGCAACAGGTCAAGGATTTAAAAAAAAAAGAGGGAAGGGTCTAAGACTTCCAGGAACTCATCGATATGGAAACGGCTGAGACTTCCCAGGACACTTCATTGATACTTCTAATATCTGATTTTGCTTTAATTAATGCTGCTGAAAAAATAAAAATAAAGAACTTTAGAGGTGTTTTTATGAGTGATCAATTACCTAACCAGCACAGTGAAGTTGAAACCGGTATCATTAATCTTGATAATAGTTCTGGTTCACATATTCATTGGATCTGCTAATTTGATTCGTATGGACTTCTGTCACTGGTATAATGGTTGATACAGAAGGTCTTCCTCTAAAGTAAAAAGCAACAAATGATGGAATATTGCACAAAAATTTTAATAAAATCATTAGTGATGAAGTATCCGAATTATTAAATATTGCAAATGTAGATCCAAACAAAGTTGTTCTTTAAGATAAGCAAGAAAAATTAAAAACGAGTAATCTTCGATTACAATATATTATCATCAGAATTAATGGAGTAACGGAAAACAGTATTGTTGTGTTTAATAGTGAAGAAAAAATTAAGCCCGGTGTTATTATGACAATATCAGAAAATATTCACAACCGAATACAAAGATCGGGTGATAAAATGACTGGTTCTGTCAATATGACTAATAATAAAATTACTGGTCTTGGAAAACTAGAATCAAATGATGACGCTACAAGAAAGTAATTTTTTTTTTTTTTTTTTTTTTTTAGGGTTTAACGCTATTTTTCAGCACACGATAGGCTATACATGGCGGCCAGCATTATTGGTGGAGGAAGAACCCGGGAAACCCCCCGGAAAGAACCACAGACCCACGAGAAGCTACTGGCAAGCTTTCTCACATAACTACATTAGCCAAATCTTAGACTCGAACCCACGCAGACAGAGGTGAGACGGCAATGATCCGTAACGGCAAGCGCTTTAGACCACTCGGCCACTCGGGGGCCCCTCAAGAAAGTAATACATCAATAATAGAATGATGAACTCGTTAAAGACAATCAATAATGAAGTAATCAATCTTAGATCTTATACTGCTTACAGAAACATGTTAATGAGTTTTCATATAAACGTAAACAGAAACATTAATGAGTTTTTCGGAAGTCCAGCTGTTGTTGATATTAAACTCGATGACACGAAAAAGATCACAGACAACGTTGTATATATGATCAGTACTGGATCAGTATTGTGGTCAGCGTCTAATATATTTATCAAATGCCGCGCTGAGGATACTGGTATACAGGGTCTCAGCAGTACTAGGTGTAACAGTAGTTACAATATCTACTACATTACCATGGTGTTATCCACTAACAAAATCTTCTGGATCTATGTTAGTACTACTAGAGCAAAACTACAAAGTAACATTTGAGTTGGGGCCTGAAGAAAAAAGAAGGCTTGATTTACAATTGAATTAGTCACTAAACTACCACTTAAATATAATGAGCCCAATCAATGTGCAACAGTACAGGTACAATCAGGTGCATGAATGGCAACAACAACAAATATAGTTTGAGTATACAGCAAAAGTAAAAAATATCGCAGACATATAATTGTCGTTGATCTAATTGTATATTCGGCGTCAGCTGTTATGGCGGGAACCAGTGTATTGCTATCAACAATAACATTGCTAGCGTTAGAACCAGCAGTTGTAACAATTTGTGTTTCAGCTGCAACAACATTTGCTGCTATTCTTAATATCTTTTCACACAAAAAAATTATATCTACATGTAGCAAAAATAAATTAGATGAGTATATAATAAAGTTGCATACAGCAACTCTGGCATACTCCAAATTATCTTCATTGATATCATCAGGTATTAGTGATGGAATAATATCAGATATTGAGTTTACAGAAATGATCAAGATTTATGATGAGGCAACGATGATATCGGCAAGTTCGACCAATCCTAAATTTGGCATCAACTTTCCAACTGCATTTCAAGTAAAAGAAATTGCGTTTGCACCATTACGAGTATGTCATAGTTGACTAATTGGTTTGGTGGGTTTCAGGTGAATAATATTTTGGTATTTGCAACAACAAAAATGATGGAAACACCGATTGGCAAGTTGTTTCTAGTCCAACTGGTAATTACCAAATCGAACAAATCAACGATGAATTCCAGTGCAGAATTAAATATATCACAAGGAAAAGAATTAAAAATAGCTATCGCTGTTCATGAAACAACATTATCATCTGCAATTGAAATAAACTCAAGATTATGTTGTAGATATATATCAATCAAATATTCGATCAGTTCTATGATAGTCTGAAGTTCCGCCTGTTTACCAAACGCCACCAGAACCAAAACTTGCTGAATTTTTAACAGACACAAAGATATTTATAACATTTGCAGAGTATCGAAACTATAATTATTGACGTCAATTAGAAGAAAATAAAGGAAAAGAATATTTTCCTAGTTTATATGATATGTGATTTTTTTTATTAAAAAAAAAACTTTTCCAAAAGCATCATTAATTGAGTTTGATTACAAAACCAGTATTCCACGGGTTTAAGAACATGGTTTTAGATCATATTTTGATCAAATTTAAAGTAAATTATATCCGCGACTCTACAAATGTTACTCCTGAGTTACATTCATGAGTATCACAAAGACAATCTTAAAAAGGGAATCATTGAAACTATACATCTAAATCGGGTAACATCAGGCCCTGAATATGTCAATATAGTTATTATTGGAACGGTAATCGTCGGACCTTACCACGCGGACGATCAAACGACCCTTAAACAATTATTTATCAATCATTATAAAATAACTGAAGCGAAGTTATCAAAAGTTATTCTGCCTGGATTTAAAACCGACGAATTAAAGAAATCAGCAAAGGATCTTATTAATGAGAAATTTCCTACGATTGTTTGAATCATGGAGAAAATTACCCATGACAGCAACTATTCTCAAACATAACAATGATCCATACAGTGGAGGTCGTCATATATCACCAGAAATTTTAAATATAACATCAACTATCGCAGTGAATCTTGAATGTAATATCATCGACGGAAGTTACCAAGCAAATCTTGAAGAATCAAATCCAGCTCAGCAAGGATATATATATATATATATATATATATATATATATATATATATATATATATATATATATATATATATATATATATATATATATATATACTACGCAAGTACCTCCTGGATATTTAATTGTACAAGTACCCATTAATCTGGATTATATACGATGTCATAATCCTTTATCCTTTATTATCAAGGATACATTTCAAACTACTGAAAAAAGCGGATACCTGCCTGATTTAAGATATGCAGTTTTATCCATAAATCTCTGCGTAAAATCTTAATGAGTTTTAATAAGATTTTTAAAAAAACTGCGAGAATATGTTGTTATGTTTATGTGTGATAAAGATCAGATTCTGAATTATGCGAATTCCTGTATTGATTCTGATCAGATTCAAAAATATTTAATTCTTATGTTTGATGGGTATACTGATACACAACATAATAAAAATGTAATCGAAAAGAAAATCGTATAACAATACTTTCATAACCTAAACATATTTGTAATTTAATTTTTTTTCCTGCTGATTTTTCTTTAATTTGCTGGGTGTAGTACTAAAAAAATAATAATGAAAATCAGTCAGACTTAATAATTTTTGTAGGGTGAAAACCCACGATTCTCTAATTGATTTCGATGATTTTCGATACGTTATTATATAACACAATCTGAAATAATGATTTCATCCAATTTTGGATTGATTTTCAGCTTATGTATTTGTAAAAATGAGACAAATATCAAATAATCATATTTAAAAAATAATTGGAGCCTGAGGTTTGACCCTTAAAAAGTTTGCAAATCGACTAATTTTATATTGACAAATGACTAAAATCAGTAAAAAAAAAAAAAAATAACCCGAGAGATTTTGATTGGAAATTCATATTTTTCTAAGAAACGTTTATTACTATAATATTTCAGATTTTCCTGAGAAAACTTATGACAGAAAAATAATTTAGTAAAAAATCATATATATTCAGAAATATTTTTATTCTGATACAGGGCTGAAGGAACAATCGCTAATGAATTTATCACTGTTTTCGTTTTCATGATCTGATATAATCTTTTTCAGTTGTCTTATACGTGTATTGGTAACCTCTTTTTGCTTCGTATGTGTGATATAATTTTGATATGATTTTGTCAATCGCTAGTGTAAAAGAGACGAGTTTGAAAACGTCCATAGCTTTAACTGTTGTCAAAGATTGTAACTTAACCTGTTGGATTATTTTAATTAATCGATAGTCTGCTGGTAATATATATATATATATATATATATATATATATATATATATATATATATATATATATATATATATATATATATATATATATATATATATATATATATATATATATCCACCTCCAAATTTCTGTTGCTGTAATGAATCAAAATCGCAATTTTTTTTCAGGAACAAGTTATTTTTTATTTATTTACCGTCATGTTTTAAATTTTTAATTGCTGAAAAATATTATTAATGTTTTCGCAGTTTTTTTTGTATATAATATTATATATTTAATTAATGTTTCCACCAATACGACATAACAAATAAATGTGTATACTTATCTCTGTTCACTCACTTTCAGTTTGACTGAGATAAAACAAAATTCTGGCCTCCTTTTTATAGTCACGATAACGCCTACACGAAATGTTCTAGTTTTTTTTTTAATGGTTTAGCGCCATTTTTCATCACAATATAGGCTATACATGGCGGCCAGTATTAATGGTGGAGGAAGAACCCGGCAATCCCCCGGTAAGAACCACCGACCCACGAGAAGCTACTGGCAAGCTTTCTCACATACCCACATTGGCCGAATATTTGCCATTCTAGAATAATTTCTCGTGGGTAAATGTTTTAGAATGTTCCAAAAATTGAGTCATTCTAAAAAGTGCTGTCATTTTAGAATAATTGGAGTAGACGCTTCGTAAATGATATCCGCAAAATTCATTTACATGGGCTTTGTTACAAGGGGTTGTAGAACCTATCATTAGGCATACATACATACATACATACATACATACATACATACATACATACATACATACAATTTCAGAAACATATAAACGATTTTTGGAATTTATGGAAACTAGACGATTTGATAGTTGCAAGTCGAAAGATAATTCGTGATACTCTTTAACAATAATTATTTTCGTTACTTAAAGAAAAATGTCAAAATCTACCCGTACCATTATGTTATCTGGCAGCAGATACTCGATGACAGAATATTGATGTTGATATACCAGGATCGTCACATAAACGAAATCTTGTGTTAAATGAAAATGTTTTAGCTCCCATCAGTGTTGTCGAGAGCGCATTAACTATTGAAAAAACTCCATGTACTCTTGGATACGCAGTGACAATCAATTCATTTCAAGGATTAATTATTTCTGATACAGTTGTCTGGATCGTCGGTGACAGAAATGGCAGATTAAACTTAGTTTATCTAGCAGTGTCTCGAGTTAGAAGAATATCTCAGTTGCGGAGGATTATTTTAAATATTACAGAAACTGCTGACACCAATAACGATGTTGTTAGCAATTATATAGTTATATAAAAAAATAATTCAGTTATTAACAATGTGACCCAAAATCAACAACCGCGACATTGATCTTCACCTTGAATTTACCATGACATTAAAACAACAGAATAATCATTGTGCAAGATATAACACAGTTATGTTGTGGAAATATTCCATAATGATCCAAGACAATTTACTGCAGATAGACATAATAGTAGTCTTGGTCACACACGTGCAAATGTAATGCTGACTAGTCTTGAGTGTAATCGGTGTCGAGAAGTTAGTTAAGTGAAGACGTTGGTAACATACATACATACATACATACATACATACATACATACATACATACATACATACATACATACATACAGGAATTACTTGTAATTGTTCACGTACAAATCTTCATTGAGGAGCTGTTGAATCCAATCTGTATATTGAAGGTCTACCTGTAGATCTTACCACACTTGAAATTGTATGCGTAATTACACCCCAAATAGGATCAGCCAGCCACTCTTTTTTACCACCTTCAAGTTCACCGGGTTCATATAAATATCTTACAGTAAAATATCCTAATACTGGTTGTTTTGAAAAGTCATGCTGTTGTACTGGCATATTGTTTTGTGTGGTTGCGTTGGTATGTTTTTATAGAAATTGCACAAGTAACCTCATTATTTAATGCAGCAAATCATACTTGGTAGTCTTGTAACCAATCCACGAGATCTGATATCATTTGGAACTATTTCTTTTGCATATTGACATCCAAAAAAACGATCAGCAAGTGTTTGATTACATCGTTCAACGATATTCGGATCACGATAAATTGCAATATATTCTCGTCTGATTTTGACGTCATGTTTTTTTTTTCATCAGAGATAATACTGTACCAAGAAATTTCTTAACAGGATCAGCTTGTATAAGTTGAGGCCATCGCAAGAGTTCTCTTTGATAAATTCGCTCAAACGTTAATACAACTTCAGCAGCCGTTTTAGTTAATAATGGCTCTGCTTCTTTATATCAACTTGTAACGTCAACGGCAGTTAACGCGTATTTGCATGTGTACTGACGTCTACCAATTTTAATAGTATCTTGTGGTAAAAACAAAATATCTGCTTCATGAACTACATTGGGAACACTGACATCAAAATATGCGTACTAAATTTCTTTAGGTGGTGATAGATACATTTGCCATATTGCCTGTCATGCGAACCAATTTGCAGGAACAGAACGTGTACTAATCGCTGATCTAGCCCTCAAATATCATCTTGGGCTATAATAAATCGATTCCATTATTTTATAATAATCAATTGATTAATTACCAGTTCCTAATGCTGGTTTACCTTTCTTCGCCGATCTTACCAACCACTTATCTAATGATTCTCTGATATTTTTATATATTTTGTATGGAATTTAATTAGTGTATCAACTTCCCATCTGCAGTTGCTGTAAATCTTTATTTTTATATCCTACATCATGACCGTGACGTGTTTGATCAATAGCATTTACCGGATACACTCAAGGTTTTGGTTGATCTCGTTCGTCAAGTCGAATATCAAGTTTTCCAGGACTACAATAATTATATCCAGGAAGATGTTTTTCTCATGGGTATTTAGCCCATTGAGTTCCTGGACATTTTGAAATTAATGTAGTAATATACTGCCCTCTTAATGTTGAATTTTATATATATATATATATATATATATATATATATATATATATATATATATATATATATATATATATATATATATATATATATATATATATATATATATAAAGATTCTGTCACATAGTGCACATTTTCTACCATATGCCAATTTCCCTCTTTTTTTTGTAATTGTGGCTAAATCAGTGGTTGGAGTTTTAACTTTACAACGTAAACAATTTACATCCATATATTTATTATATGGATTTTTAAATGGGTTGCAGCAAAAGGTAAATTCACCCTCTCTGCTGCTATTTGATTGTCTGTGTGGTCAAGCAAAATTTTAATTAGTGGGTTCCTATTGTACATTTAACTGCAATTTTTTTTTTAAAAAGTTCAGTCACTTCTAGTTTGTCAAACATCATTTTACTATGCTCCTGGTTATTAATTCGATTTGCATATTGTTTTTTTTTTTTTAAATAGCATTTTAACTATCCCCCAGTGGTGCTTGTTGGGTGTGCTATCTGGTATGTGCTCCCCCAGTGGTGCTTGTTGGGTGTGCTATCTGGTATGTGCGAGAAAAGACGGTTCTCAACTGCATAAATCATGAACAACAAACGTGATTCTGTAGAAAGCGAAGGGTACTGGCAACCTCATCGCTCATGCTAACAGTTAAGTTTTTACTGCAGCACCTCAGTGACGTTAGATTGTATTTATGCAATTATCTTGGTAGATGTATATAAATTTAATAAATGGGAACCTTGGTTCGTTAATATGATAGGCTTTGGACGGTAAAGCATTCTTGTGGTCTATTCTGATTTACAAGCGTCTAGGTGATGTTTTATGCCATTCGGATCATCTTGGCTATTTCTGCCAGTCCAAAAATTGACTTAGTTGCGAATATGAAACAGATAAAGAATTAACTTGTGAAACAGTAAGAGATAATGCTCTTTGATTATTGCAAAATTTTATATCTTGCTAATGTTTACGTCACTCGTCACATATCATTTTACCCATACCACTTTCCACAAGGGCACATATAGTTGACATTTTTTCCTATAATGTGCATGCAATGATGCATACCGGGGATGGAAGATGATGGTACCGGGTCTTAGACTCTTAAAGTTTTGCAATCGGCGAATAATTAAATAAAAACACCGACCTTTGAGATCTTATATACATCTATTTGTTGTTAATTTTTTGTGCTCTATACTAAAATGAATTTGATTTTTTTTAGTTTAAATCAGATGACTGCGAGAAACGATTGGTAAACTGACGTCATGCAGGTTTAGATTTAAGGTTATGCAAGGTGAGTTACAGTATAGTCTGAAAGCACAATAATACAGAAATATATTTACGATGACATATGTTTGCCCTTATGTTGGGAATTTTATGTATATGTTGCAAAATCAAGTAAAAATCAATTTAAAAAATAGATGCTACTTTGACGGCACTTATTCTTTCACCTGTGCCGTCCAACATCAACTCGTCAGAGAGTATTAAGACTATGCATGTGTAACCATCAGTGACGGAGGGGGTAGTGCTGGCTGAGAATGGATCATCAATATGAAATCATCAAAAAGTACATGTCATCTTCAGACTGTTTAAAAAAAACTTCTGGTGTTCTAGTGAAAATATAAATTGCGTACAACAAAGTTTTAAAGTTAATTGCATAAGCCACCAGAAAACAACAGCTATCTATACGTCATATTTTTGTTTTTATTCACACCATAGATTGGATTTCTTGTTTCTTGACAAACACGGTAATTGATCTAACCCTTGCATGACATCATTGACCATTATCAGACAATAAACTGATTGACCAATTTGTTACAATGATAGCTGTTTCATTTAACAGCCTTTCAGCATTAATTTGGGGTGATTGTTCTTTTATATGATTTGGTGATAGCATTTTCCATTTGCTGACATGGGGTGTGTCCATTATTTGGAAACAGTGATATTCATAGGTGCATTTTAAAATGGTGTACTCTTCAGCAATCCCAACATTTGTCCAAAATGAACTGGTGATGCAAATCTAGTAATTTATGGATGGGCATGTAGTGTAGGTAAGATAAGTTCACGATAGGTGGCATTGTGCAGAAACTAAGCAAAAACCTTGAATATCACAATACCATAGAATCTGAGATATCATATGAAGCTACCATATTCTATAATAGTATCATTCATGGATAGACGAGTTTCTAAGCAACGTTAGGAACCCCTCTTTATACATGTACACTATATATACAATATTGACGTGAATAGTATAGTATAGGTAAATTATCAGCAACTATATGAGCCTCAGGGACACTTTCCATCATGCCTTCCAATTCAATCCATCAAATGCTGGTTAATTCAAATTATGGATGATTTGGACCAAATTATGGGCTGATTGTGACATAATGGCTGGCTGATCCAGTCCATGCAAAAATATATAATGTGATGAAAAATAGTGGAACACATGAACCCATTTCTGTTTCTGCTTTCATGATAGCTAGGATCATATTATTTTGAAATATTTGGTTTCCATTAATAATCTATATTTTTATAGATAAATTGCATCGACAGTATTAATAATACAAATAATTTTATCATATCAGTGGCATATTATAGCGGGAGGAACACGCAAGCTAATACCTTAAAGTACCACAGATTCACAGTTTCCAAAATTTTAGAATCAATAGTTTTTTTTGTATGCAATTGGGCAGTTTACATGACTTAAAATGTAATCTTGTTAGACACTGTCAACAGGGAGTAGCTTAATTGTTATAATTTCCCAATCCAATTAATTATCTGAAGAAAACAGACATACACATAAGCACACATGGCAACTAATTTTGTTAGAAAAAATAAATGATAATTAAGCCATTATCAGTTAGAAAGGTCATTAAACATATAATCAAGAAGTTAATCCTTTATAATACATTATAACAAAGAAACGAAGTGGTATTCAGATATTCCTAAATGTAAATGATAACAGTGAAGAAAACATTTTCTCTTCTGTAGCGCCAATTGTCCTCAAAGATAAATGAGTAGTTTAGTTTACTCCTTAGTAGAAGTATAATTCAGGAGAAGCAAACTTTAAAACCTGTTATAATGTTTGCTTTTGCACAAGCATTATTGTCCCAGAAAACTTTGTACTTAATTGACTGTGTTACAAGCTGAAGCATCTCAAGAGGTTTAGGGTCTATAGAAACCATATTTTGCAACTGAAAGTTGTGAAACAGTACTGTTGTCTGTTGATTTTGTCCAGAAACGAGGCTGACGTTTTTGCTTGTCACCAACAGATTTGACCACTTCAGTGGCCTAGTGGTTTTATCGTCCACCTTGGAAGCGGGATGTCGTAGGTTCGAACCCTAGCCAAGTCATACCAAAGACTTACAAATATGGTACTAACAACTGCCTCGCTAAGCACTCACCATTAAGAGGTCAGTGTTAGAACTGTCGGCCTGGTGTAAGGATAATGTGACTGGGTGGGAAATCATGCTACATATCTGCGGCATGATGCCTCGGTGTTAGACATCACTATAAACTGTCACACTGCAGATATTGTAGGGGGCAGAGACTGAAAATTGTTAAGCTGTGTTAAAAATCCTAATAACACACATACACTCACACACTCCAATGGGTTCTGTAAACAGATGTGTTATACTTCTAATATGCTACCTAATTTAAATGTAATTTCAGGTTTGGTGCATCTGTTAAATGTTGACAGTTTCTTAAAAAAGCTTTAAAATGGTGGATTTTCTAATAATTAAGTTTGTAGACTAAGAGGATTAAGTGCATGTTGGACATTTCATTGTTGCTTTTAATAATCTCAGAATACATGCTGAAATTATAGTAAAGGCAGATATGCACAATTTGGGGGTTTGACTTGGAAAAAATACCCATAATCTCATGCAGTTAGCTACCATGTGACTACAAACTATAGTGCATAAATAGTTCTGCATTGGAAACCAGGTGTTATGGAAACCAGGTATTATGCCACTTTCAAAAAGTATCCATTGCATGAGCATAGCTATAAAGTTACATAAGATGTTTCGTACCTGAAGATCTAATGGTCATTCCATCGCGCCAATTCAAACTATTCTAGTCTAAATCAGATGATATATGTTCGGGAATAGATATGAGCCGTTGTATTTAGTTTGTTAACCAAAATAACTTTGCAATATTTGAAAAAAGATAATGGAAGGTCCAAAGGATTCAAAGATTATTGATATATTATATTAGTTTAAATTAAAATTATGTAATTAACAGGGCCTCAGTGTTGGGGTTTATTGTACATGTTTTATTTAGTGTTACATGTATTAATACAAAGTATAGCATGGGTATAAATTTTTACACAAATCTAGCAAAAGCATTAACTTGCACAGACCAGTAAATATATATAAATGAAAAAATGTTACTGCATGGACCCTGCTTATATGATTATATTTCATGTGTTAGTAAATATATTATTTTTAAATAATTTCAGTGTCAGTTTTGCACAAAGGTGTATGAACTTCTTTGAAAATATTCCACTATTAAATTAAATAATCTTATATTTTTAATTTGATTTGTATACAGAACTATTCAGTGCAGTTTTTAACTGCACATTGTACTGTGGAAATGCAATTACATCTAAGATACAACAACATTTCACATTTTCCAAATTGGCATGTAATACAGTTTGGATCAGCCCATGATATGGTCTGAATAAGACTGGTCAGAAAGAACCATGGTCTGAATCAGAATCGACCCTTTTCCATTGTGATGACATCATCAGTGATGTGTGCCTGCAATCATGTATGTTTGCCTGTCGGTATGTCTGATTGTCATCCTCTGTTATCTCACAGCGCCTTGAACTAGTGAGGTGGAGTATTCTCCACCTAATCATTATCATGTTTTTATTTGAATTCATTTACATTTTTATTTTTTGGGGATATTTTCTTTTAAGTAATGTCAGAACCGTTTCTTATCTTCATGCAGTTCAATAGAACTTATATGCGGAGCTAGTCTTATTATACCTTATTATTATTTTCATGAAAACTGAACTATTGTTTTTTTATCTTCTTGATGAAGTTGATCTTGTAATTTTGGTGAATAATGTGGTCTTTACTGATGTATGAATTGTAATTTTAATAGAAAATTGACGTCACTATTCTTAATTGAGTATATTGAAATCTTTTGCAGAAAATGCCTTCAATACTACCTTCTGAAACATTATAGCATATTGTATGGACAGTACTTCAAGATAAGGTCTCAAAATTTGTGACTTAATGAAGAAGAAAGGCTGAGTATCGGTAGTTACCTCAGCCAAATGAATGATACCTTTCAAATACACAGATTTAACAATTGTCTTTTAAAGATGTAATTCCTTCCACTATTTAGGATTTACATAGACTAGCGAAGTAAATTTGCTTTTTTTGTTTAAAGTCATATAACGTAGATAAGAAACATAAAAGAAAAAGTCTCAATGAATCTTTCATGTCCTTTTATTAAAATAAGATGGCTTTCATAAAGGAAAGGACAACCATTTGTACATTAGATGGCACAAAATAACTGACCTATTTGTAGCCCACCATTTTACCCAAACCTATATTGTATTGAAGGACATGATTTGAGGCAACCAGATTAAGTTGGTAAGAGGCAAGCCTATATGTACCCAACATAAATCATTGATCATGTCATTGCAGGAAAGCAATCCTTTGACAAGTAAATGTGCACTGCTAGAACAATTCTGGTTCCCAATAGACTGGTTTGTGAAAATTCTATTTAGAATGTATAAAATTACATTTTTTGCAATATGTTCTCATAAGATCTTATTTTCATTAGTGGTACATTTCAGCTATAAAATGATTAGTAAGCTCAATGGCCTTTAATACAGTACCAAAACTTTGAATGGTTACAAAACTTCCTAGCAGATAGAAACCAACAGATCATGCTTGACAGGTTTGTATCATCAACCTCAACCCCTCCGGTGACCTCAGGGGTCTCATAGGGAAATTCCTATCATATTTCAATGACCGGCCATCAGGTGTTTCCTCTAAACTAGAAAGAGTTGAGAAGCACACAGCAAGATTTTATCACAGCAACTATTGAAAATCAAGTAACATTATAACCATGTTGACGGACCTTCAGTGGGAAGACGTTTGAAGCCAATGTCAACAGAACAAGGTCATCCTGAAGTACTGGGTCATTAAGCATCAGTCAAGGGCCATGCCAATATATAGATAGGGTACCAATATATAGATAGGGTACCAGACTGTTTCATGGACATTATAGGAGTTCCTTCTTCCTGCAGGCATCTGTCTTTAACCTTTTTTTAAAGAGTCTTCCTTCATACATGTTATAGGTAAGCACTTAATTGGAAGATGAGATATTTTTGTCCTACCAGACAGTACAATCATGGGTGTATCCAATATGGTCACAATGGCAGAAACTCTTGCCACTACTCATGAATGCAAAATGGTATCAGCATGGGGTTTTCACAAGAAGACTTCTTAAGATGTCTTATAAGTGAAAAAATGGTGTTGGTCAGGTTTACTATGGTTGCAGCATTGAAAATGTTATCAATATGGAAAGTCTTATAGACATGGGCCTTACATGATAAGACTTTTTGTTTTGCCTAGTTTGTCTTTTCCGTTATTCTTTTTTATCAAATCTTTTTTTGTTTTGTCTTTCATTCTCTCTCTCTCTCTCTCTCTCTCTCTCTCTCTCTCTCTCTCTCTCTCTCTCTCTCTCTCACACACACACACACACACACACAAATATATCCAATCAAAATTTTATTTTATGAAAGAAAAAGGATTTGTCATGAATTCCTGGTTTTTCTTTTCAGCCAGTAGAAGTAGGGGGTCAGTCCCATCAAGAAACTTTGTTTATAAATGCATTTTTTTCAGATTATTTACATCAAATATACTAAGAGGCTGCATATCAAAGGTTTTTCCAAGAATGTTGTGTCATAAAGGTATATAACAAAAGAGAGTATTTACTAATGTGAAAGCACATTCAAATCGAATTAACCAAGAAGTAAGATTAAGTGCAATCATATAATTCTATTAGCTGTTAAAGTAAAAACTGTCTTGAAAAACCACTGCTATGTGAGACCATCTATCTTGAGAGACCACATTCTCAATGCATACATTTAGTCCTTATATAGCATTGTGAACTATTATAAGAGACCACCTATCTTGAGAGACCTTAATTTTTTGGCAAAAGAGGTGGTCTTACAAGACAGGTTCTACTATATTAACAAAATGTGAACAATTTGATGGTATCCCATGATCATGCCAATATTATAAGATGCGCAGCAGTACAATGAAGGACTTTATAGTGAATGCAACTTACAGCAGATTGAGATTTATGTTGGTTGCATTTGAGTACATGTCATGCATTTTAAGTACAACTTTTATCATAGTAGATTAGTATTTTAATTTCAAGAATAAAAAAAATACAAATGTACATTGTATTCTTCATTTGTTTTGCAGTGCTGATTTACATTGTGAAAATTTGGATGCTTTCTCCTGAAAATCTGACCTTAAATTAACTGGTTCCAAACAGAACTTATGTCCTGCTGGACTCGACTTGTGACACAGACCCGTTTCACATTCCAGTCACAGATATGCTTGGGTAGTTGTCACATTATTCACAATTTCCGGGTCAGTTGTAGAACACTTACAAGTAAGATGGAGGGAAAGAAGGACTCTGCCAGCAGCATTAACTCTACATTATGGCCTATGATTGGAATCTGCCAGCTCACCTGTACAGAAGATAAGGAGCACAATTTTCACACCTGTGAAAATTTAATTAGAACGGCAAAAACAAAAGGAGCACAGGTATTACTTTGTAAATTCTTTTATGAAAAGTACATGCATATACTAAAAACTAAAGAATGCTTGAATGATTGCTCTTATTTCATCAGTTAGTTGTTGTTGTTGTAGGTTTTAACGCCATTTTTAAGCACACGATAGGCTATATATGGCAGCCAGTATTATTGGTGGAGGAAGAACCCGGGAAAACCACCGACCCACGAGAAGATACTGGCAAGCTTTCTCACATAAGTACATTAACCGAATCTTAGACTCGAACCCACGCAGACAGAGGTGAGATAGCAGTGATCTGAAATGGAGAGTGCTTTAGACCACTCGGCCACTCGGGGGCCCCTTCATCAGTTTAGTCATAGTATATTTTAATATGTTCAAAACTCTACTGTTTTATATAAAATTATGAGATATAATGGGAAACCTGTTATTTACAGTAACTGATTTGATACAGACAGGTTACTGATAAGGGTCACATATAGTTCTTTTATTTTTCAGTGTGTTATATGTATATAAATATTTGTAAATATTGTTTTTACTGTGAGAATAATGGTGGAGATTTGCTGAAAACAATACCTGATGTAATCTTGATATTAATGTTCAGTCTGGTAGTTGCTGACCATTTACTAGGTGTTTAAATAATATTAGGTCAGTACTGACATTGAGTTATATTTATTATCATAACATTTAATGGATTTTGATTGCCTGTCTGTGCTTCAAAAATAATTTTGATTCTTCTGACCATTTTGACATTGGCTGTGTTATGATATTCATAAAATTCAATGGAATGTCAGTTTTAATGCCAAGTTAGGGAAAAACCATTTCTTCAATAATTTTGACAGTACTTTTTATACTACTGATCTCACAGTATAAAAGAAAGACAGTAATTGATTATTGGCTGCACTCTTATTATCATATTTTATCTCATTTTGGTTAAGCTTGTATTTTAACTTAAAGACTTAACTAAACAATTTTGCAGTTCATTAATTGTATTATCATCATTAATGGTTGCAAAAGTAAAAATATTATATCTTTCAGTTAAGTAAATATGGTTGTAATTTACCTTTTCTTTTGTAGATGGTTTTCCTTCCAGAAGCATTTGACTTCATTGGCCAATCAAAATCTGACAGTGTTGCCATGGCAGAGACCCTAGATGGCAGCATTATCAGCAGATATAAAAATCTGGCAAAGGGACTAGGAGTCTGGTTGTCATTAGGAGGTTTTCATCAGAAGGTTGGGAAGCTTGTCTCAATGAGCTGACAAAACTTTATATTGTCAGCTTTCACAGAAGTGGTTACTCATATTAACGCTCCATCATATAATATGACTAATTTCATGATAAATTTTGTTTTCAATTTATGTGACAATTTGCCTTTGTAAAATGAACTACAGTAGAATCTGTCTTGAAAGACCACCCCTTCTGCCAAGAAATAATGGCCTCTCATGACAGGTGGTCTCTCATAACAGTTCATAACACTATATAATAATTAAATCTGTGTATTTAGATTCTGGTCTCCCAAAACAGGTGGTCTCTCATAGCAGTGTTCTCTCAAGACAGGTTTTACTGTAATTATATTAAGGTTTTATATGATTAAATGCCAGTTATTTGCATTATTGTGTCACATTTTTGTATTATAATTAAGTATAAGGTAACCTCGTTTATAAAATGAGTCATTTTACGGTTGCAATAAACTATTATAAAAGGAAACATATACATCATATTAACTACAGTCATACAAATGCTTGAAAAAGTATTGAAATAATTTGCTGAAATCATTTTTACAACTTTGACAAAGTCAGTTACCTTTATGCTTATCAGATGTAGACTAGAAAATGTCAAATTTAGAAAATGCTTGGTGATGTAAGTAGAAGAACTGTTGTGTAACAACATATGGAAACAACAATTATTTAAAAAGTTCTTAGAAATTGATGCCTTCAACTGAAGTATAATGTGATGTTATTTCATTGCATATATATAGTATTTCCTACAATAAATTCATAGCAAGCTGATAGGTGGGTGGGTGTGATTTGGATTTTTAATGTTGCTTAAATAATTTTTAAGTAGTATCACTATGATGTTGGCAGTGTGGCAGTTTAAAGTGATGTATACCACTGGATCATCATGCTGCAGACATGTAGCATGATGCCGCACCCAGTAAATTATCCTGATACCAATCCTAACACTAACCTCTTAAAGCTGAACACCAAGCAAGGCAGCTGTTAGTACCATTTTTATAAGTCTTTGGTATGACTTGGCCTGGGATCAGAGAATGCAAACAGAGTGATTGTCAGAGAGAAGGATTACATTTATTATGTTTAGAGTTTTCTTCAGCATTGTAGTGAGTTGGAAATATTATTTCATATTGTCATTTTCATTATATTTTTTCATATTGTCATTTTCATTATATTATTTCATATTGTCATTTTCATTATATTATTTCATATTGTCATTTTCATTATATTATTTCATATTGTCATTTTCATTATATTTTTTCATATTGTCAGTTTCATTATATTATTTCATATTGTCATTTTCATAGGTGTCTAGTGAGACAGAAAGAATTTTTAACACACATGTAATCATTGATGCTGATGGTGGTATCCAGGCAACCTACAACAAGACCCACCTATTTGATCTTGACATCAAGGGCAAGGTTCGGTTGTGTGAAAGTGACTATACAGTACAAGGAAGAGAAATCTGTCCACCTGTTGAGACTCCAGTCGGCAAAATAGGGCTAGCAACTGTAAGTTAGTATTGTAGAAGACAACTTTTTCAAAAATGTTTTGTAAACATTTTAGTCTCTAGCCATTTTGATAGATGTAACAAGTCAGATGTGGTAAAGAACTGAGTGTTACTTTTGTTTTGGCAAAAGTTACCTTACATATTAAACTCTTTCTATAAGATATACAAAACTGATGCATCTTCATTTCAATGGGAATTCAGATGTTGTTGTGGCTATAAGTTATTTGTTAATAGTGTTAAAAAAAGAGCTGAAAATGTGAAACTTTTTAAATGTGGGAGACCATGTCTTTGGTTCATGTTTTCTCCAAATAATTTTTTATACTTTTGATGATTATTTTCATAAATTTCATAATTAATTGTGTAACAACATATGGAAACCATTCCAATACCCATACCAAAATTAGCTCATATGTTGGGCATATTGAAATTAAAATATAATTATTTTGAATCTTATAACAGTGTTATGACCTGAGGTTCCCAGAGATGTCCCTAGGACTGACTGCTCAGGGGGCAGAGATTCTGACCTACCCTTCAGCTTTCACTGTCACCACAGGCATGGCTCACTGGGAGGTAGGTCTCCTCCAAAACATTTATCTTGTGAAAAATGTTAAACAGTGAATTTTGCCTCCATTTAAAGGATGTCATCTATATTTGAACCACCTTCATTTCACTGATATGTATTTAATATGTAAATAACACTCATTCACAAGAGGAACAGTTTGGTAGTTACTTGATTGTCTTACATTCTCAGGTTTTACTGGATCTTTATTTGAGCTTATCCTTTTGATCTTATACAATTACATCTTTGATGTTAAATTTATAAATTGAGTTTAGTAACATCAAGTTTCAGATTTGGTTGAGACATTGGGATGATTTTATTCAAATTACGACATGTGGTCTAGCATTATTTGTTACTTACCCCTAGTTAAAGTTGTCTTTTGAGGTTATGTTCAGTTCCTCTCGACTACATCACTCTCTATCTGTCACATGTCAGAAAGTCTTGTTTATCATTCAGCAAAGGAAAAATCAAGCAGCTCATTGAATCAGATTATGCTGTTGTTTGTTATGTAAAATATATTGTAGTACAATAAAGCCTAATTTATCAGATTTGTTGCTCATAATTGAGAAAGAATACTTGCTACGTTTGCAGTTATGAGGTGAACGGTATGAACAGTCGATAAAGTTGACCATAGCAGTTAATGGATTCAGGACTTATAAATATTTCAAAACATTTTTCAGATCATCAGTTATAGCAGTTAATAAAATTCTAATTGATGGCAATTTATGACAGTATCTTTCCTAGTGGTAAAACAATAAAACCATCATAGTCAGCGTGAGAAATGAGTGATGCACTTTTAATGACAGACATTTTTATTGAATATTAAAATCAGTCTGACATCAATGGTACTACAAGAGTGGTTAGATGGTACACTATTCCTTTGTTCCACACAATGATTACTTGTAGACCTGTTTATAAGGGGCCCCCATGTAGCCAAGTGGTCTAAAGCGCTCTCCATTACGGATCACTGCCATCTCACCTCTGTCTGCGTGGGTTTAAGTCTAAGATTCGGCTAATGTAGCTATGCGAGAAAGCTTGCCAGTAGCTTCTCATGGGTCGGTGGTTTTTTCCTGGGGTTTTCCTGTGTTCTTCCTCCACCAATAATACTGGCTGCCATGTATAGCCTATTGTGTGCTGAAAATGGCGTTAAACCCTACAACAACAACAACAACAACAAGACCTGTTTATAACACACACAAAATTGGGATCCCATATTTGCTTTTAAGACAAAAAAATGAGAAAATAGTGAACATCCTTTATCAGAGTTAATTGAAATGTTAATGACTGTGTACTAGTTGTACCTTAATTTTACAAGTGTAATAAATAATGTGAACCCTATTATTCAATAAATTTTACACTTTGGCCTGGGTTTTCATTTATAACTTTGCCATTTGGAAGGATTATTCATTTTAAATGGATCTATGTTGACTCTTCAGAATGTAGTTTATGATTGCAATTCTGTTTTTGAAGTTCTTGTGTGTGTACTTTGGGTAATGATGGATACATGTGGTGTGATATGAAAGGGAGGAAACTCCTTCAATACCCTTGTGTCTTAAGAACCTGTTAAAACACTGGAATGAACCACAGACCCATGAGAAGCTCCTGCTGGCAAGCTTTCTCACGTACCCCCATAGGCCAAGCCAAGACTTGAACCCACGCAGACAGAGGTGAGACAGCAGTGATTGATAGAGAAGTGTATATATCAAACTTTTATTTTAAAAACTTGTCAGTTACCTGCAAAATAAGGTGGACAAAATCGATACAATTTCCTTTTTGTGTGCAGATTTAAAGAGAGCAATGCATCATTAACAGGAATCTCAAAGTCATGCACATTATGTACTATATAGTGTATTTCAGCTTTGTGACTATGATTATGGTTTGTCCATTGAATTATAGTTTGATTGTATATGACTAAAGAGTACAATGGCAGAGTTTGTCCATTTCAAAGGGAAATAATTCTTGCCAATTCTACATGCATATGATCATAGAAGCTAAGGTAAGTGTAGCCTGGAATTACCAATGAAGTTATTGAAACAAACTTGATTGGAAGTAATCCATGTAAGGTTTATAATTGTTTTCGTGAATGAAACTGAGATTTAGAATTTGTTAATGGAAAGATCTTACTGAGATCCCATTATACTATAATAATTGATTAAAGCTTGCTGCAGTCTCAGCAAGACACACCAATACTGTGTATCTATCACTAAATAATATCAGATGCTGCTAAAATAATGTTTAGAAATGGCTATAAACCTTTTCTGGCAGCCATTTATTGAGGGATGATCCAACAAGGTTCTGTCATGTTCATGGATCAAAGCACAACAAAAAAGGTATTTAATAATGTAAAATAACATTGTAATTAGCTCGAAATAGCCAAGAATTAAAGTCGAGTGAAATAATTCAAGAAGAAATTGTATGTCAAACAAAATTCTAGTAATTTAATGGGATTCGTGACTGTATATGCATTATTAGAGGGTCATGGTCTATTGAGGGGCTTTATACTGAGGGGACAATGTATTGGTATTTTATTAGATCTAGAAAAGTGTACATAGTTGCTGGAGGCCTGATTAGGAATACATTATTAATGTTACAATAAAGTTTGACATCATATTACTAATCAGTTAAAGCAATTTATTTCAAATTAAATTGTGCAAAATGCAAAGATGAAAATTAATTATTGCTATTTTGGTATTGTTTTATAGGTCTTACTTAGAAGCCGAGCAATTGAATGTCAGTGTTATGTTGTGGCAGCTGCACAGACTGGTAGTCATAATTCTAAACGTTCTTCATATGGACATGCAATGGTAAGCAGAGAATCAGTCTATGATGGAACTTGAATAATTTATTCTGTTTTCTTTGAAAGTGAGAAATGTTTATGCTCATGTTTTTATTAGCCAGATTACAGAGATACTCGGGGCCCCGAGTGGGCGAGTGGTCTGAAGCGCTGTCTGTTACGGACCACTGCCATCTCACCTCTGTCTGCATGTGTTCGAGTCTAAGATTCGGCAAATGTAGTTATGTGAGAAAGCTTGCCAGTAGCTTCTCATGGGTCGGTGGTTCTTTCTGGGGGTTGTTCGGGTTCTTCCTCCACCATTAATACTGGCCGCCACGTATAGCCTATATTGTGCTGAAAAATGGCGTTAAACCATAAAAAACAAACAAAACAAACAAACAGAGATACTCAGCCCATCAATCTGTTTGGCTTTAGCACATAGGGTAGAGTTTATGTTAAGCTCAGATTTTTCGGATGGTATTGGATACAGTTAAGTAAAATATGAACATTATAGGTAAAAAGAAACTTGTATAATTACAAACTTATTTTAATCCAAACATAAAAATAGTTTTGAACAATTTAAATTTTCTTTAATGTTTCAATACAGTTGTTGAGAATGAGTTTTTAATCTGATAATCTTACTGAAAGATTGTATCACCTTTATGTTATAACTACCATCTACACTCACATATAAGTCAAAATTAACTGCAAAAATCATATAACCTGATATACTGTCATATTATGGGTCTATGTAGTTTGTTTGGCGTCAGTAGAATGATACCTTACCTTGTTGGCACATTATGTGATGGTAGATCAATGTGTATGTTGTTTGTAGTTGGACTTGACACATAGACATAAAATGTACAGTAATTTAACTCCTTCACTCTCCTTTTAACATTCATTCCAATCTGATAATATGAAATATTTTTGAAACTGATTGTGTAGTACATCCACCACCTAGTTTTAAATCATTAC
The DNA here is from genome assembly GCA_030141615.1 of Unio pictorum. Classification (NCBI taxonomy): domain Eukaryota; kingdom Metazoa; phylum Mollusca; class Bivalvia; order Unionida; family Unionidae; genus Unio; species Unio pictorum. Next base: position 1,712,112 of record JARLTB010000201.1, read on the forward strand.
GTCCATTAATATCATCTATGAATACAGTAATTTTGACTGATCTACACTTGTACTTCATGAATGCAGTAAATTTGACTATTGTATACTTGTACTTAAAAATTTACACTTGTGTTTCATGAATGCAGTAATTATGACTGCTACACACTTGTATAAAGTAAATTTGACTCTTGTACACTTGTACTTCATGAATGCAGTAATTAAGACTGCTATACACTTGTGTAAAGTAAATTTGACTATTGTACACTTGTACTTCATGAATGCAGTAATTATGACTGCTATACACTTGTAAAAAGTAAATTGGACTGTTGTGCACTTGCAGTTTATGTATACAGTAAATTTGACTGCTGTAAAGTTGTACTTTATGGATCACTCAGGTGGCCTAGTAGTTAGAGCATCCGTCTCAGCTGTGGAAGGTTCAATCCCTGGCCGAGTCATACCAATGACTTAACAAAAATGGTGCTAACAACTGCCTCACTTGACGCTCAGCATTAAGAGGTTAGTGTTAGGACTGTTCGGCCTGGTGTCAGGATAATGTGACTGGGTGGGACATCATGCTACATGTCTGCGGCCTGATGCCCCAGTGCTAGACATCACCATAAACTGGCACAATGCATATATCATAGCAATATGACTGATTTTGTTTTAAAGCTACATTAAAAATCCAAATCACACACACACACACTTGCACTTTATGAATACAGTAATTATGACATACACGTCGACCATTATGCTTTTGGCATAATCATCTTATGGTTGCCTGTATATGGATTACGCTTTTCCAGTATGTTAAAAAATAAAATAATAAATCAATAAAAAAATTTATTATCATCTCTTTAATTCCATTCATTATAAAAAAAATGTGAATATTCTAAAAAGAAAGACTGCTGCATAAGAATAGTGTTAGAGCTAATCATAGAGCTATGTGTACTTTACCAGTTTTTTATTTATAGCAACTACATGACCCATTTACAAGAAAACAGATGGGTTTCTTTAATTTTAATCTTTGCCTTGAAGAGTCATTATATTGATGATGAATTTAGGTAGCAGACCAGTCTGTACTTTTAAAGAAAATGGCATCAGATATTATATGAAATGGGATTTTACGGGTTTACTTGTGGATAATTTGTTTTTATATCAGATGGGTCTTTTTAAATTTCAAAACATGTCTGATCATAAAAAGGATAATTCAACACCGCTTTGGAAACTTGTGAAGGATAATATGAAAGTGATGCAGCACAGCAGTCAGAGGAGAAATCTGTGGAATTAAAGATCATTCAGCAAAAGTTATAGACATATAAACTAGTTAAAGTGAGTTTTGAATACAAATAATTTTTAAGTATGTTTTGTGTTTGTATTTTGGTTCTAATAATCCATATGGATTTTGCCATTTTGTGCCAAGTATTTTGACTTGGAGATCCTGGTTAGTAGTAAACTGAAAAGACATTTTTCATGCAGTGTTCTGTATTTATACCATTTTGTAGCCTCAAAATATGTTAGTAATAATATATAGATTACATCTTGTATACTTAGATAAGGTTGTTTTTTCCTTCTTATATTACATTTGTACTTTACCGCTGATTCCCATATATAAGCATTGGGCTATTATGTTGATGTAGGCGAAATGATTGTTTTTAAATAACTGATGGTCTAAAGTAATTGAAAATGGAAAAACAATTGTACACATTTATTTGAGCATTTAATATTTAACAAGCATCATGTGCTGTCCTAAGCTTACTTGTGTGCACAAGTATCAGTTTGAACTATGAAACAGGAGCAGTTTTTATAGCACCAGTGGAACTGCAGTGCTCACATCATACAATCTCTATGGACAGTGTTTTTGCATCATTTTGTAGGTTTTTTCTTCATATGCTTATATCTATGTTACTTATATTTGAAGTGGTAAAAGACATTACTTTGGAAATAATAATGGGCGTAGTGAATTGGAAAAATTGAAAGTACTATCTACCATATGCTACCTCATTGTTTGATTGTAATGCAACATAAATCAATAATAGAAAGAAGGATCAGTGGGATAATAGTTGATTCATCTCTTTATTAGTCCACAGGTCGTTTATTTCTATCATTGGTTATATGCTTTTATCGATGTTACTTATATTTGAAGTGGTTAAAAGGCATTGTATTTACTGTGGAAATAATATTGGGCATAGAGAATTGTAAAAATGTAAAGTAATACCACATTCTATTTCATTCTTTGATTGGAGTTATAACATAAATAACTAATAGAAAGAAGGCTCAGTCAGCTAAGAGATGATTCATTCCTATATTTTTCAATTGGTCCTTATTTCTATCATTGGTTTATAATGTATTTGGGTACAGCAATGAGCTAGTCTGTAGTGGTATCAGTACTGCCCCTTCGTCTATGATACCCAATAGGACCATTTTTATTTCCAACTCCGTAGATAGTTTCATGAAATGAATTATGCAATTAAATGAGTTTTAGCTCTACTAGTCAGAAGTTGCCGTTTGACTTTATGTATTGTTTTTTGTTCATTGTAGGTTATGTATCATCCATCAATATTTGCTAAAATAAAATTTTAGAAACAACTGGAAAGATTTCAGACAGTTTTGGCAGAGAACATTCTGGCATGCAAAACAACTTACCAAAGATATAAAAGCCTTCAAATGACTTCTCCTCAAAAAGAGATGGACAGAATTTGATCAATTGTGACTGAAGCATTCTGACTCAAATGACTTCTCCTCAAAACCAGATGGGTAGAATTTGATCAATTGTGACTGAAAGCATTCCAACTCAAATGACTTTTTATTTATATAAGGAATGCTGATCCAGAGTTAAAGATGACAGAAATTATGAAAAATAGAAATCATTATTTTAAAAAAAATTCACAAATGATGCAATAGAATTTTACCCAATTTAATTGAAAGCATCTGGGCATTTTATGCAATGATACCTTCTGGCATTCAGGTTGATACAAATAATTCCTGTCTACCATTAGTTATAGACTTTAATGATATTATGATATATTATCATGATGTATTATCCATTCAGTATGATGACAATATCACACAAAAAATTGATAGTTGATACTATATAGACTTTATATGCTCCTCCACCCAACCCATATAAATCCATTTATTCCAGTTTGGACCGCTAATACAGATGATTACAATGTAAACTATGTTCATAGCAAAAGTATGTTCGGTCAGTACATGTTTGGTAGATATCAGTACCAAATAGTTTACAAGCAGTGCTCGATGGAACAAACAAAATATAATTTCCTGTGTGTCAAAGTATTGTCCGTGGCACTTGTCTGGCATACAGTGGGTAGTATGTCATAAAATAGTATAACAACAATCTTATATTGTCCTTGGCACTTGTCTGGCATATTGATGGGTAGTATGTCATAAAATAGTATAACAACAATGTTATATTGTCCTTGGCACTTATCTGGCATATTGATGGGTAGTATGTCATAAAATAGTATAACAACAATGTTATATTGTCCTTGGCACTTGTCTGGCATATTGATGGGTAGTATGTCATAAAATAGTATAACAACAATGTTATATTGTCCTTGGCACTTGTCTGGCATATTGATGGGTAGTATGTCATAAAATAGTATAGCAACAATGTTATATTGTCCTTGGCACTTGTCTGGCATTCAGTGGGTAGTATGTCATAAAATAGTATAACAGCAATGTTATATTGTCCTTGGCACTTATCTGGCATTCAGTGGGTAGTATGTCATAAAATAGTATAACAACAATGTTATATTGTCCTTGGCACTTGTCTGGCATTCAGTGGGTAGTATGTCATAAAATAGTATAACAACAATGTTATATTGTCCTTGGCACTTGTCTGGCATATTGATGGGTAGTATGTCATAAAATAGTATAACAGCAATGTTATATTGTCCTTGGCACTTATCTGGCATTCAGTGGGTAGTATGTCATAAAATAGTATAACAACAATGTTATATTGTCCTTGGCACTTGTCTGGCATTCAATGGGTAGTATGTCATAAAATAGTATAACAACAATGTTATATTGTCCTTGGCACTTGTCTGGCATTCAATGGGTAGTATGTCATAAAGTAGTATAACAACAATGTTATATTGTCCTTGGCACTTGTCTGGCATATTGATGGGTAGTATGTCATAAAATAGTATAACAACAATGTTATATTGTCCTTGGCACTTGTCTGGCATTCAGTGGGTAGTATGTCATAAAATAGTATAACAACAATGTTATATTGTCCTTGGCACTTGTCTGGCATATTGATGGGTAGTATGTCATAAAATAGTATAACAACAATGTTATATTGTCCTTGGCACTTGTCTGGCATATTGATGGGTAGTATGTCATAAAATAGTATAACAGCAATGTTATATTGTCCTTGGCACTTATCTGGCATTCAGTGGGTAGTATGTCATAAAATAGTATAACAACAATGTTATATTGTCCTTGGCACTTGTCTGGCATGCAGTGGGTAGTATGTCATAAAATAGTATAACAACAATGTTATATTGTCCTTGGCACTTGTCTGGCATGCAGTGGGTAGTATGTCATAAAATAGTATAACAACAATGTTATAAAAAGTTGCTGTACAACTTTAGGTCCACAATAACATCAATAATGGCCTCTATTACTAAAAATGGAAAGATACCCTAATATCTTCCCAGAAACTATTTAATTGAGTTGAACAAAATTCTACATAAGCCATTCAGCCACAAAGAACATTTTATTTTGTTCAGAATGATACAGATTCATTATCAGATATGGCTGCCTTCACAAAAAAACAACATTGTTCAACTAATTCTTAAGAACTGCTCAAAGGAATTTGACAGAAAGCTTTGTGGTATGAAGAGCTCAAAAGTTTGCTACAGTAATAAAGAGCTGCTTTTCAAATTATGGCTGCTGTTGCTAAAAATAGAAATGCCTTTAAATTATTCTTAAAAAGTGATAAACACATGGATCAAATGTGACAGAAACCGTCCTTGCCATGCATTAGGTGCCAATCTGAACACAAATACGGCTTCAGGTTTTTAAAATAACCTTTTATATGAATGTGCTGAACAGAATTGGACCAGATTGGACAGAAAAATTCTGGCTTAAAGCAGTTTCACGTTTTGAGCTCAACTGGTTAAGTAAGCATACTGTGTGATCCTGCATTAGGCATGTATTGTTTACCTTGTGTCACTTGTCATCCATCAGCATTTGAAATTTTTAAGTTTTTCTCAAAAAACTAGTGTAGTTTTTTCTAACAAAACTGACTGAGATCGTACTGATATAAAGGTTTTAAAGTTTGTATAGATAGTGTCAAACTGCAGTCAAATATGGCCATCATTACTAATAATTGAAAGGTCTTTAAACAACTTGTGCTCCAACTGCTCAACAAAATTTGACAGAAATCCGTTATTAAATATGGCTGCCATTACTAAATATGAAAGAAAACTTTTATGTGAGAATTTTAGTCCCCAAAAACTGCTGAACAGAATTTGAGCAAATGTGATAGAAAGTATCCTGGTAATAAAGACTGTCAAATGTATAAAGATGATAAAAATCTGTTATCAGTTATCATCACTGCTACTAAAAATAGAAAAATCATCAAACAGCTTCTTGAAATCTGCTTCACAGAATTAGAGCAGATTTGTCAAAAAGAGTCCTAGCATGAAATCCATGTATTTTTATGCAAATGATGCTAATTTACCAGATATATATCTACCTTTACTAATAATAGAAACCTTTAGTCCACTTCTTTTTTTTAAAAAAGCACTGGAATAAAGTTTGACCAAATTTGAGTCATCCTGGCATGGTAGCCATGCAGTTTGTTGCAGCTGGTGCTGATCTGTCATATAAATATGGCCACTATTACTTTGAGATAGCTAAACATACCAGACTATTTCTTAAGAGTTACTGAATTCAGTTTGATTAAATTTGATAGAAAAGAAAGACATAAGGCCTTTCAGTTCTTTACAGATGATGCTATTGGTCATTAAATATGATTGCTTTTACTCAAAATAGGAAAACCTTTTAAATGGCCTTTGAAAAACCACTGAAAAGAATTTTGATTAAATGTGCATAAAGGCATTTTAAATTTATATAAATGATGCCAGTTTGCTGTAAAATGGGGCTGCTGTTGCTGAAAATATAAAATCCTTTAAATTAGTTTTGTTTATAAAACTGTAAACAGAACTTGTCTCAATTTCCCAGAATGCACCCTGGCATAAGGCCTTGCACATATGATTCTGATTTGCCATTGGATATATTAGAAAGAATTGTACTAATGAGATTTCTAGGTCAACAGCCTTGGTTTTTGACCCTGAGACATATGAACATGAGCAATTTCAGGCCCACTTTGGTCTCTTGATGGTTTTATGTTCTTTGACTACAGATAGTGGACCCCTGGGGAACAGTTGTTGCACAGTGTCGTGAGGGTACTGATGTGTGTGTTGCAGAGCTGAATCTAGACTATTTACGACAAGTTCGAACCCAGATGCCAGTTGCTGAGCACAGACGTCATGATTTGTATGGACACATTCATTTTTCATCTAGAGGTAAACATTTTTGAAGCATTGATCACTTGCAATTTAAACCTGTCATTAAAATTTCCCCTTTTCTGTCTCTTTTCTCATTCTTGTAATATATTCAAATCTTTACTCTTAATAACTAACGTTTTGACTGTTTGATATAGTTCATAAACCTATAATAAATCCATAAATTTTGAAGGGGCCTTGAAAAAAATAGCAAATAGCCAAAACGTGTATGCCATCACACCACATTCAAAGTATTGATGTAATTGTGTGACATTCTCCCCAAGGTCATTAGAGTGAATGATCATGTTGCAGACTGAATTTAATTTAGCATCATTTTAATTACTTTACATCATGAAGAAATTCAGTATTCGGGGTTGTGGAACTATGTGTAAATTGAAAAGAAACTTAAGCTAAAGCCATAGCATAAATTATTTATGGTTGTGACTTTATCTCATAATCTAAGGATTATATGCATGTGCCACAGAATTAGTAGCCTTAACATCATAATGGTTTATCCCAGCTGTAACCAAAATTAATTGGTTTGGGAAATGTAAGAAAATGAAAACACTTGAACCAAAAACTTTACACAAATTTTCTTTTACTGTTACACTGACCACAAGGTCAATGTGGTAAGTATGCATCAATGGAATAAATTTTCATAATTAATCCCAAGTGTAAAGAAAATCCATGAAGGGGTTTAGGAAATACATGCAAGGTTTTAACAAAAAGCTAACATCAGATTGTCTGTAGCTGTGATCTTTATCCCATGGTCATGCACCAACAGATCAGGGTCTATTTACAGTTATAACTGGAATCTAAGGATAATTGACAGCAAATAACTGTTATTTTAGTGACCCCAATTTTAGTGAGCAACAACCATGTACATTTATGAGGTGATCTTGCATGTGATTGCCATTCTTAATGGCACTCAGGAATTCCCAATTCTGAACTTATTTTGATCAAAATTTTACTTTGAACTTACATGATCAAGATCTTGGGCAGTGTTTTGAAAACAAACAGGATACACAATTATTAATGAGGTGATCATGTAATTTATTGGGGTGAAGTTGTGACCACTCTGGAAGCCATATTTTTGATCTTTTTGGTTTATTATCATCTTGTAAGACTTTGATTGTGAACAAGAGACTTTGTATAATAATATGGGGTTTATCTTGAGAAATATTTTTTCAGGATATAATAAATCAACATGTTATAATTTTGGAAGATACTTTGCATGGAATGTGTTGTTTCAAGGCTATGTTAGGTTATGTAAAATAGGTGAGCATTATGAGCCCCACTTGTGTCTCTTGTTGAATTTCTGCTTGTACAGTAAAAATTTGTTTTGCAGCAATGCAGATATGTAAAGAACCTACCTAAAAATGAGGAACTTTGATAACATCAGGAACTTTGATAACATCAGACTCATAATCTAAATGTTATTAGCCAGCTTCTGGAAAGGCTCTGTGCTGCCATTTTCCTCTGCATGCGATATTAAAAACATGAGATAGCAAATTAAAGTTTGAAAGTGCCTTTAAAAGACAACCAGTCAACCAGCCATTTACACACAATTATGCAAAACTTCCAGAGAAAATCATCTCAATATTGTTGAAACTATTTTAAACTTTAAGAAATATATTGTGACATTAAAATAAATATAAATTACAACATACAGTAATATACCATTTATGCATATTTATAGGTCCAGTCCAACTAACCATTCATTAAGCATTAAGAGGTTTGTGTTAGGACTGGTCGGCCTGGTGTCAGGATAATGTGACTGGGTGGGACATCATGCTAGATGTCTGCAGCATGATGCCCCAGTGCTAGGCATCACTACAGACTCCCTCACTGCAGACATCGTAGTGACATGACTGAAAAATTGTTGAAGCTACTTTAAAAATCCAAATCAAACAAACAAAAACAAAACAAACAAGTCCAGCTACATAATGTACTGGCAGATCTTGATATATGCAGAGGAATCAATTGATCCAAGAGTATATATCATAATGTACTGGCAGATCTTGATATATGCAGAGGAATCAATTGATCCAAGAGTATATATCATAATGTACTGGCAGATCTTGATATATGCAGAGGAATCGATTGATCCAAGAGTATATATCATAATGTACTGGCAGATCTTGATATGTGCAGAGGAATCAATTGATCCTAGAGTATATATCATAATGTACTGGCAGATCAGTGTCTGTGCAGTTTGTAGTTGGACTCAACTTGTAAGATAGCATATAAAGTAATGGAGAAAGATTCATCATGGTAATTCCCACCTTAAAAATTATAACATATATGTATCATATAATAAAGTAATAGGGAAAGATTCATCACGGTAATTCCCACCTTTAAAATTATAACATGTATATGTATCATGTAATACAGTAATGGAGAAAGATTCATCATGGTAATTCCCACCTTTAAAATTATAACACATTATGTATCATATAATATCATGGGGTATGGAGAAAGATTCATCATGGTAATTCCCACCTTTAAAATTATAACACATGTATCATATAATAAAGTAATGGGAAAAGATTCATTATGGTAATTTCCACCTTTAAAATTATAACATGTATATGTATCATGTAATACATTAATGGAGAAAGATTCATCATGGTAATTCCCACCTTAAAAATTATAACACATATATGTATCATGTAATACAGTAATGGAGAAAGATACATCAAGGTAATTCCCACCTTAAAAACTATAACACATATATGTATCATGTAATACAGTAATGGAGAAAGATACATCATGGTAATTCCCACCTTTAAAATTATAACACATCTGTGTATCATATAATACAGTAATGGAGAAAGATTCATCATGGTAATTCCCACCTTAAAAATTATAACACATATATGTATCATGTAATATAGTAATGGAGAAAGATTCATCAAGTTAATTCCCACCTTTAAAATTATAACACATTATGTATCATATTATATCATGGGGTATGGAGAAAGATTCATCATGGTAATTCCCACCTTTTAAATTATAACACAAATATGTATCATGTAATACAGTAATGGAGAAAGATTCCTCATGGTGATTCCCATCTTTAAAATTATAACACATATATGTATCATATAATAGACTAATGGAGAAAGATTCATCATGGTAATTCCCACCTTTGAAATTATAACACATTATGTATCATATAATACAGTAAAAGAGAAAGATTCATCATGGTAATTCCCACCTTTAAAATTTTAACACAAATATGTATCATATAATACAGTAATGGAGAAAGATTCATCATGGTAATTCCCACCTTTAAAATTATAACACATCTATGTATCATATAATACAGTAATGGAGAGAGATTCATCATGGAGAAAGATTCATCATGGTAATTCCCACCTTTTAAATTATAACACATATATGTATCATATTATATCATGGGGTATGGAGAAATAATTCATCATGGTAATTCCCACCTTTTAAATTATAACACAAATATGTATCATGTAATACAGTAATGGAGAAAGATTCCTCATGGTGATTCCCATCTTTAAAATTATAACACATATATGTATCATATAATAGACTAATGGAGAAAGATTCATCATGGTAATTCCCACCTTTGAAATTATAGCACATTATGTATCATATAATACAGTAAAAGAGAAAGATTCATCATGGTAATTCCCACCTTTAAAATTTTAACACAAATATGTATCATATAATACAGTAATGGAGAAAGATTCATCATGGTAATTCCCACCTTTTAAATTATAACACATATATGTATCATATAATACAGTAATGGAGAAAGATTTATTTTGGTAATTCCTACCTTTAAAATTATAACACATCTATGTATCATATAATACAGTAATGGAGAAAGATTTATTTTGGTAATTACTACCTTTTAAATTATAACATATATATGTATAATATAATATCATGGGGTATATCTTAGAAATATCTGTTCACCCTGATTTATCACTTTTTATCTTTGTACATTTCTTTGTCTGTATATGTTTGTCAGTTTTGTCCATGTATTTCTCAACTGGAGTACCATATATAGTATAATCAACTTATAAATTAAGTACAGGTGCAAATAACATATACCCTGATCTGCTGTTGCATAATACATTGACAGATCAGGGTCTTTTTTGCTTGTTCTGCTGATTTGTATTGAACAAACTGCATAGCCACAGATCTTCTGTAGCATTATGCAACAACATCTGGGTCTGTGCAGTTTGCAGTTGGATTCAACTTAAATTAAAGTACATATGATGTGTTTAGGTTATGGGTTTTTTAAATGTACATTTATTTGTAAAATATTTTTGTTTCAGGTCTTATAGATAGTCGTGAGTTCTACCAGTTTGGTGCAATTCAGATTAGTCATAAGAATGTGTTCTTCAGATCTTCCCAGTCATTTGCCTTTGTCAACATCAAGCCAGTTGTGCCAGGACATATCCTTGCTTGAAATTATCCATGCATGTTGAAACAACAGGACGCAGTTTTGGCTCAATAGATAGCATGCTGGACTACAGCAAGAAATGCTGCTAATAAGAACTAAGACTGACTCAGTGGTTAGCATGCTGGACTCCAGAAAGAAATTCGGATAATAAGAATTAAGACCGACTCAGTGGTTAGCATGCTGGACTCCAAAAGGAAATTCTGGTATTAAAAATTAAGACTGACTCAGTAGATATCAGTCTGGACTCTAGCAAGAAATTCTGGTAATAAGAATTAAGACTGACTCAGTAGATAGCATGCTGGACTCCAGAAAGAAATTCTGTTAATAAGAATTAAGACTGACTCAATAGATAGCATGCTGGACTCTAGCAAGAAATTCTGGTTATAAGAATTAAGACTGACTCAGTAGATAGCATGCTGGACTCCAGAAATAAATTCTGTTAATAAGAATTAAGACTGACTCAATAGATAGCATGCTGGACTCTAGCAAGAAATTCTGGTTATAAGAATTAAGACTGACTCAGTAGATAGCATGCTGGACTCCAGAAAGAAATTCTGCTAATTAGGATAAAATCTTGGTAGATGCATTTCAAATGGTAAAATTTGCAGTTTTACACACCCAAAGATGTTTTGATCATTATTCCAGGAAGTATGTCAGTGGGTCAGTACAAAAAGACAAGAAAGGAGGAGAACAAAAATTAAAATTATTTCACATGGGGAGAAACAAAATGAAAAAAAAATAAACGTTTGAGAGAGAGATCATAGTATTCAATCAAGATACTGACAACATTGTCATTTCAAATTAACTTGTTGTGAAGTAATTTTAAATTTTAAAATTACTTGACAATTTCATGAGGGTGGAATATGTAGCAAAGTAAGTGTCCACATTCCATTGATTACAAGTTAATTTTATTGTAGCTGCTCATGTTCTTTCAATAGTTATCTTATATTGCCATTCAAAATGTTTTTTGCTGAGTCAGCCATTATTCACATTCAGTCATTGATGATTATATCCAATTTGCTGAGCCAGCCATTATTCACATTGTCTTTGATGATTATGTACTTTTTGCTGAGCCAGCCATCATTCACATTGTCTTTGATGAGTATATACTTTTTGCTGAGTCAGTCATTATTCACATTCATGCATTGTTGATTATATCCAATCCTGTCATTGATATTGTACATATATAATATACTTATCTTACACAATACAATATTTTATTGAGAATTTTTTTTATATGTATAGCCATTAAACATTTTAAAATGATAATGATATATTGAAATAATATTAATCAGCAATTTTGTTCCCACTCACAATTTAAAGAAATTTGGTTTTTAAAACAGTTGTAGAAAATTTGTTCCCAATAATCATGGCTTTGAATTTGAGACATTTAAATAAATGGAATAGCAAGGCTTTCTTGTATTTGTTAACTCTATATGTCATTGTTTACCTTAATATATTTAACATGTTCTGGTATCCCCGCTGCGAATAGTTCCAAGAGTAGCTGACTTGACAGAAGCTGAGATAGCAGATTTATTCAGCACAGTCAAAAAGGTGTCCGGCATTGTCCAGCATCACTTTAATGCAACATCAATGACTGTAGGGGTTCAGGATGGACCCGAAGCAGGACAGAGTGTACAGGTACAAGTCTGATAGCAGACATGATATTTTATCTACATCAATCCAGAATTCTGTATTCACATGTTTGGTTCACAGATAACATTGAAAAATGGAAGATTTCATATCAATTAACTAGACTGTATTAAAGTTAGCTGTAATTATTTCATAATAATTCATTCATTCATTCATTCACTGCCCGTCACTCCTATCAGGGTATGGGCCGCCAACTACAGATCTCCAGAGTCCTCTGTCCTGGGCCATTTTTTCTAGCTGGTTCCAGGTGTAGCCCATCTTGGTGGTGTCAGCCTGGAGGTTGCGTCGCCAGGTGTTTCTTGGACGGCCTCTCTTCCGCTTACCTTGTGGGTTCCACCTCAGCGCCTGCCTGGTGATACTGGTTGGCGGTTTTCGTAGGGTGTGCCCTATCCAGCCCCATCTCTTCTTCCTGATTTCTTCTTCAGCAGGAAGTTGGGAGGTCCTTTCCCAAAGATTGGCATTGCTGATGGTGTCAGGCCAGCGGATCCGGAGAATCCTTCTGAGGCAGCTGTTGATGAAGGTCTGGACTTTCCTGATGGTGGTCATGGTCGTCCTCCAGGTCTCTGCTCCATACAGTAAGACTGACTTCACGTTGGAGTTGAACAGTCGGATCTTGGTGGTCAAGGACAGCTCTTTGGAGGTCCAGATATTCTTGAGCTGGATGAAGGCGGCTCTTGCTTTGCCGATCCTTGCCTTGACGTCTGCGTCTGTACCGCCCTGCTGGTCAATGATGCTACCCAGGTAGGTGAAGGACTGCACTTCCAGGGGGCTTCCATTCAGGGTGACTGGTTCGGTACTTGTGGAGTTGATCTTCAGGATCTTGGTCTTGTCCTCGTGGATGTTGAGGCCAACTTGTGAAGATGTGGCTGCCACAACGTTTGTCTTTTCTTGCATCTGCTGTTTGCTGTGTGAAAGGAGTGCAAGGTCGTCGGCAAAATCCAAGTCGTCTAGCTGGCTCCACAAAGTCCACTGAATTCCGTTCCTGCGCTCGCTGGTGGACGTCTTCATAATCCAGTCGATGGCGAGGAGGAAGAGAAACGGTGATAACAAGCATCCTTGTCGAACTCCAGTTTGCACCTGGAAGCTGTCTGTGAGCTGCCCTCCATGGATAACTCTGCAGGACATGCCGCCGTAGGAGTTCCTGATTAGGTTGACCATCTTGGCTGGGATGCCGTTGTGCCGAAGGAGTTTCCAGAGGGTTTCTCGATCCACGCTGTCGAACGCCTTCTCATAGTCGATGAAGTTGATGTACAACGGGGAGTTCCACTCTAGGGACTGTTCGACTATGATGCGGAGCGTCGCAATCTGGTCCGTGCAGGATCTGTTCTGCCGGAAGCCTGCTTGCTCATCTCGCAGCTGTGCGTCCACGGTTGCCTTCATCCTTTCCAAGAGGACTCGGTTGAAGACCTTCCCTGGCACAGATAGGAGTGTGATGCCCCTGTAGTTGTTACAGTTGCTGAGGTCGCCTTTCTTGGGAAGCTTGATCAGGTAACCTTCCTTCCAGTCTGCAGGTACGTCTTCTTCCTCCCAAATCCTCTCAAAGAGTGGGTACAGCATCTCCACTGACGCATCCAGGTCTGCCTTTAGCGCCTCTGCTGGGATGTCGTCGGGTCCAGCCGCCTTCCCGCTCTTTATCAGGGTGATGGCCTTCCTGATCTCGTCTCTGGTCGGTTTCTCGCAATTGATCGGGAGATCCACGTTAGCTGGTTCGATGTCTGGGGGGTTCGCGGCTGCAGGCATTTCATAATAAAGTTTCATATTATTAATGTTGTTGTGGGTTTAGTGCCATTTTTTGGTACATGATAATCTATACGTAGCAGACAGTATATCTGGTGGAGGAAAAGCCTGGAAAAATCTTGAGAAGAACCACTGACACATGGGAAGCTATTGGCACGCTTTCATAGACAGAGGTAAAATGTTGGTGATCTGTAAAGGTGATAACCTTAGGCCACTTTATTATTGTTTCATATTATTACTATATTACAGTGGGTGGTAACTATTCCATGATAAGTATAACCCATATTTAACAAATGTTTGGCCCATTTTCACATTGTGAAACAGTTACCCGCCAAAAACTACTAATCTGGTCATTGGGATATTCATATTAGAAATACTCAAAATCTCAACACGTCTTGTTATTTGACCAACTATTTCTGGAAATGTATTTTTATTAAAATATGAAATAACATTATTTTTATTTTTTGTTCATCTAAACAGACAGATTGAGAGGAAAAGATGCCTTAGAAAAGTGGCTTAATTAAATAATCAAGTTTTGTTTGCTATACAAGGCTTACTTCCCTTTTCGGTTTTTAGTACTTTAGTGGCATAGAACTTGGACTGATAGAACTTGGACTGATAGAACTTAGACTGAAAATATTGTTCTGTGGTGCAGAAAGTAAAATCAGAGGTGGGTCATTGTCTTGTTTGTAATTTAAGACACTATGGTGTCATCATGCCAAACAATTTTGAATCAGGCATTTTGGCTTAGTCATTTCTGAGACAAATATTGCCATATACTTAAAACTTAGCAATTTTTTTATATAAACAGTTGACAGACATCATAACTTATTTGCTGGAATGAGGTAGATTTAATTAATATATAATAGAATTCTTGATAACTCTGCCCAGTAGCCAACAATACTTTACCTACATAATTTCATTCTTTTTTTAAAAGCATGTACATGTCCATATTCTGCCAAGACGAAAAGGAGATTTCTCAAAGAATGATGATGTTTATCCTGAGGTAAACATTTTACATTTTCTGTTACTTTTTTTCAGTAGATGTTTGTTTTTTGTTTTTATGGGTATATATTAAGTACAACTTCAAAAACATTGTAATAATTAATTTTATATAAATAGCATTATAAAAGTTTAATCTGTTTGGCAAACTTAGATATGCAAATAGTTGTTAACTGTGAAAAATGATCAATTTTGTTTGACAGGTACGAGTCATTTATAGGTCACATGTATAAAGTACAGAAGACATCAAGCTGTACTTTAAATTGATGGTATCGTCAGTAACCAGGTTGACTCCAGAGACCAAAATCTCTAGCTTAATTATGGAACTATGATGGGGGGGGTAGGGGGCTGACTTGAATTAACCCAAATCCCACCTTAGATAAAGTATATTATTAAGTGGTTCCTTTTGCTTACATTAATCTCTCAAAAGATAATATCACTCTTAAACTTTTAAGTTTCATAGTGTAATAGTTACTTCAGTTGCTGGCTTGTATACCTTGGTCAGGATTGGGAACCTGTTCAATGAATATAGAACATAGAGACCCCACCATGCATACATTTTTTTTATTATTGGATATACGAATCTTACCCAGGAATTAAAGATTTATGTTACTTTGAGGTTTTTCTCCCCTTAATGATTGGTGGAAAAGTTCAAATAGTAAAAGAGAAAAAAATGGCAATATTGATGGATTGGGTATTACATTTTTACATCCGGTCTATTTAAAAGAGAGGGTAGGGCAGTAATAACATTAAATATGCTATGACATTCAGACAGGCTTTGCTGTCTCACTATTGCCTGTACTGTGTAGATTTTTACTAAAGATTTTAGCACCTTAAAATGAATGAAATTTCAGGAAGCTATAAGACCAGTATTTCAATAAGGACTGTCCCATTTTATTAACCTTTTATGGAACAGGATCTCTTGTTAACAAGATTTCATGTTAAAATAATGAAAAAATATTTGACATTTTCTGTTAGTTTCATTGTTCAGTTAAACTAAGCAACAAGAAAGCTTTTCACATTACATTAAATCCAATGAAAGATTGTATAAATTAAGTTTTAAGTTGATAGAATAATAGATTCCAGTTTGTACAAAACATATATTTTATCTAATGTATGTGTTTGTTATCTACACATTTTTTCAGCTGGAAGAGCACGAACGAGAATTAGAAATAAGTATGGATGGAAAGAGGCAGCAAGTGAGAACATCCGAAGATATGGAGACTGAGGCAGCTCAGTTGAGGTCTCTTTTTTCCTAGTGTAACTGTATCCTGCAGCTTTAACTAAAAGCTCAATAATCGACTGAAAACAGACAAATGGTAAATTTAATGCGCGTTGTTCCCTTTATTTGTACAAAAGAATAATAATATGATAATCATGCCTGGAGCAAACCTCCTGGATAACGATTTCTTAGTAAGCGACTGAAAATTTAACTTGCATCCAATCAGACCTGTGTTTTACTTATGATGTGATGTAAATAAAATGGAAAAGCAATATTCTTTACATGTGTGATTTTACTGAATGAATTAAACTTAAGAAAATACAGAGATCATATTTTATTTTCATATATTAATACTATATATTAAAATTAATTTATTTTTGTGCACAAGATTAAATAATTTTAGCATTTATTCAGAAAAAGACAATTTTCTTTTCATTACATACCATTCTTGGCCCTGATTTTTTAAACTTGGAAGATTAGACTGACCTTTCACATCTTTGACTTTTGACCTTCCTCTTGCACAACACAGTTCAGTCATAATCATTATTGATAATCACGAAAACTGTGTCAGTTTAAGAGAATTTTTTAAATATTCTTTACTGTGTCTTACTACAAAGCAAGTCCAGTTGGGTAATACAATATTGTTGACTAGGTAGTACAATATTGTTGACTAGGTAGTACAGGTGACATAGTTTTGTGGAGAAGAAAATGGTCATGAGTCAGATATCGTCAGTGAATAATAATTTCTATGCTTAAAAGGTAATGTAGCAGCCATCATTGCACGAACTCAAAATATTCATTTCTTTTTTTGCCACATCAATAGCTTTTGTAGGAACATACATTGAAGTATCACATGACATGATGGGTTATTTATTGTATTTTCACATGTTAAAATTCAAGAGTATTGGAGATATGGAATATCATAAATATGATACCAATAATTTTCTAAACTTTAGACTTTTGTGTGTAGTACAATACTAAAATTTTTGGCAGATGTTCTTGGTTAACTGACATAAACAGCAATTGGGGAAAACATGATCAGGACCAAACAAACAGCTGTTAGAAGCAATTAATTCTTGTTAGAGCTTGATTTTATCAAGTTCCACTTATTGGCTGGTTTGCACTCCAATTCTGGCTTGTGGATTGATGTTATCTGTTGATCAATATGTTCTTCTTTTTAAAGACTGGTCAGGGTTTATGTTCAGAGAATGCCCAGACTCTTTTGCTTGTGGACTCTTTAGGTGTATTTTATATAGTATTACACTATTCAGTGAATTAGATCACTGTGACCTGTATTTCATGTCTAGTGATTTTGGTGAACTTGTGTGTTTAGCTTATTATCTTTTGCAGTATTACCTATGGTAAATACATCTCACCTCTGTTATTACACGGTTGCTGGGGGTCCATAACTTCTGACTGCATTATGTACTAAACAGCGGTATAGTGAAAAAAATTTTTTTTTAGTGTACTTACATGTGGGATGGGTAAACAAAATGCCAGTCAAATGTATAGCAATACTGTTGGTTTATTAAAGACGATGATATAAACATTTTAATAAATATACTTGCCAGTTTTGATTTCTATTTATATCTGCATCAAGTTTGGAGTGATTAAAAATGTTGCGATCACTTTACCAAAACAAATGATTAAATTTAGGTTACTCTTGAGGCATTGCAGCCTGACATTAAAAGCTTCATTCTGTTTCAGTTAACAGCTCTCAATCACATATTTTCCACTTCTACACCCATTTTGCAATTTAAAAAATCTATTTGTAATAAGTGTACTGTCAATAATTTTAAAAAAATATTTGTGACTTAGAAAAGAGCTGATTTACTGATGAAACTTGAATAATGTTTCTTGTAATATGTTTATGAAAAAATAGTTATTCAAATTCAATTTCAGTCAGTGTTTTAAATTAGTATTTTCACTCTGTATGGGAAATAATACACTGAATTTCATTTTGCAAGAAACCTACAGTATCAGATTTTTATGCCGGTAATGCCAGTCGCTAAGATTAGGTTCTTTTTTTTTTTTTTCTTTTATATAACTTACATCTTGACATACTAAATAAAGGATATAGAATGAGACTTTGTTATATATCCTTACCGGATTGGTGATGTGATACCTAAGTAGGCCAAATCATTATTAGGTTTATGCAGAGAGGCAATACATATTTAACAAATTATACAGTCTTGATTTCACTGTGTTTCTATGAATATGTCAAATATTAGCCTTAGTCCAGTTTCATCAGTAGAAAGGTTGTCTTTATCAGGTTCAAATAAAGCAGATAATATAAGATTTCAATGTTGGACTTAAAGCCTGATAATAGGCTCTGAGTTAGAATTCTTTATCCAATAAAAGTAAATCTAATGATTCCAGTAAGTCAAATCCGACTTGATCTGACTGGCTTACTAAATTTACAACCCGATAACATAGTCTGTATCGCAAAATGAAATGTTATTCTTATTTATTACGTTCGGACACAGAAAATAATTAACACATTAGAAACTTATTCGATAATCAGTTTTCCTGGAAATACAGAAAAACTTGACCCACGAAAAAGTGGTTTAATATATCTGATAAGTCAAAACCTGCTTGATTTGACTGGCATTACTGGATTGACGAGATTGATAGTGTTTGTTGCAAAATGCTTCACTATTGCTATATATTATGTAGGGTAACAAATTTTAATAAACATTAGATTAATATTTTTTTAAAATTAAATCTATGCAAACATAAAGACATTGAATGCTCTGTTAAAGAGTATAACATTAAAGCAAAATACCGACATCAATCCTTGATATTTTTATGACAGCATTACAAGCTGCACATTCATTAGTTTGGTGATAGTCTTCACACACCTGTTCTAATGACAGGTCTTCACCTGTTTGCAGTGGTTTTTTTTTTACAACAATTAAAAAGTAGTCACCTCTCTGGTTTGTGTCAATAAAATGTATGGCCATGAAATTCCCTGTCCATCTCCTGATCAATGCAAATAATTTATTCAGTAATTTAATATACAATCAGAATCCAAAACATAAGAGATGATGGGCATGCTATGTCACTTTTGGCAGACCAATTAGACACATCGGTAAAAGTCTAAGACTACCAGTATAGTGGTAAACCACAAGCTTTTTCTGTATGCAGTTCAGGGAAGCTGATAAAGGTGATAAAATTGTCTTGATTTCACAAAAGTGTTTGTGTGTATGTAGTGTATGGCAGGGTTGTTATGCTGCCACTATGGTAGGTGTGTTATGGTTGGGGTGGGTTCTGCCCAGTATTTTGTTTAAATTATTATAGAAGTCCTACCCAGGCTTGATTTTGTAGGAAGTGAAAGAGAGGTAAGCTCTGAGCCCCCAACAGCAATGCCAAAAGTTAAATTATTGAGTGCACACAAAGGTGAAATTCAAATGAATAACAATTTAATACAATTCAATAGTCAAATGATAATAATTCCCCAATCAATCTTCTTCCTCTAGACCAGGTGATAGCATATTGCATCATTTGATTTTTAGTGTGAGATAGTTTTTTTCCCCTGTCCTTATTTTCTACTCATCTGTATCTCTTTTATCCCGCCAGTTCCTTCTCTCCTTCCGATTTCCCTCCTAACTCCTTTTCCTCCTTGACTTTTTTCTTCAATTTCTCCTCCTCAACTCCTTTTCCAACTAGCCTTTGATTCACAATTGACATCTCCACTAGTCTTTATTCCATCTCCCAAATAGAGCCTTGGGACTAAACTATACTTGAAGTCTGTCCCCTAAAAGTGTCTTGTGAAAACTTAAGGAGGTTAGCATATTTCCTTAGCCATCTTGTCTAGCACTAACTAATAATCAATCATCAGATAAAGGCTATTACATTTTTTGTTCATGCATACATGCACATCAAAATACATTTTGGTATGGTAAACAACATCATAATAAAAGCATGGCATCATGTTCTTATCATACAGACATCAATAAATTGCGTAACATCAGCATATATATTCTTAATCTCATTATACTGAACAATATCACAGCAATAAGATGCATTTCTGTACATTACTCTTCTACAAAGTGTAGGGGCTCCGAGTGGCCGAGTGGTCTAAAGTGCTGTCCGTTACGGATCACTGCCATCTCACCTCTGTCTGCGTGGGTTTGAGTCTAAGATTCGGCTAATGTAGTTATGTGAAAAAGCTTGCCAGTAGCTTCTCGTGGGTCGGTGGTTCTTTCCGTGGGGTTTTCCGGGTTCTTCCTCCACCAATAATACTGGCCGCCATGAATAGCCTATATTGTGCTTAAAAATGGCATTAAACCATAAAAATAAAAAACGAACCTACAAAGTGTACACAAATATTCATATATCCATGCTCTGATATATCCTTACATCTATATTAACTAATTGTACACACTGCAACCATTTTCCAAAGTTACAATTCAATTCAGCAGTTGCAAAATTTATAATATCACGAGCTAGCAATCTATATAATTCTTTACATCATCAAATACACATGTAAATTAAACTACAAAGGTAATTCTACGTGCTGAAGATTCTAGTGATGAAGTATACATACATAATTACAATTACAATGCAATAATATTCTGCAACAATCGAGCAAATAACTTACTGACCTTTACGTAGCTTTGTCTTTCTTAGAATTTCCTAAGTTTCCCCGCCCAATTACAAGTGGCTTTCCCGGAGTATTGCTTTAAAACCTTCCAGCACGATGTTTGGGCAAATACAAAGTTCCAAGCTCGAAAATACTAATTAAATTCGGATTGAAATGGTGACTACACCTTCTCTCAATCCTGATTGGATGTCGAGTCCACCTTGTTCTATCCAACATAGGAGACATTTCTCCTGCGACGTCTGTCAACGTGGTGAGATTTACGACGCCTATAATTGTTTTTTGTTCTTGAACAAAACTTTCAACATTTACGTGCGACTTTTAACACACAACAAAGCTGGGTTCTCGTATCGTTATAAAGAGGACCCGTTATAGCCGCGGTGTCTAACAGATATACATGGCTTCTAAACATTTCTTTGTTCCCTGACGTAATCAATCTCTGGCAGGAGAACGTGACAGTGTATTTGTTCTCTGTGAATGGCGTGGCTCTACAATATCAAACCAATAATCTGACATTTTAGTAGAATTATATTCCCTTATTATTTAACTTCAGTAACACTTTAAATTTGTCTGCCTGCCTGCATCCATCCGCCCATCCGTCCATCCATCCATCTATCTGAACATGTCCCATACTGCAATAATAATTAAAGTTGTTATAATTGGGATGAATAAATTGTATATATATATATATATATATATATATATATATATATATATATATATATATATATATATATATATATATATATATATAAAGGAAAAATGGCATATGTTACCAGCATTTGCATTAATTTCCTTTAAATTGGTCTGCCTGGACACGTTTCTCTCTCTCTCTCTCTCTCTCTCTCTCTCTCTCTCTCTCTCTCTCTCTCTATATATATATATATATATATATATATATATATATATATATATATAAGATTCTCTCTCTCTCTCTCTCTCTCTCTATATATATATATATATATATATAGAGAGAGAGAGAGAGAGAGAGAGAGAGAGAGAGAGAGAGAGAGAGAGAGAATATGTACATGTCCCATACTGCAATTATAATTACAATTCTTATAATTTTGATAAATAAATTGTATATATAGGAAGGAAATGAGCATATGTTATCAGCATTTGCATTAATTTCCTTCATCCTTTACGGTTTATCATTTACCGTCTATGGGTGATCGTTCAGCGATTACGGTTTAGCATGGATTTTTTTTTATAGAAAAAACTCTGTGTCTGTGTCAATAACTCACTATATTTCAGAATAATTGCAAATTCCATTTTTGACTTTTGCAATTTACACCAAGAAATAAATCTCGATTCATAATGAGCAAAATTACGGAATGAGCAACGACCTCTGCCTTGTTAGTATTGCTGTTTTTCCTTTATTTTGAAGAGTAGCAAATCATTTATTGTAAGGTGCTATTGTTTCTGGCATATGGTTCGGATATCGAGCGTCTTATTGTCGATTATCCAGAGCATTAATCTGCAATTATGGATTAACGTGTTTAATCCACTTAACTCTAATGATGTACAAGAAAAAATAATTAAAGCCGCAGTAGACAATTCATACACTCATACACTCTGGTTCCATATAATCGATGCTGTCAAATTAAGACTTCCATTCGAGTTTAACTCCACTTGAACCAGATTTCATATATCCAGGTGGAAACTTTCTAACAAAAATCATTGCTTTCACATTAATCATTTACCAGGAGCATACATTGAAAGTACTAAACTGAAACTAAACAAAAGTAACCTAAACTGATTCAGATTGTCAGTTATCTTATTCCAATTTCACAACTAATTTAAAATGTTTAATTTCTTTCTTCCAATATAAAGCTTCGGAAATTACAAAATTATTGTAAAAATGCAGCTACTTATTGATGTTCCTTTAATTTAGGACATTCCTTGTTTTACATGAAGAGCGTTTCTTTAACTGCATTGATCTGACTCCATATAATGTCTCTGACTGCGAATACATAAGCTGTCTCTGGCCGACCTGACCTAACTGTTGTCTAAACCATCTTGACAGTGAGTTATAATTCCTTTTGGAAAAAAATGTCTAGTGTCCAGCCACGAAACGTTTTTCCTACAAAATTAAACATCCGCTGTAGTCGATAATGTGACAAACAATGTCCAAGTAGCAGGCTTAAAAAGTAAGGAATTGAAGACGGAAACGCTAGGAATTGCCAAGTCATACGCAAATGGAGGTTGGAATTAATTTGAAAGCAGCTGTCTAATTTAATTACTAAATTAAATTAAATTAAGACTATTCTTTTCTTTAAAGTCTAACTTTGTTTCGCATTTTATGTACCAATTTCTATCGAGCCATTTATTTCATAATTGACAGTTCCTATGTTTTAAGGCTCTAATAAACAATAACATAGAAAAAGTGAAAACAACCAGCTTTGTAAAATTTTAACTATATTGTTTCCCTGGAAAAAGATTGTAAAAATGGAAATAGAACTTGCAGTTTTAAGAATCGAATCCCAAAAAAATCCAAGAATCCACGAATTAAATTACATAAGTCCTAGTAATTAAATGTTCTAATAGATTCAAGTTCGCGTCCTGTTGGAAAATCCAAGATGGAAGACGATGACGTATGCTGAAGTCCATTATGTGCTTATCTATAGTTCCTTTAAGAAATACAATATGTAACACTCCGGCAATGGAAATCCGATTAAAATTTTGATAAACTGTCTTTGTCCAAGAATTATGTTTGAGCACATCAACTATTTCCAGATATACGAATTAATCCTTTAAAACCAAATGAATTGAAGAAAAGTTAACATGGATTCAATAACTGGATACAACAACAGATGTTAAAGCCCCCAAAACTAAGTATATTTCACTGAAACAAATAGTATATCGTATTCTAATACGCAGTTTCAAAACAAATCCCCAAATTGCGAAATCTCGAAATGGGGGAGTCACGTGATAGTTTATATCACCTACTCCTAACAAGACCCTGGCTAGAACCAATAAGCTTTACTTAAGAATAAAAAGTTCTTCTTAATTCACTAGTCCCATCTTGATCTTGTCAACAACCAGTCATTTTAAAATTAAAATGAAATCTGTTTTCGTGGTTTCCACTAACCTTGAATCAAGGTCAAGTTCTATGTCAACATTAATTGTTTACCAAAGAACATATCAGGCCAACCAATTTACTGGAGAAAAAAAAAACGTCTCTAGTGTATAAATTTACATTAAAATAGCATGCAATAATTTTTTTTTTATAAAGAATTTAAATCTGAAAACAAATAGTTATTAAATCAGTTATAAATAACACTATCCACTGCGTCTTTGATCGTCATCCAGTTTGTATCAGTGATATGGCAGTAAGCAAATGTTGGTCCCTAGTTAAATATTAACGTTAGCTTCTCTCAGATGCTGAGATATGAGTTTTAAGTTCAGCAATCTCTCCAAGGGTTTATCTGTCATGGATTCAAATTTGGATCACCTAACAGCCTTAGCGGCTGAAGGAAAGTTAAACGGACAAAAAACCAATCTAAAACCTTATTCCAAATACACCCCTTGTCATGGTAAATTCACCGTCACTAGAGTCTTGTAATTGTATATGAAAGGCAGGCATACAAAATACATTACATCAATGTTATTTCACACCAAGGGGTGATATGAAATCCTGTCCAATACTTTTTCTCTCGCATCTCTGGATCCTAGTTATATAGATTCTGTACTCGCACAGTACGTACATGCTGTAATTCGCATTATAATGACACATTCGATATAGGAAGACCAGATCAACGTATCTATGTATTTTGTCTATAGACAAGTTTAAATATTGCTGTCATCATAAGAAGAATTCCTAGAAAGTATGGCTCCCAATTTATTATCATGTTTTGATGGGCACTACAAGTTGTTAAAGTATACATAACCATTATACAAGTTCCGAAGCAAACATCAAAAGTTATTAAAACTGTACTTCCACCCAAATCAAATTGTTAAATTAATATACCTATTAAAATTTTCTCGTATAATAGGAAATCAAGTTCAGTTAAAATTAACTTGTATGCTTTTGTTTAATAAAAGTGTTTTCGAAAAGGCAGGTGTCGATTTGAGACTAATAAGACATAGATAGCTTTGCCGTTTAGAATCAAGTTCATAATTGCAGAGAAGGTTCGCAAATGAATATGAGTATAATAAAATAAAATAAATAGTTTAGTCCATTAAGATATCTTCCTTCCGGACATAAAATAGTATTTCCAATGCAGGTATCGACATTTGTTTCCAGTTATATTAAAGAGAAAGATATCTACATTTGAAATATCAACTTCTATTTTGTTTAGGACCCTTTCATACAGTATCAATAGTTGCCTTATATCGGGTACATAAATAATTAAATATTGCCACTGCAGACCAGACGCACCTGTCAGAACAGTAGAATTAGCTTACTCTGTGATCCAAGGCCTAATGAGGAATCAAAGTAAAAACCAATGTAAATGCTTCAAGAACATCATGACATTACTGGTAATGGCATCGAAATGTTCTTCGTGATGATAGACGTGAATGTATTTTCCGTCTTTGAAATGTATGCCTCGAAACAATAGAGGGCCGCACACTTCTTAAGGGTGTACCTTCAAGGTGTAGCATGGAGCTAAGACGTCTTGCAATTTTTGCATTTATGGAATGCC
Organism: Unio pictorum; assembly: GCA_030141615.1. Lineage (NCBI taxonomy): Eukaryota > Metazoa > Mollusca > Bivalvia > Unionida > Unionidae > Unio > Unio pictorum. The sequence goes on from JARLTB010000201.1 coordinate 1,737,940, forward strand.
ATAGATGGGTGTCTTTGGATATCTCTACTTTCTGTAACACAAGTTCTGTTCCTCTTCGTTGTTTGGTTCGGTCTGATTGCTAAATAGTTTTCCAAGTTTTTTTCCATTATACCCTGTCGTTCTTGTCGGCATACGTTCGTCCCACGACGATGGCACGGACTAAACACATCTGGTCTTGAGTGTTGTTAATTTGGACGAGACTCATTTTGGTGCTGTGAAGGTTGTCGACCATAAACACCTTTTTGCGTCCTGTTCCTTGGGGAAGAGAAACTTTGGTGTGAAGTGCCAAATTTTCGGTCGATCTATTAATAAACCATTAGTTGTGGCCAGATAGCAATTAGTTAGATTTATGAGACACATTGTGCAAAGGAGAGGTATCGGTATAATAGGATGTGGCCGTTGTACTAATTAGCCGTATTTGTTCAGAGCCGACTGACCGACAGCGACCTTTTAAAGTTTCATTTTATCACGAAAATGTTAGAATTGAGAGAAAACAGAGATTCTGTTACTTAAAACCAAAGCATGTCATATTGACCTTGACGTAAGCGACTTTTAGAGGGAAGCGGGAGAAAATAAATTTGATTCTGATTGGTCACGGTTAAATAAGGGGTGTGTTTTACACGAGAAATCTTTAGAACATAATATCGGACTAGCTAAATTAGAAGTCAGTCTGAATTTGCTCCTGTGAGAGGAGACAGTGTCGAATTTTTTTTGTAAAGACTCCGGATCGTATTTTAGAGAAGTACATCCGTAAAACAATAGACCAGGGGAAAAACCGCCAAAAACAACGGTTGAGTGACACACCAAAAACACAAGGTATTGTCTCAATTCCACGTTTATTGTGATGCAATTAATATGATGTCTGTTTCATTTACAGGTCTACATGATTTCGTTTTGATACACTTGTATAATAATGTGTTTTGTATTATGAATCAGAAGTATTTGCATGATTTCATTTGATACAGTTATTTAATAATGTGTTTTTGAATAATGAATTGGAATTCTTACCTTAATTCTTAGTTAAGAATGACGTAGGGTTAATTTATGTCGTAAAAACACTGTTGAGTTATGGATAGGAAGTGTTACGTTAATTCTTGAATTTATCATATTGTTTGAATAATGATTGTGTTCTAAAAATTTAATGTATTACATTAGTTAATGATTTACAAGAATACGTGTGAATTTACCGAATTTTGATTTCATAGATGATTTACCGACTGTATACGGTTCAACGTCTCGCTATGTAGTACGTTAATGTAATAGGTCAAGGCAAAACGAATTAACAAATGGTTAAACTACAGTCATTTGAGGACATGTGTAGTTAATTACTAGCCGTAAAATTATTATCACTGATAGAAATATCTGATTGTTCGAACCAGGAATAACGAACAGTCTCAACTATTACCATTATAACGAGAGACTTAGGTTGTTTCAATTTTCTTTTGGAAGGAAGAAAATAGCTTTTGGGAAGACGTGAAGTCCAGAAATAAAGACGTGTAAGTTGCAAAAAAAGAATCGAGAGGTGTATACATGACAGTGGACAAGTCTGAGTTCAAGCGGGACATCCATGAGGGCAGATTATATAAGAGAGGAACGGACTTCTAGGACAACATTGGATTGAGCAGTGAACGTGGTTCGAGGATAACAGGTTATGAAAATCGAACAAAGCATTGACTTCGATTGTACCACTCGATCATATGATGATTTTTAACTATCCATAATAGAAAGGCTAATTTGTTTAATTCTATTTCAAGTCTATTTGTAATTCGGTGAAAGTTTATTTCTAAACCGTGTGTATTCCTAATGGAAGGAAATTTCATGATTGTGTATGTATTTGATTAAATTGTTTATTTATCTATACGGGGGCTCGGAGTTGTTTTGTTCAATATACCCGCTCAGGTTACCATATACATTCTCTTACTCGAACAGGGCAATTATACCGAGGGCGGTCATCTCTTAGATAACAAGTGTCAGAGGGGAGTGGGTTGTAGTGTTATTATTATATGTTGTGCAATACCCCCTTGTCAAAGTGGGACGTAACACTTGTTATAAGTGGGGCTTATACAACACTTACCCTTTTACAAGTGGGGCTTATAGAATATTATACGGGGAACGCTCATAGACCGCGAGAATCTGACAGTGGGTCATGAACAGTGTCTTTTTTTCATTGATTATGTGAAATTCGTCATTGGATTGTTGCACGTGTTAAATCTTCTCGATGACTTTGGAAGGTGTCAATTCTGCTGGGCTGCTAAACTCGATCCAAACGGGAGACTTCAAATTATCGTGATGAATGGAAAGTCTTAAACGATCGTCTTCTTTGGCTTGACATTGCTGTTTCAGTGTAGTTAATAACGAATCCCACATCTCGGTAATGAACACCTCTGTATTTTCCAAAGGTACGTTGGACTTGAAATCTTTAAACTTCACTGCGTACTTGTAAGCCGTTGTTCTCAATTTTCGAGAGGAACGCTTTTCCGTCTCTTGAATGTGATAGTACTTTTCAGGGTTTACTGGTGACCTTTTCCTTGGGCGACGATTGTTTGGGTCTGGATTCGGGCTCACTCATGTCATCTTCAAAATCACTGGCATAAATTTGAGCCAAGACTTCGGCTACTGTGCGAGGCGATAAATCACGTTTCTGTCTGTCTCTTATTGTTTTCTCTTTTCTCTACAAAATGATGCGATCGTTTCATCTTGACTAGAAAAAGTCAAATGACTACAGTTTAAAGGCCATGGCTCCTATATTATCATGTTAGATCATGTTATATATATATATATATATATATATATATATATATATATATATATATATATATATATATATATAAAGGGTCAGTGTCTAACGTTGCGTTATTCATTTCACTCTCACATTGACCAAAACGATGGAAGTGCCTACACGATTTGAACTTCTGATCAGAGCTTTGCGTGGTGTCATACGAAAGTTTTCTTCAGACAAGCCGACGGACTACTCCCCTTCCTAAAAGTCAAGATAATTGCTATATCTGTGAGAAGAAACGACCTTGGGCTACAAAATGACCAGACCATGAAAGAAACAAGACAGGTGCCAGAAAAGACAAAAGTCAAGATACCTGTTAGCATTGTAAAGAGAAAGGACATTGGTCTCCAAACTGCCCTAAGAAACAGCAGGAGCAGAAGGAGGGGGAGAGGAATTACGAACAGGAAAAAGAAGTACACTCCCCAAAGGAAGAAAACGTTCAGAAAGACAAGAAAAGAAGATGATATAAATGTGAGGAAGAAGAAAAGGAAAATCCTGTGACAGTGAAGAAAGTAAAAAAAAAAAAAAAAAAACAGTGAGCAAAACAAACCACAGAAGAAATCTATGAACGTTTAAAAGTTGTGTTGTGTTATGTTGTGTTATTTTATACAAAATTAGACCAGACAGAAAAAAAAAACGAAGTGTCTCTTGGTTTTGATGTTTATAAGAAGGACCTACACTAACACATGAACATCATGGGGTTAAAAAGAGATTTTGAGTTTTAATTGATTTTGGCAAAATGAATAATATATCTTTTGGAAAGAAGTGAGTGGTCTTGATAAAGACCGTTGGGTGTTTGTTTTCTTAATTTAAACACACACAAAAAAACAACCCAGCAACGGGACCAAATCAAATTTAACTGTCGTAAGCTTTTGCCACGACCAAGGCCTACATCTGGACTGGTTCCTGTCGATTGCTTGGTAGATATCACAAGTTTTGGTATCTCGGGCGTAGTAACACAGGGTTGGGCTGCTTGGCTCGGGAAGGTCGTTTTCTCATGGGTCGTATTAAAGAAGTCTGATACATTTGTTTCAGACTCCTTAACAAAGCCAAGATGTCTGAAAGTACCGTTACCGTTTGACTTCCACTGTCCTCCTTCTCTCCTAAACCTTGTTTCTTTACTACTGATGCTTCTTCTTTCTGTTGTTTCCTGTCAGCCTGGTGTCAGGATAATGTGACTGGGTGGGACATCATGCTTCATGTCTGCGGCATGATTCCCCAGTGGTAGACATCATTATAAACTGTCACACTGCTGACAACATAGCGATATCACTTAAAAATTGTTAAAGCTACGTTAAAATTTATAAATTAGACATACACATAATGTATGTCAACACGATTTCATCTCACACAAATAAATATATATATATTTATAAGTATTTTGTAATTTTTCTTTCCTAATGTATTTGATCATTATTTTGTTGAATCTTATGTGTCTACTTATTGGAAATATCTTAAAATGTTGTATCATTGAATCTGTGATAATCTAGCTGTTGGTTCTATGTTTAATTTAATGAGCTTTTTAAACATATTTAATAAATGCATACCATGGACTCTTCAGATTCAAACATGAAGGCTTACTTAGATATAGAAAGTACAAATAGTTTACTTCTAGCCTCACAAACAATAAAAACGGGGCTTTTCAAACCGAATAATGAATATACTAAAATAAATGATGGAATGACAAAAGCATGTAATTTTAACATAGAATGTAATTTGGAATTGGTGAAAGGCATTTTTATACGTATCACCATTCTGATGATAATACGATTTGTTTTGGACTCTCTCTCTCTCTCTCTCTCTCTCTCTCTCTCTCTCTCTCTCAGCAAGAGAAATTCTAATATATAAAAATTAATACGACGAGTCCAAACTTATTCTAAATCAGAATTAGATAAAGTTAAATGAATTTTGAAGATACTGATGAAGATTTTAGGAACAGAGGATAATTAATGCCTTTTTTAACCAAACTTTTTATCAAGAATTACACGTTATCGCGACCGATGATCATGTAAATTTAGCGTTATAAACACGTGTGGGGTAGCTTGCGCACATGAAAAGTTTTAAAGTTGTTCTGAGTAGTTAGATTATCATTTTCCGTGAAGTCTATGATAACCCTCTTTAGCTGGGGTATTCTTCTAATTCGAGACACTGCGAGATAAACTAAATTTGACCATTCGATACGGTCATCAAAAATACAAGCAAATGTTAACAGTTAATTCTTGAATGAATCAATGTGTATCCTAGCATCCGTAGAGTTTTGTCCCTGACTCCGTCATGCGTCATCGCGCTCTCAACAACACTGAAAGGACTTAAAACAATATCATTTGACACAGGCTTTGTTTCTCTAATGACCCTGGTATATCAACGTCGATATTTTGTCGTCGAATATCTGCTGGGCGATAACATAATGGTACGGGTAGATTTGAATTTGTTTTTTATGTAGCAAATAAAATTGTTAATATTAAGTAAACACCTACTTTTGCATTTACTACTGTTCTGTAATGAAAGAATTAATATATCGTAGAGCAGCAAACATAGTACATGTAGCTTTTTTCAACGGTTGTCACATGAGCTCGCACTTGTCCCAAGGCAAAAGATTCGCGAAGATCGCACGTTTCGGAAACCTTAACTTCAATTGGGTACAACGTAGAAAAGTCAATGATGGCTTGATGAATATAAACATATCACAGGAGTAAAACAAGTCATAGATAATGGCCATGTGCTTTTAAATACGGAAATAGCAGAATGAAATCGAGGATCATGGTTGGAACCAAGTATTTGGAAGTTACGAACCTTCTCTTTTTATATAGTATGATAGAGAGGGTCCTATGTCAGAATGGGTCATTGGGGTAAACTGAGGTATTTTTGTCACTATGTATGATTTTGTTCCTGTGGATTATTGTTGTTTTTTCTTCACATCAAGCTCGCATCGCGCACCTGTAGGCGAATCATGGAAAGTCAGAATCAGGTGATGGTCCGTTTATCGTAATTCTGGTCATTTCGTGTGTTAGATGTCCAAATCTCAAAATATTCCGAACATTCCCCCAATCCATGAAAACTTCCGGGATAACATGCTGCCATATCAACTGAAATAACATTCTTATGATTGTATTTATTATTCCACAATCCACCGTTTCCTTATTTTACACAACTGCGCTGTATTTCTTCAAGACATTCCAATTGTGTTGGTTTCCATGAATATTCCTTCTACGCAAAAAGAACAGCAACTGACAGAACGGTAAAACGATTACTCTTTAATCGAAGCTCATTCGATTGATATTTTTATTCGTACAAAATCTATCCTGATATCGTTTTTACTATTATTGGAAATTTTCATTTCCTTCAAATTCAGCAACGTCTTTGACAAACGCTCCGGTATCATTAAATATGTCTGTCCATTCGTTTTTTTTTTCCTCACGTCTTAGACACCGTTAAACCATTTCCAAATATCGCGTTTGTAATATGTTCCATTACTCGTTCGGCTATACCATTAATGTCGAAAATTTCATTGGTTTTACATCACGAACGCTGGGTTTATCATCCATCAAATATATTGCATAAATAACCGGGGTTATAGGACATGCTCGTTCATAATACGGTTTGTCAATACCAGTCAATATTCCTGGTTTGTAATTTTTACTCAATACGGTAATTGTTTCATTGTGAAAGACAGGGTCATGTTTGTCAGATTAATCCAAGTATCAATACTGGTTTCTTCTAAAACAATAAATTTAATTTTGAAAAGATATCTATGATCGTCGAGATAATAATCGTCGCGCTCGTAGTAGCATCGATGACTTTGTCGACACCTTATTGCATGATTCTAAATGCTGACCACACACTAGTTGCACCATCGTCAAGAAATTCCTTCTTGATGCCACGAATGCTTTACATTTTTAATCAGAGTTTCTGTCAGATCAACCAGAGCTCGCCTCGGCAATTCAAGGGTTCTTCTGTCAAGATCAGTTCTAGATTTAGAAAGCTCGATTGCAGATACTATCTCAAACAAAACCATATTATAATGAAGACAAATATATATTTAAATTGAAATATATATATATATATATATATATATATATATATATATATATATATATATATATATATATATATATATATGGGACTTCACCTACAAAGCATGCGTCGAAGAAGTCTATTAACGAAACCTTGTTTGAAGTGTGGTGTTGTGGTTAGAATATAAACGCAGTTGTGTGTGCAATGTGGTGAGAGATGATGCGCAAGCACCTAAATTTGTTATTTATAATATCAAGTAAAATTTATACATATGTCAAATGTATGATTGAAAATTATCAAAGCAAAAAATATTCATTATATATGTGTGTGCGTACGAAATGAATCCAATTTTCGGATATCTGATGGTAAATTGTGAAGATCTCTTTTTTAACAATTAATCAGCTGTTAATCTCTTTTAGTGGCTCCATATCGAAAGCACAGAAAACCATATAGCTTTTGATATTGATCACTGATATCGAAAGCACAGAAAGCCATATAGCTTTTGATTTTGATCATTGCTATTGGCTCCATATCAAAAGCACATAAAACCATATAGCTTTTGATATTGATCATTGATATCGAAAGCACATAAAACCATATAGCTTTTGATATCGATCATTGATATCGAAAGCACATAAAACCATATAGCTTTTGATATTGATCATTGATATCGAGAGCACATAAAACCATATAGCTTTTGATATTGATCATTGATATCGAAAACACATAAAACCATATAGCTTTTGATATTGATCATTGATATCGAAAGCACATAAAACCATATAGCTTTTGATATTGATCATTGATATCGAAAGCACATAAAACCATATAGCTTTTGATATTGATCATTGGTATTGGCTCCATATCAAAAGCACATAAAACCATATAGCTTTTGATATTGATCATTGGTATTGGCTCCATATCAAAGGTGAAAAAGCCGCATAATCACCTGTTCATGTTTGGTAATGGCTCCTTATCAAAGCATATATTTTCATCTGTTTATATTTTGTTTTGCATTTTCCTCCTGAACATCCTTGTTGCACAGGTTGTCTTCATATGTGCCAGGTTGTTTTAGTATGCGCCAGCATCTCCTTGCATGTTCCAGGCTGTCCTGGTATGTGCCAGAATTCTTGCCACAGCTGAAAAAAATGTTTATGGTTTTGTGAGGGAATTGCAATGCTGATAATCGTAGTCAGATATTTTTTCAGCTCCTAGAATGAGACGCAAGAATTATTACAAGAAAAGACTATCCATCTTCTCGTTTATTCATTAATTTACATTGATTAACTTTAAATTATAAAGTAAACTAATTTAAAGGAGAATAGAAATCAAACTTTTCCTTTGCAATTCTTTACAAATTTTTAATTCGACTGTAATGTTTATATCGTAAGCAGGTAGTGATTATATTGCGCGGAATATACGACGATTCCGTAAATTGCCGAGTTTTTTTCCGAGTTTTTATGAGATCACATTCTCCAGTGACGCAATACTAACCAGTCCTCGAATACAAACAGAAAAATAGCGAGCGAGACAGATAGAAGGAGACCAGATTTAGGTTGTACATTCAAAAGTTGAATCTACTTCCAAGATATATTCATAGCTATATCTGTTGAATTGTGTGTTAAGGACCTGAAAGCAGAAAAGTACATCAGGAAGAAGTTGCTCCTATTTTCTTACTTTGGAATTTAACAAAAAGGAATGTAATTTTAAAATAAATACTTACACATTGTGTGCTGTGCCAAAATGTGATAAAGATTAAGTGATGGTGCCCAAAGTAAAAATTAAAAATTTACCACACTGCAATTGTAAATCTTGATGGCTACGTCATAATTTGTCAGAGTTCAATGAAAAGTCGTCGTATAATAATTAATCGAGGAAAAGAGTCGATCGATGAAGAAACTAAGAAAATAATTTCAAGCAATGTTAATAATAATTCAGATATATCATGAATTGTGGAAAAATTGCAAAACATCAAAGAAATACTGATTACATAAAATATTTGTTAAGATTTAAGAGTAAAAAGGCTTTTCATATTAATTTATAACGAGAACTTCAGATGATAAGTCATGTTCATGAAGGTGGTATTGGATGTCAAATAATCAAAAATATTGATTATATTGACGGATCTGCATGTGCGAAAATCAGAGGCTGCATGGAGATCTGTGCGTCATGATCAATCTGTATTGGTTATTAGTTATCGAAAACGTTTACCGAGAAAAGAATAACTGCTTATAATATCGAATCTTACTCTGATATTACGAGAAAGATAAAATTCAACTCAAGCGAAAATCGTCGAGTTATCGTTAAAGTAGAATCACTCAAAAGAATCCAGATGTATTAATCGTTGATGAGTGGCGTGGAGTTCGACGGCAAATATTCAAAACAGTGCAATCGTACATACAATACTTGGATAATTTTTTAGTATTAGTCAAACAGCCAAAAATGTTGTTATTCTTGAAGCCAACGAAAATGATGATGATCTAAATTTATTTTAATTGTCCAGGCCGAACATAAAATTCGTACTTAATGATTATAAAACGATCATGATGAAACAAATTTATTGTCAAACATTCGCATAAAGAAAATCTGATCACATTATTAGATAAAAAAAAAAAACCGTTGAATGTGGAAAGCATATAGATGTATTTCACATCATAAAGCAAGTACGGAATATTCGGTAGAAGGTCTTGCAGAAATAATATACCATAAAGGATATCGTGCATGATATTACCACGCCGTCACAGATTGTGCACAAAGGAAACTAGATTTTTCAGATGTAAATAATGCGTATAAGGACGTAGACGTTGTTTTATACAATCTTTCACTTGAAGCCAGGGTTACCAGTAGCATAATAGATCCAAGATGGAATGCCAATGTTTGCAAAGATGCTCTAAAACACCTGGAAAGATCATTGTGGACCTTCTTGCAATGAGCTTACCAATGAAAGGGGGAGACGGCTGCTCGAGTTCGCAAGCTACAACAACTTGGTACAAGCCAACAGCCTGGGCCAACATAAAGTTTCACGATGGTGGACATGGCACGCACCAAATGGAACCCATCATAACCAGATCGACTACATACTGGTTCAAAACCGTTACCGATCTGGCATCCATAGAGCCAAAACATGGACGTTCCCATGTGCTGATGTTTAGAGTGAACAAGACCTCGTCAGTATGAACTTCCAAGTGAGGTTCAAGAAAATTAACAAGCCAAAGAATATCAGGCTCACACTCAACCTTGAACAACTGAAGGACCCTAACATCTGCAAGTCATTCCAAGCCACAATTGGAGACAACTTTGCTCCACTCTTTCTGATGGATGTTGATGTTAAAGTGATGACAGACACTTTCAACACAGTCATAACAGCAGCTGCCAAAGACATCCAGTCCAACATACCTTTCTGGCCTCACCCATGTGTAAACACCAACAAGATACTTACGCTCTTGTTCTGACAATCGTATACTCCTTATTACCACTATAAAAACGAAGCCACCTGGACAACGTTCTTTTGCAAATCAGGGCCCAGCAACGTGTAACGAATTTCCCATTGAAATTAGACACAAAGATACAGTGATCCCGTTAAATAGTGCTCTTAAAACTCACCTATTTCGACTGCAGGAACAAACTTAAATACCTAATAATGTTTCCTACCTTAAATATTTTCAGCATTTTTTATGTTTTCTAATTTCATGGTGTTTGTTTCTGTTTTTGTTTTTGTATTCATATCATTATAGATGTTGTAAAACGCATAGAGATTCTAAAGATTATGCACTATACAAGTCATCTTTATTATTATTATTATTATTATTATTATTATTATTATTATTATTATTATTATTATTATTATTATCAGCCATGCTAGTAACGTGATGCGGAAGATCATCTTGAACAGACCGAAACCACAAGCAGAAGAAATAATCGCTGAAGAACAGGTCGGGTTCCGGAGTAGAAGAAGCACAACAGAGCAAATATTCAATCTCAGGGTTCTGTGTAAAAAGTACTCGCAACATCAACAAGACATCTATCATGTGTTCATAGATTTAAAAAAGGTCTTTGAAAGATTGTTGGATGAGGTATTGTGGACTACAATGAAGAAGTACAATATGGGTCAAAAGTTGACCAATACCATCAAGCAGCTGTACGCCACGGCTACCAGTGCAGTAATTGCCGAAGGTTCTGTGGGGGACTGGTTCCAGACAACAGTGGGAGTACGTAAGGCTGTCTCCTGTCACCCATGCTTTTCAACATCTACTTAGAGCGCACCATGAGTGAAGCCCAGGAAAACCACTGTGGGACAGTCAGCATTGGAGGGCGTAACATCACTAACTTCCGCTTTGCAGACGACCTTTATGGGCTGGCAATGAAGACGAGCTTGCCACCTTACTTAAGAACCTGGATGAAACATCTTCCTGCTCTAGCATGGAGCTAAGCGCTGAGAAGATGAAGCTGATGACAAATAGTGACAAACAAACCTCAGCCGAGATTAATGTCAGAGGACAGGAACTAGAAATGGTGAGTTACTTCAAATATCTTTGTTCCATAATCATTGAAGAGGGATCTAGAGCAGACATTTTGCCAAGAGCAGCACAAATAATGGCAGCTATGTCAAAATTAAACAAATCTGGCGAGACAAGAATATCTCTCTGAAAACTAAAATCAGACTATTGAGAGCACTAGTCATCTAATTTTTTTTGTTGGTACTTATGTGAGGCCTGGACCTTGACAGCAGAATTACAACGATGAACCCAGGAACTTTAAATGAGATTCTACAGAACCACCATTGACATCTTATACATGGACCATATCACAAATGAAGAAGTGCTTAACACCATCAGGCACAAAGTAGGCCATTATGAAGACCTCCTCACCACTGTCAAAAAGAGAAAGCTGAAATGGTATGGTCATGTCACTAGAGCCAACAGTCTATCCCCAACAGTTCTGAAAGGCAGCGTTTAGGGTGGCAGAAGGAGAGGTAGACAGAGAAAGAAAGTGGGTTGAAAACATCACAGAATGGACCAGGAAAAGTTTTGCGGAGACACAGGCATTGGTACATGATCGAGACAAGTGGAGGTAACTGGTCAGATGTTTAGCAGCACAGTGCCTCGACGACCATACTAGGTCAAGAGACATGATGATGATGATGATGATGATGATGATGTTCAAATTAAAAAAAATAATTTCAATAAATTTCATATAAATTACTTATTGTAATTACAGGATACTAATACAAATATGTCTGCTGATGACGTCATTCGGGAAAAGTCTTTTCTCTGCCAAATTTCGTACTTTCATTTTTGTATATAGTTTATTGTGATACTTGCCCATCGCTTATAACATACTATTAAAAGAATAATTTATGTGGCAATGAACTCGTTTTAATGCAGTTTTATGTTTTCCAAGAAGTAAAGCAACAGTAGGAAAAGCATGTCATTTGATGTGAATCTCTCTCTGTCTGTCTGTCTGTCTGTCTCTCTCTCTCTCTCTCTCAATTTGCTTTGGAAAAGTAAATCAGACACCCCTCACCTCGTGTTTGCTCAATTTTCACAGACAGTATTTCATGCCACTCGAGTCCCCTGTTCTTCTTCGTAAGACCCAATTTTATTCTTGTGGAGAAAGAACTTGCATACATTCTGGTTATTTCATTCGTGTTGTGCCATTTAGTATTTGCATAACCAGTCATTTGAGGTCAATCCCACGGATCACTGCAGGCACACTCGGACTGTTGCCGTTTCGCATGCTAGAATATATTAGAAAAGGCAGATATGACTACAGGTATAACGGTACCAATTGCGCAAGTCCATATGGGTGGAGCTTATGGTGTAGGGTCCATACCATTCAGACCTTAAGAACAAGACAAGCTTTGATTGGTGGATTATGTAAGAGTTGTACTTTCTGTTAGGCTTAAAAAAAAGGTTAGCCTCTTGGCAACATGTGAATTTATGCTAATTCCTAAATAGATGAAATTTTGTATTTTTTATGATTTTTTGAAAATGTAATACACATGACTGAAAATAGGTATGTTGTGACTAGATAACTCATACCCCTGTCTAGTTCCAGCAGAGTTATCTCTCTTAAATGCAATGGAGTACCTGGTTCTGTCATTGTCAAATTGACAATCTAACATTGTTCTCTATAACAGTGTGTGAGATGCATGCTAAATTAGGATAGAAAATATAGTTATCTCTCCAAATATTAGCATTGAGGTCTATGGAAAAACAATTGGTACCGTGATACCTACAATTGACTTCATTCACGTTATTGGCGGCATTATGTACCAGAAATAGCAGAGGTCGTCCGAACGATTGTACCATTGAAAACATTTGGATTCAGTTTGATACCTTCGGTTAATATGGACAACAACGTGTCAGATTATCCTTTGCCGAATATATGTAAGTAATTACTTGTTAGGGGCGTTGGAGGGGGGAGGGGGGAGACAAAAAGACTTTTTTTATTCTTTTAGAGGACATTAAACCTTTGACTGGATTTAAACGTACGGTCTACATCTCAAGTCAAAGTACTAAGAGGTGGGGGTGGTGGTGTTTCTTGTGGCATATTTCCACCGGTCTTTACATCTTTCTGAATATTTACTTGAATTACTGAATGACAGAAAAGTCGTTTTAATGTTTTCATTCTCAGTGTTATCGAATTTGTCAAGTTTCTTATGATGGACGAGTAGAAACAGACACGTAACAGTGCAAACACGTCACATTTGGGGTTGGCCAATTGATTCACGTCACGTAGGCTCGTAGCCGGTGAATCAGCTTGTTGTTTTAAGGAAATGAGCCCAGATTAAAAATTTCCCTTCCCTGGTAGGCTTTTTAAAAAATCCAGACATTACTTCTAATTCTTTGAATAAATAATTGATATAGTATTTTAAGTAATTGTCTTTAATGTCAATTTATTCACGAATAATATCATATGTATTAAATATGTTTTCTTTTCTGCTTGTAATTCATTGGAACTTGTTTATTATATTGTTGGGTTTTTTACTTCGATAAAGGATAGCAAAATGTAACCAGTTTAAAAGTTTGTGATTTTCAAATTCTGTTAACAAAAATAACAGCCATTTCAGGTTGGTTAAACAGCAGTGATAGCTAAAGAATGCTGAAGCTGGTGGAAATAATTCTTAATTTTCATTGATTAAATAAATATAATTAATCACAGTGGTCAGCTGTGATCATTTGGATAAATAAAATGTATCATGAGTTAACCAAATTTGGCATTCTCTGGCAGCTATAACTGCATGTGAATGTTGTAAATAAAAAACTGAAATAAATTCTTTCTTAAAAAAAAGGTGGTCATTTATTTATAGAAATAACAACGCCTTAACATAATATTTTAGTGTGCTATAGTACAAGAAATAATATTGCTGCTGTGATTTCATCCTTGAAAAAAATTGGAATGCCTGCTTGGGAGTTGTAAATTTACAACAAATTTTTGATCTTGCTTCTCCATAATTAACCCTTTTTATTAAACAATGCATTTCATGCAGAGTATACCTTTTTTCAGACCCCTTGATGACCTTGATTTATTTTACAAATGACTGGGGACCACTCCTATGGCTTAGTGGTTTGAGCATCCACCTTGGATGTGGAAGGTAGTGGTTTCGTTCCCAGCTGAGTCATACCAAAGACTTACACAAAAATGGTACTAAAAGCTGCCTTGCTTGGTGTCCAGCATTAAGAGGTTAGGACTGGTCAGCCTAGTGTCAGGATAATGTGTTATTTGGTGGGACATCATGTTACATGTCTGTGGCATGATGCCCAGTGTTAGACATCACTAAGTTAAACATCCAAATCACACACACACACACACACACACACACACACACACACACACACACACACACATGACTGCAATGAACCAGTGATTAATGCTAGAGAATTTGCTTGATGATACTTAAATAATAATATTTAAAACCATGTTCCATTCAAATGTGTTTACTTGGCACCTGATATGATTATTCACTTCTCACTTTTACATAAAAAGATATTCTCAGTTTTATCATACCTGATAATCACTGGAAATGAAACTATAAGTGACAGATGCTTTTAATAGTTATCATGTAGGTCACTATAGTCTGGATGAGAGCTTTCATATTCTTATTATATCTTCGTCTCCTGTGGCCTAGTGGCTAGAGTATCTGCCATGGATTTGGGAGCTCATAGGTTTGAAACCCGGTCAAGTCATACCAAAGACATAATACTGGTATTGACAGCTGCCTCACTAGGCTTTCAACCATAAGAGGTTAGTCACAAGACTAGCCATCATGATGTCAGAATAATGCGACTGGGGGCAACATCATATTATATGTCTGCAGGATGATGCCCTAGTGCTGGTCATCTATATAAAGTGCCACACTACAGACAGTGTATTGATATGACTTTAAAAATTGTTAAAGCTTCATTCAAAATCCAAATCACACACACTGATTATATCTACATTTGCATGTACAAATATGGATATAGGCACCATGCCAATTATATGCACATTAAACATTGGATTACACATTGGCAAGTCTGCAATCAACTTGTGTATACATTTCCATCAACATGTAGCCCTATCATAACAACAAAATAATTGTTACCTTTCTTAATGGGGGAACAAGACACACTGTATACTGGTTCAGTATACCTGTGTAAACTGATCCAGCCCTTCAAATTGTATCACTTGTACATGCATTTTATGCTCCAGAATGAATTTACCTATGAAAACCAGTTTGCAATGTGATCTTGGTTATTGTCTGATTCAGCCTGACCATGCATGTGTTCATGAGATCCTTGACAGATGGAAGACTAGTAAAGGTCTATATCAAAGAATGTAGCATTAAAAACTAGGCTTACTCAGACTGATTTACTTCATATAATTATACAGTTCTTAGAGTCATGTTTCAGTTTTTGGACTGGCCATATAAAAATATACATAGGTAATATGGCTTTTCTCTTCTACATATAAAATCTTATAAATGTTTAGAGTCACACTGAGTTCACTAAAAAAGCATGCTTTACCCACATTTACAACAATACATTCTACCACCTTTAAAGCATATTTAAAATATTTGTACATAATCAATTATGCACAAAAAAATCAGATCGACTTAAGGATATGGTGTATAATTTGGATAGAGGAAAAAGAAAAGAAATGAGTGGCAGAGACCATCAACAATAAGTTGTAGACGCTTGGCCAGTCTCACATACCACTCGTTCAGTCACTTGAGAGTATAATTGTCCATGACCATCTTGTTAATGTATGCAATTTTGTAGTTAATTAATGTTCAGATAAGTTGAGGTTACATTTTTCTCAGGGGTGGGAGTGAATGGAAGATACTTAAAAGGTATTGTCATTTCTGCACTAAAAATGCTTGTTTCATTCTACTAAATGGTACAGAATCATTCTAGACAACAAAGATTCTCATTCCAGTATCAACATGAATATGGGTAATTTATATTATCAAATAAAAAATATTTAATTTTTTGATAACTCATCTTATAAAGTACAATATATAATATTCTTCTAGCAGTTCTACAGTATTGGAAGCTATACCAGATGTCAGTTTTTTAGGATCATTCATAACATGTTTCATTAGATGCACTTATTGATTTTTCATCATATGCATTGCTATGAAGGTAACTAAAATGGCTTACACTATACAAGAGGAATTATTTTCACAAGTCAGTTCTTTCATGTACTCCCACAGGAATTTTTTGGCCAGTTGGAGGAAGGAGTGCAAAATTCAAGGAATATATATGTATATTGCATGAATTATTGAATTAGTAAATTTGATGGTGGGGATGATCCGCCTTCCCCCCTCCCCATGCCCGGGCCACTGCAAACCACCATGGGTTCTTGTATATAAATGTCTAAATAGAAGCTGCACCAGGGTAGAGGGTATTTAGAGGATTTATTCAGCGCTGTACCAGTTGAGGTTAACATTATGTATAAACCTTTGTTACCAAAACCAAGAACACACCATACTTGTTGTTTTTGTTATTCTGGGTGTAATGCCATTTGTCAATGCAAGATACATAGGCCATATATGGCAGTCAGTATAACAGGTGGATAGAAAACCCTAGTAAGAACCAACCACCTACTGGAAAATACTGGGCAAGTTTTCTTACATGCCCATATTGGTCATGCCCTAGACTTGAACACATGTGGACAGAAGTGAGATGGCAGTGATTAGTAAAGATGAGTGCATTAAACTACTCAGCCACTCAATGCCCCAAGTTATCATATTTAAAAAGAGGTACCTTGAACATATATGTGCTGTCAAATGATTATAAAAGCAGTGTTTCCATTTCACCTTGTGTGTGCCATAGAGACCACAAAGACTTTCATTTGTCAAACCAGTTTTGATACCCTAACTTGACTTTTTACTCAACCTTAATAAATAACATTATTATCAATATTATTCTTGTTGTTATTATTTTTATTATGTGCAAATTCCATTTTTGGTTTTAAAAATTGAATAAAATTGACAGTTATAAAGGTACATGTTTTGATCATGGCCTGGCTGTAAAGGAGTTCGCCTGCTGCTAAAATTGGCCTAGAATGTCATGATTGTCACCTAATCTACCAGGTATGCATGACAGGTATAACATCCCATTGCTATCACTTTTCGACCAAAGAGTAGAGCGTCTGTTTAGGAAGTGTGAGGTCTTGGCTTTGAACCCCAGCTGAGTCATACCATAGTCTTACAAAACTGCTGCATTGCTTGGCATTCAGCATTAAGAGGTTAGTGTTATGAGTGGTCTGCTTGGTTTCAGGATAATATGACTGGATGGGACATGATGCTACTTGTCTGCAGCATGATGCCCCAGTGCTAGACATCACTATAAACTGCCACACTGTGGACATCATAGCAATATGATTAAAAAATTGTTAAAGCTACCTTAAAAATCCTAATCATACACACATACACACACTTGATCAAAGAGACAAGGCCACAGTTTTTACAGCAATGCTGTTGTGAACATGATTTCTACATTATTGCCTAGGAATTTTTGAATCTTTTAACTACTGTCTATACTTGCTTATATTTAAACTGCACACACCCAGATCCGCTGTCACATAATGCACCATCAGATCTTGGTCTATTAAGTTAGGAATTAACAACATAAACACTGGGATGTAGTAGCTGCAACAGATTAGGATCTTTGCCGTTTTTCAGTCTGAATCGCCTTATAAGCGAGTATATGCAGCAGGGTTCTCTCAAACGCAAACCACCCTGGGGGTTGCATGGGGCCATTTTCAACGGCCAAAGGGCTGCACCACATTTGTTATTTCTCATAACACCTTGTTCACGTGACACCCATCATTTGTGAGCCACAGGATATGGCTTGGTAGGCCACATGTTTGAGAGCCCTGATATACGTTATGAATGCTGACTGCTCAGAAACATCTGCCAGTCCATTATCATACATAGTTTGACAAATTTTCATTTCATGATAGTGTGCGGTTTTCAGTGCAACAAAATTTTTGGCAGTATTTGGGTAAGTTAAGAAACTTTTATAATAAGCTTAAAGCTTTCTGCTTTTATAAATTGAAATTTACTGTTACAGTTCAATAAGATTTAATAACTGTATTATATCATCAGTATAATGTATTCTACTTAGAGCATATCATTTTCTAGCACTATGAACTCTGTGAGGGAATGGATATGAAATACCGCCTAATAAAAAGAGAAGAAAAATTGCTCTACAAATTTAATAAAATAATAAGACCACTCCAGTGGACCTGTGGTTAGATCATCTGCTCAGATGTGGCATGCCACGGTTATGAACCTAAGCGGAGTCATACCAAAGACTTATAAAAATGGCATTAGCAGCTGCCTCGCTTGAGAGTCTGCAATAAGAGGTTGGTGTTAGGACTGGTTAGCCTGGTGTCGGGATGATGTGACTGGCTGGAACATGATTCTGCTTGTTTGTGGCATGATATTTCCAGTGCTAGACATCACTGTAAGCTGTCACACTGCAGACATTGTAGAAATATGACTGATTTTTTAAAAAAAATCTATGATTCTAAATGCACGCACACTGTTAAAATCATTAGATGTTAACGGATGTGTTACATAGGCATCACATGTAAGGCAATAATTATTTTGAAATGGTTTTGTATTGATGTTATAATATGAATATTGCTGCATCATGATGTTCCATTGCTTATAATCTGTCACACTGCAGACATTGTATGCTTTGAATGAATAATTGTTAAAGCTATGTTAAATCTAAATCACACACACTAACCCAATAAATACTGTTATAGTGAATGATTAAGTCAATGAATGCAAACATGATCTTTGGAAATCTTTTTTAATTTAGGAGACCTGCTGTAAAAAAAAAAGTGGCACATGCTTTTCTCAGTTGTGGAAAACAGATGTAATCTTAAAAAAAAGCTTATCATGCTGAAGAAATTTACTTTCTAAAATGTCCATTTGTTTGTGTATTTCATTAAAGAAGTATGTGATCTTCAACCTGTGCCGATTTGTTAAATTTTGATTGACAGGATAAGCTAGCACTTCTTTTTATATGTTTATACAAAAACTTTCTCATTCACATCCTTTACCTCAGCAACACCAACATTAACTTTACACAGTCAGTATGAAACCTAGATGTTACTCTAGACAGTTCCAGTGTATCCCCTAGGGATGCAAGACAAAGAGTCAAAAATCTCTTTGGTGTCAAAAATGGGGGTCAGGCTGAGTAAAAGACAAACTTTGGTATAAAAACTGGGGATCAAATTAAAAATCTGGGGGTCTCTGAAGAGCAAATGAGGGTAAAGGGAAACACTGCATTACTTTCACATTGCACCAGCATGTTATGAACATATGCAAGGCATCAGTTCCATTCGCAAATATCTTTCAGTGGATGCCACTAAAACACTTGTGTGTTCATTAGTACTTTTAAGACTGGACTATTGTAACTCAATTCTATCTGGTTTGTCACAATATCTGCTCCAAAAACTTCAAACAGTTTAAAACACAGCTGCTCATATCATCTTTAGAGTACCACGATCAGAGCACATCAAACCACTGCTCTATACCCTACACTGGCTTTCCATTCTATCCAGAATTAAACACAAAATTGTTATCTCTATGCTACGTTTCACTGACAGACTCCAGTCCAGCATACCTATCCACCAGCCTAGCCCATGTGTATACACCAGCAAGGTATTTATGCTCCTCTTCTGACAATCGTATACTCATTGTTCCCACTATGAAAACAAAGTCATATGGACAACATTCTTTTGCATACCAGGGCCTGACGATGTGGAGTGAAATGTCTATTGAAATTAGACACAGTGATCCCATTTAAGAGAGCTCTTATTAAACTCACCTTTTTCGACTGCAGGAACAAACTTGAGACCTAACCTAATATATTTTTGTAACTTAAATGTTTTCAGCATGTAATATATTTTCCAATTTCATGGTATTTGTTGTTCTGTAGTCATAACATTATAGATGTTGTAAAGCGCTTAGATCTTCTAAAGATTAGACGCTATACAGAGTCATCATTATTATTATTATATGTAATTACCTTTATTTTTGGGATAGTTACTCAGCTACTAGTACACAAGAAAATGCCCACCATTCATTTATTGGGGGTGGGGGATTGCTTGGATCTTTTTCTTTGTAACAGTATCAGTATTTCAAAGTAGCAAATTATTTAAATATCCACAAGCAGTCATCCTTAAATTTATGATTACCAAGCAAATGGCCATTTACGAACCACATTTTCTCAAATAAATTCTCTTTGTAAAAAATGACACATTTCCTGAGGCTGATGGGACAAAATGCCACGACTAGCTGTGCGAATTATGCACTGCACATTTTTGCTAGATAAAAACAACTCATTTTAACTTAACCCAGATGCAAAGATTGTTTAGTATACATAATAATTGGAACAGACTGTTTACCTATGGCTGGAAGTTAACCTTGTTTTAAAATTTAAGTCCTGAAGTACTGTACTATTATATTTGTGTGATAAATCTACAGTAGTACAAACTTCATGTAATATTGGTTCTGGTTCATCAGTGTCAGACATAGGTTTGAATGAGAATCACATTTACTTTGGGGCAGAAAGGGTTGCTTTCTGAAGGGGCACCTTGGCAGTACCAGTTATTATCCAGCAGAAATTAAGTCATTGAATAAAAAAAATGGATTAAGAATCACATTGTTTAATATGACTTGGACAAATGACAAATTTATTTGGCACTCAATGCCAAATACCTTGACATTCATGGAAAATGGGGGTTTTCATTATCAAAGTAAAATTATAGAGCTTTGGTCCCAAGCCTGTAGGCCACAGACATCTGGGTTATTTCAAGGGAGGTTTAGTCTGAGTGGTCTAATGCATTGTGCTAAGTAATTGCATAAGGTAGTACATGTGTGAATGAGCACATGGATGAATGACAGATTTTATCCTGCACTAGAGATAATGATAAATACCTAGACTTTGTGGGAGCTTGGGATTTTGTTTATTTATCAGAATAGTATTATGATGAGCACGTTCCCAACCTGTTTGTTAGCAGCACCCCCTACCCCCTTTGGTAGGTGTTTATTTTAGGGTTTAATGCCATTTTTCAGCACACAATAGGCTATACATGGCAGCCAGTATTATTGGTGGAGGAAAACCCCCGGAAAGAACCACCAACCCACGAGAAGCTACTGGCAAGCTTTCTCACATAACTACATTAGCCAAATCTTTCGACTCGAACCAACGCAGACAGAGGTGAGACGGCAGTGATCCATAACGGAAAGCGCGTTATGCCACTTGGGGGCCCCTCTTTGGTAGGTGGATAGCAGGGTTATTCCAATGGAGCCTAAAATTACAATGTGGGGGTCCACAATTTCTTAAGTTAGGGATGGGGAAGGAAAGTTATGAAGCAGTCCACATACTCAAACAAGGTTGGGAACCTGTAGAGGTCAGCTGCCCAGAAAGGACTAAATTGTATGGTCCTATCATAGGCAGATTTCACAGTGTGCTGACCAATTTGCACTGATTTGCTTAAAGAATATTTGGACTTAGTTTGGGCGGGGGTAGAATTTCTTATCATGTGAATGATTCCAGATTGTGATAGACTATTTTTATACATACTAAATAATCTTAACTATAAATTTAATTATAGAAGTAGTCGTAAATCAAATTTGTAAGGCCTAAAAAAAATACCAATAAATCTGATAATGGTTTCATACTAAAGATCAATTGATTCATCAGAATAACATTATCTTGTACTCATCACCCCCTTCCCCAGTACCTTCTACATAACGTGGACCACATTTGATTGGGTAAAGACTTCATTTTGACCTTTTTCAACAGCATTTAAATATATTATTGTTAGAATATGCACTCTGTAAAATTACAGTATTTGATTATTCTTCTTGTAAATTTGAGGATGAATTTGATCAGTGAATAAAAGACCATTATAGAATCATGATGTCCATTCTAGGTCCAATAGATGGTTGCTAATGTTGGGAAAACTAATAAGCATCTTAATTCTTTCTTATCATGTGAATGATTGCAGATTGTGATAGACTATTTTTATACATACTAAATAATCTTAACTATAAATTTAATTATAGAAGTAGTCGTAAATCAAATTTGTAAGGCCTAAAAAAAATACCAATAAATCTGATAATGGTTTCATACTAAAGATCAATTGATTCATCAGAATAACATTATCTTGTACTCATCACCCCCTTCCCCAGTACCTTCTACATAACGTGGACCACATTTTGATTGGGTAAAGACTTCATTTTGACCTTGTTCAACAGCATTTAAATATATTATTGTTAGAATATGCACTCTGTAAAATTACAGTATTTGATTATTCTTCTTGTAAATTTGAGGATGAATTTGATCAGTGAATAAAAGACCATTATAGAATCATGATGTCCATTCTAGGTCCAATAGATGGTTGCTAATGTTGGGAAAACTAATAAGCATCTTAATGAGCATGATATCTAGTAACATTACCCACAAATGAAATGAAATCCTGACTGAATTCAAACATTCAGACAATCCATGTATTTTTTTCCTTCTTTCTTTTCTTATGGTTGGAAATATATATCTAGGACTGGTAAGCAAAAAATAATGTTCAGTTGGCACAACATAAATAAAGCTACAGTATTTTTCTTAAGGCCTAACTACAGTTACTGTATCTGTCAAGCATGTACAACATAAATAAAGCTACAGTATTTTTCTTAAAGCCTAACTACAGTTACTGTATCTGTCAAGCATGTACAACATAAATAAAGCTATAGTATTTTTCTTAAGGCATAACTACAGTTACTGTATCTGTCACGCATGTACAACATAAATAAATTCTAAAAAGTATTTTTTTTAAGGCCTAACTACAGTTACTGTATCTGTCACGCATGTACAACATAAATAAATTCTAAAAAGTATTTTTTTTAAGGCCTAACTATAGTTACTGTATCTGTCAAGCATGTAAAACAAATAAATTCTAAAAAGTATTTTTTTAAGGCCTAACTACAGTTACTGTATCTGTCAAGCATGTACAACATAAATAAGGCTACAGTATTTTTCATAAGGCCTAACTACTGTATCTGTCAAGCATGCACATGGTGTCATGCAGAATTTCCCAAAGAACTATTCAGTATTGAAACCATATCTGCACCAGCATTAAGAGATTCATCACAGATCTTGTAGATATCAGAACATTTTAGGTTAAACAAAACGTTCACGTTTTTAAATTGTAAATACTGTAAGTTTTTTATTCAGATTACACTGTTTTAAATTATAAATACTGTAAGTTATTTATTCAGATTACAGGATTTTAAATTGTAAATATTGTAAGTTATTTATATTTATTTATTTAGATTACACTATTGCTTTGAACTCTGTTATCAGTTGTCTCCCAGTGCATGATGTTTAGAAATGATTGTGGGTAACAAACAGAACCAGAACATATTATTTGAAGCTACTTTTGGAACAATATCAATGAGTATTGGTTTTCTATTAGTTTATAATGTCAGACATGTTTGCATATGAAAGACATTTATCTCAGGAGGTGGAAAGGTTGGTTTTTGTCAGGACACCTTGACATTACCAGTATTATCAGTAGAACTCACCTTTTCAAACCACTGTGTCAATATTACATTGGGTC
Organism: Unio pictorum; assembly: GCA_030141615.1. NCBI lineage: Eukaryota > Metazoa > Mollusca > Bivalvia > Unionida > Unionidae > Unio > Unio pictorum. The sequence goes on from JARLTB010000201.1 coordinate 1,761,860, forward strand.
AAGTGATTACATCATGTAATACAATGCAGTAGCATGGATTGGCACCTGGATGGCTGACAAATATATTTGGCACTTACACTGAGGAATACAATGACATTTGAAGAGATTAAATCTTTTTGCTTTTCTTTATCAGAATAAAATGTAAACTCAATGTAGGTTTGTGTATGTTCTTCAAGTATTCTGACAACATATTCACATTTCTATCCACAATCCAGTTTTTTTTAAGCTAAACAGTGTCCTACTGAGAATCTGCTGAAATAGAATCCCCATATAAATGATACAAAACAAGGTTTACAAAAAAACATTCTTCATTATATATTTTTAAAAATCATCTCTGATCTAATTTCATAAAGCAACATGTTTGCAAACTTTTTCTTGAAGTACATGCACCTGTAAAAGTATGCGTAAAATTAGGTTGATATTGAATGCCTATCATCAGATGCTGATTCACGGTATCATCATCATCATCATCATCCATTTTGATTATCCAGGCCTTTTATTAATCCTCTAACGAGGGTAGGCCTGTCTGTTTCATCACGAGAGTATTCAAAGCTTTCTTCCAGGCTCTACGGTCCTGTGGATTGATTCCGCTCAGCCCCAACATCTTTGCATATCCAACGTATCCAGAAAGAAAATTGGATGTGTATCCCGTGTATTGTGCATTGAACCATAAGTTAGACTGGATCTGAGACACAGAATAACATTATCTTGTACTCATTACCCCCTTCCCCTTACCCAGTCCCTTCTACATAATGTGGACCACATTTGATTGGGTAAAGACTTCATTTTGACCTTGTTCAACAGCATTTAAATATATTATTGTTAGAATATGCACTCTCTGTAAAATTACAGTATTTGATTATTCTTCTTGTAAATTTGAGGATGAATTTGATCAGTGAATAAAAGACCATTATAGAATCATGCTGTCCATTCTAGGTCCAATAGATGGCTGCTAATGTTGGGAAAACTAATAAGCATCTTAATGAGCATGATATCTAGTACATTACCCACAAATGAAATGAAATCCTGACTGAATTCAAACATTCAGACAATCCATGTATTTTTTTCCTTCTTTCTTTTCTTATGGTTGGAAATATATATCTAGGACTGGTAAGCAAAAAATAATGTTCAGATGGCACAACATAAATAAAGCTACAGTATTTTTCTTAAGGCCTAACTACAGTTACTGTATCTGTCAAGCATGTACAAAATAAATAAAGCTACAGTATTTTTCTTAAGGCCTAACTACAGTTACTGTATCTGTTACGCATGTACAACATAAAAAAATTCTAAAAAGTATTTTTTTAAGGCCTTACTACAGTTACTGTATCTGTCAAGCATGTACAACATAAAAAAAGCTACAGTATTTTTCATAAGGCCTAACTACTGTATCTGTCAAGCATGCACATGGTGTCATGCAGAATTGCATTTCCCAAAGAACTATTCAGTATTGAAGCCATATCTGCACCAGCATTAAGAGATTCATCACAGATCTTGTAGATATCAGAACATTTTAGGTTAAACAAAACGTTCACGATTTTAAATTGTAAATACTGTAAGTTTTTTATTCAGATTACACTGTTTTAAATTATAAATACTGTAAGCTATTTATTCAGATTACAGGATTTTAAATTGTAAATATTGTAAGTTATTTATATTTATTTATTCAGATTACACTATTGCTTTGAACTCTGTTATCAGTTGTCTCCCAGTGCATGATGTTTAGAAGTGATTGTGGGTAACAAACAGAACCAGAACATATTGTTTGAAGCTACTTTTGGAACAATATCAATGAGTATTGGTTTTCTATTAGTTTATAATGTCAGACATGTTTGCATGTGAAAGACATTTATCTCAGGAGGTGGAAAGGTTGGTTTTTGTCAGGACACCTTGACATTACCAGTATTATCAGTAGAACTCACCTTTTCAAACCACTGTGTCAATATTACATTGGGTCAAGTGATTACATCATGTATACAATGCAGTAGCATGGATTGGCACCTGGATGGCTGACAAATATATTTGGCACTTACACTGAGGAATACAATGACATTTGAAGAGATTAAATCTTTTTGCTTTTCTTTATCAGAATAAAATGTAAACTCAATGTAGGTTTGTGTATGTTCTTCAAGTATTCTGACAACATATTCACATTTCTATCCACAATCCATTTTTTTTTTTAGCTAAACAGTGTGGTACTGAGAATCTGCTGAAATAGAATCCGCATATAAATGATACAAAACAAGGTTTACAAAAAAGCATTTTTGCATATGTTTTTTAAAATCAACGCGATGACTTAATTTTATAAAGCAACATGTCTGCAAACTTTTTCTTGAAGTACATGTACATGCATTTGTGGAGGTATGCATACAATTAGGTTGACATTGAGTGCCTAGCATCAGATGTTGGTTCACTGTATCCAGAAAGAAAATTGGATGTGTATCCTGTGTATTGTGCATTGAACCATAACTTGGACTGGATTTGAGACACAGTCTAATATTTCCATATGTACTTTACTTGAAATTAAAAGTACACAGAAGTCCTAGGTGACTGTTCACAAAAAAGTGAACCCATCTGAGGCAGTCTGATATTTCTGTTTGCACAATATGAAATCAAAAGTCATTGGTGTGGAACTTAAATGATTGGTTCAAGAGTGGAGTCACACTTAAGTTGGTGATCTGTGATTATTCTTTCATTATTTGTTGATTCCAGCATATGTGCAACAATGCCATGCACTCACTCTCATCTTCTTGTGATTGGTAAGTTTATGTTTTCAGTCTATTAATATTATCTATTAATGCCATGAAATAATAACATGCTTTTCTGTTGCCTGTTTACAAAGATTAATAAATACAGGATCTGATAATTTTAACATTAGCTGCTAGCCCTAGGGAGCATCCAGATTTTATAAAGGTGATTGCCAAGTCAAAATTCATTAGCCCAGAGACCTTTGGTGCAAGTCTGTTATATTTAAGAGATTCTTTTCTGTTTGAAATATTTTCATTTTATAGTTTTGAAAGTACAGAAGCCACTTTATCAAATTATGTACTGCACATTAATCTACATGGAACTTGTGTGTTTGATTCTCTGGTTACAACATTTGTTTGACCTGACAAATAATCAGGTTATAACGATAATCAGACAGTAATGTTCCTTGGATAAAGGAAAGTTTTTGCATGTAGATTTTAATTTTTTGGCTCACTTGGCAATGAAGGCTATGTAAGTTTATGGGACCATTCCGGTGCCTAGTAGTTTGAGTGTCTGCCTCAGATGTGGGCGGTCACAGGCTCAAGCCTTTGCCAAGTCACACCAAAGTCTATAAACTGTAACATTGCAGACATTGTAGATATATGACTGAATTATGTTAAAAATACAAAACACACACACATTCACGCATGTAAGCTTATGGAATAAATCTGCATCCATTGTTAACAAGTGCACTCTTAAACTATCTTCTCATAAAAAAAAAAACAATAGTCAAATTTTCATCAGATTTTTGTGGCAGTCAGCATCCTGGTTTTCATGGCTTTCAAATTTATATAAATGACATCACTTAGTTATAGTTGCCTGTATATAAAAAAGATTAAATGGCTCCTTCTATAAACAGACGGAAAAATATGACTCAGTTGTATTTGATCAAAACTTAATAAAAAGCACCATGATATGAAGGACCTTTTAAATTTATGCAGACGATACTGATACTGGCAAAAATGGCTCCCATTATTAGGAATAAAAATAAAACGACTTCTCCTGAATCTCAAAATATAAAAGTTGACTAAACTAAGATTAATTATCCTGGCATGTAGACCTTTCAAATTTGCAAAAATGATACAGTCACAGTCAATAAATATGGTTACTGTTACTAAAAATATGAAAACATTTAAGTGACTCTTTCTCCATAGTTGGGACCCCAAGTGGCCAAGTGATCTAAAGCGCTCTCCGTTATGGATCACTGCCATCTCACCTCATTCTGTGTGGGTTCAGGTCAGGTTTTCCCAGGTTCTTCCTCCATTGTTAATATTGGCCACCATGTATAACCTATCGTGTGCTGAAAAATAGTGTTAAACCCTACAACAACTTTCTCCATAACTGCTGAATAGAATTTGACAATGCATCCGGGCATGAATACCTGTTACATTGATTTATACAAGTATGGTGATCATTACTAAAAACATAATACTGTTAAAAGCCATTTTCTCAGTGGAATGCAACAAACATTTTACAGAAAGCATTTTGACATAGATGGCTTTCCAGTTTGTAGAACTGACGATAATCATCAATCATATATGGGTGCCATTACTAAAACCTGAAAAACCAAATAACCTTTCTCCAAAACAGAATTTGATCTTGTGTGACAGAAAGCATCTTGGTATGGTGGCCTTCAGTATTTCTTCAAACATGCCATTGTCACTTAAACTGCAAAAAAACTTTCAACAATGCCTTTAAAAGTTATCTCTTAAATGAATTTGACCAGATTTTAAAGTAAGCATCTGGCATAAAGGGCTTTGAAATTTATAAAACTGATGCTGATCCACCCATCAAATATGGTTACCAGAACAACAGTAGAAAAAACAGAAAAACACAAGAATTACTTCACAGGATATCATTAGATTTGATAGAAAGCTTCCTGTCATAAAGGGCTATCATATTTATTCAAATGGAGCTGATCCACCATCAAATATGGTTGCCAAAACACCAGTAAAAAAACCCACAAGAATTACTTCACAGGATATCATCAAATTTGACAGCTTCCTCTCATATTTATTCAAATGGTGCTGATTCACCATCAAATATGGTTTTCTGGGTTTTATCAAATTTGAGAGAATGCATCCCTGCATGAATCTGATCCACGATCTGATATGGAGACTTTTGTCAACTATTAAAATAAACATTTACAAGTTTTTGCAAAAACAATTTAAAATAATTGTCCAGACTTGTGGGGATGTCTTTCAGATTTTTTAAAATATAAATCAACCATCAAATATAGCTGCCAATGCTGAATTTTGACAAAAAATTACTTTTTCGCAAAACACTGATCAGCAGAAATTGACCCAAATTAGACAGAAATCATTCTGGTAGTAAATGCTTACGATCATGCCTGATTGCAGTTATAAATGGGAGTCATTGCTACAAATGGAAAATGGTCAAAATTCCAACCATTGGTAGGGTTGAAATAATACATGTGCCAAATATCAATATGTACTGCAGTGTGTAGTCTACCATATTATATATTAACAATACACATATTAATATGAAGATATTGCTTTCTTTACAATGACCATTAGTGGAACATTTCATAGATGTCCACATATTGGTTGGTTTGCCACGAAAATTTTTGTACCGCATTATTTAAGAATATACGATGATACATACCATGGTATACTGCAATTATATTAGTGATCAACAATTCAGGGTCCTGACACTTTTTTTAAATTAAATTTTCACCTGGCAAATATCTTGCTCTGATTTAAATTAAAATATCACCATAATATGTTCATGATATTATTGGCAAAACTTTTTAATCATCTTCAGATAAAAGAAAAGAAAAAATCCAGCTCAAAAGAGAATCATGGCTTCCAGCCATGAAATAAATGGGCAGTATTTTTATAGTAGAGTTTACTGTGTGTATATTAATTGTTGTATAACTCAAAAAACTGTGAATATAAGTCTGATTACTAAGCTTACACTGTGACTGATACTGTGTGGGGCCCCGAGTGGTCTAAAATGGTTACAGTTATGGATCACTGCCAATTTTCACTTATGTCTGAATTTGTTTTGAGACTTGGGCTCAGCCAATGTGGGTATGTGAGAAAGCTTGGCGGTAGCTTCTCGTGGGTTGGTGGTTCTTTCTGGGGTTTTCCCAGGTTCTTCCTCCACTGCTGATACTGGCTGTCATGTGTGTGTATGTATATATATATATATATATATATATATATATATATATATATATATATATATATATATATATATATATATATATATATATATAGCCTATCTTGTGCTGAAAAATGGTGTTAACCCTATAACAACTGATACTGTGTAAAACATGCTGACATTTAAGAGCCTATGGATACATATAGGAAGCACTAATACTAAAGACTGCAATTTTCTAGCTACACTATTGATATTACAGGAAGGGAAGAAACCATTAAGTGTGATACATACACCCAGGCAAGATATTTATTAGAGATGGCCAGAAAATATAAAACACGATAAAAAATATTTTAGTGGACTTGGGAAATTACAAAGTTTAGGCAGAAAATATGTGCTCATGAAAATCTTAGAATGGATCAGTAATAAAGGATAATAAATGTAATTATATTTGTAACATTCACCATTGATTTGTGATAGATTCTGTCCTTGTAGAAGTCATTATTTTATCTTATTTGTCATGAGTAATGAAAACACTGTTTTGATATCATTCAAGTCATGACAAGTTTATTCTGGAATTTCCATACATTGAAGGAAACTAACAATGTACTGGGCTAATGAAAAATCGCCATACTACCAGAAAAAAAGGTACCCAGTTTACCAGTAATACCGTGCACCTCTAGTTGTTTATATATCCAGGTAAACAGATTACAGACCTAGAACATCTCATCTGTTCGTTCTCATCCTTCACATGATGACACAAATAATTTCAGACACATTCTAGTCATCTGTGACTTTTATTGAACTTTTTCTGCCATTCTAGGCTGATTCATTTGATCTAATGCGAGTCTGATTTTGTACTATATGAATGCTTGAAAACAGCTATTAACAAATTAAATTTTCTCCTATACATTTATAAGAAATTACAACATCATCTTGAAATCAGAAGAAATAGAGCATTTTCTATGTGCAAGGAAAATGTTATCGAACACACTATCAGGTGTGCATATAGAATTACCAGGTAAATGTACTTTCTGCAATACAACTACATGCATCAGTGAAACTTGAATACAAAATACATTACCCACTCTTCTACAAATTAATATAAGGTGAATAATGTACAGTTTGCAAACTGTCCCATTTGCCAATTCTGTGTGCTTTTTTTTTTTTTTATACTGCTGGCATGTTCAGTCACTGAACAAGCTCAGCATAAAAGTAACATTCTGGACTATTCCTCATGTATAATTTAAGTTCTTTACTGTCATTTAAGAGCCAGTTTTGTTGTTTTTATGTTGTTTTGTATCGACATAAATCAAGTTTAGATGCCAACCCTTTCAATGTGTTATGCAACGAAATAGCTACTGTACATTTCAGCTTTGATTAGTTATTGTTTGATCACTACTGGAAAGGAAAATAACCACTGTTATATACTTAGTAGGGGTGGGTATTGAATTAAAAATCATATTGAGATGTATCACAATATTAGGCAAAATATTGCAATATTATTGCAATTTATTGATTAAGAAAGTACTACAGATTACTGTTAATTTTTTGAGATAAAGTGATTGCAAAATGAAAAAAATTACTTAAAATTATTTATTTACATGATTAAAATACAGTAGAGAAAATGAATAAAATGCAGTACTGTAGTTGCAATCTAACACAGAAATAAAGAGTTACAATTTGTCTTTTGTCTGAACAGTCTGTGGTTAACATTTTGATAAACATAAAATGCATAAAACTGCAGATTGCTCTCTTCATTGTCACCTTACCCAGTGTAGTCAAAAGAAGAAAAGAGCATCAACATGATATGGTTTTAGGACTGAATGTTGTGCATTTACTATATCTCCAGCAGTGGAGAACACCCTCTCAGTAGAGAACACTCAGTGGAGAACACCCTCTCTGAAGGGACACTTGTTGCAGGGATGCACAATAAGAATTTAGCAAGCCTTGCTAATGTAGGAAATCTATGCTTGTGATTTGACCACCATTGAAGAGGATTTGAATCCAAAGGGATCGATAGAAACATTATATGGTTCTTAAGCTCTTCTTCTAGTTCTTCCATTTGTGTTTTTGAAGTAACAACACCAGTTACATAGACATCACCAAGATGTTCTTGCATGCCAGAACAACAGGTAACTGTATCTATCATATCACTCTGACCAATGTCTGACTTTAGCTTCTTGCAAACTGGTTGAGCATCCATAGCAGCAGAATTGGCAGACATGCATAACTGCTCAGTTAGCTGTGGTAAAGGTGGCAGTTCTGACCTCCCACTATCATCCACAGGTGAGTGATCAAATAATTTTCGTAAAGATTTAATTTCTTTATGCATCACTGAGGAAAGGTAAGGTTTTAAAACGTGGATCCAAGGCACCAGCAATGGTGAGAGTTTCATCTTGACGAGTTTATCTATCCTGAAGATCATCGACCACATCCCTTTTCATCATCGCTAGGACTAGAGAGTCATCCTTGCTATGTTGGAAAATGCTGTTAATAAGTTACGATGAATAGGCATGATAACAGAAATGGTTGGAACTGACTCAGCACAAAGAGTTTTTATCACCACTTTAAGAGGTATTACAAAAGACCATTACCTCATCTGATGATGTGTTTAAATCTTTCTCTTTTATTTTAGCAAGATCTTTGGTTACCAGTATACAGTAACTGGTGGAGGAAGAACCCAGTAATAATCTGGTAAGAACCACTAACCAAGGGGATGCTACTGGCAAGATTTCTCACACATCCAGCTAGCCTAAACTTGCAGCAACAAAAACTACTTTTTTTGTACTAGAACAAAGACCTGATTATTATTTAATGCTGTTGAAATTTATGCAGACACCGTTCATGTCACTATGACGTTTTACCTCTGTACTATCCTTACAGCAATGTGACAAATCTGATGTATTTGCTGAATTGTTTGCTTTATGGTCACATGGGGTCTGATAGCCAGCAAACGGTAAAAGATGTAACTTATTGAAACATAGTAGGTCATCCCAATCCTATCAAATTCTTAAATTTCTAATACTCTTATGGGGGCCTTGAGTGGCAGAGTGGTCTAAAGCACTCTCCATTACAGATCACTGCCATCTCATGTCTGCAGGGGTTCAAGTCTCAAATTCGGCCAATGTGGGTATGTGAGAAAGCTTGCCGGTACCTTCTTGTGGGTCTGTGGTTCTTTTCGGGGTTTTTCCTGGGTTCTTCCTCCACCATTAATACTTGCCGCCATGTATAGCCTATCGTGTGCTGAAAAATGGTGTTAAACCCCACAACAACAACAACAACAAACACTTTTATGATCAGGCAGTGAATATGGTTGAAATTGAGGTGAGCTGATGAAATGGTGTGTGCTGAAGAGATTAACTTTTGAAGCTACAATTCAGGAGCAATATTGGTACATGTTACAAAGAAAATTTTCTTGTCCTGCATAAATACTTGAAATAATTCATCTTGTGCTAGAGTAATAAAAGAATAAATATTAACCCTCAGCTTTGCACTTGCTTAAAAAAGTCACCTTTTTTTGTTCCATACTGAATTTTTTTGGGCATTAGTGTACATATACAGAGAAAAAACAATTGTATCAGAATTGAATCTACCGTAGCATAATTTTGCTGTGTGACACCAGTGGACAAGGTATGGTGGTCTCGCATAATCAGCTGAAATGACCAGTCTAATTAATAGATTATCATTTAATTCAGATTATGTGGAAATGTGTGGACATGGCCAAAAATGCTGGAAATTGAGCAATCAGTGAAATTATTGCCTGACCTAGTTCTGTAAATGCTGATTTGTTTAAAAATGTATAAACTGTGAACAGAAGAAAATGAAAGTTATGGCCCTTTATCTGTCAATCTGCATTCAGACAATGTATAGAGAGATGGTTTTGAAAGCTCTTAGTACATGTAGTGACAGAATGGATAGCCTGAATTTGTAGCAGATGTCAAATTGACATGTGCCATCAAAAAGGACTGCATGCTTTTTTAAAATTACTTGTTAGTTGCCAAATCCCATTCAACATTAAGCTTACAAGGTTCACATTTATGAAAGTTGAAATGTCAACCAGAACATAACAGTTCTAATGATATCTTTCCCTCAGCAGCAAATGAAGTACTTTATTTGGCACATGTTGGTTACTAAACATAAATGGAATGGGAATTTAAAAGGTCACAAGAACATTAATCTTTTTTTGTCTACCTACTGTAAGTACCATATATATTGATTATAAGGTTTAGCTTTTTTGTCATCTTCTGCTATTATTTCCCAGTTAGATAGATTATGATGCTTAGTGTGCAATTTATTAGGGCTTGGAGACCTAAAATTTATACATGTAATGGCCAATAAAATTTCAAAGTAGGTTGCACTCCAACTAATAAAGTTTTAGGGGCACATGGAGCACCACTGAGTGGAAAATGGTAAATACCTTTTGTGTGTACTGTATTATGTTATCTCTCTCTCTCTCTCTCTCTCTCTCTCTCTCTCTCTCTCTCTCTCTCTCTCTCTCTTGTTCCCTTTTTTGCTTCTGTGCATCAACTACAGCTGTCTACCCTATACAGTTGCTAGACTCTGTAGCTGGCTTGCCCTTGAGTTTAGGAATATGCCTATCAATTTTGTGATCAGAAGGTCAACATCAAAGTCAGTGACTGAAAGAAGTTATACAGTTTACACATAATATTCTACATCACAGACCTTGACCAGATTTTAAGGCTATTTTGCGCTTATTGTAAGGAATAAGCATATCAGATATTTGGGTTAAAGGTTAAGGTTAAAGGTTAAGGTCACTTTGACTGCAAGAAGAGAAGTTATTTCTGCACAGTAACTTTTTTCTACATCACATTTATTAACCTTTGTAGATGACTTGTACTTGGGAGAGGGTAGAGGACCATTGACCTTAGTGTCAGTAAGACAAAAGTCAAGGTCAGTAAAACTGAAAGAATGATGCTATTGGCTTAGTCATAAAGGAAAACCGTGTAACCTGGTTATCCATTATGGTCACCACAGAGACCATGTTGAAAACCTTGTCATAGCTACACCTAAATAGATGATTATGTCAGCATTGGACTTTGCAAAAAGGCTTTGATACTAAATGGTTGGTCCCAAATGAAAACTATCCCAATCTGATATCCAGACCAAAACAAGATGAAACCAGGTAAGATTGGATCTAGTGAAAAATGATATGGTATTTATGTGAACCATTTCGCCCCTGTTCAACACAAGTTCCATGCATTGTTAGATCCATACATTCAATCACATCTGTTGATAATTACATACAGGACTGGATCTTTAAACAGGAGTAATCAGACAAGCAGTGAAATTATACATTGATGCAATTCACACTACACAGCCATTGGTATGTTTTATTAACAATACATTGATGGCCTTTTCATCTTTTAAAGGTCTCACAGTCGTAGGGTTGTTGCTGTTTTACGTGTTTTAGACATATTGGCTGTATTACCATTATGCAGATTACTGAGAGAATAAGTTTGTCATCAGTTCATATGCCATTTTTATCTTTTACACAATTAAAAAATATCTAATCAGACTTCCTTTTGAGTGTTAGCGATTTTTATTCACCATGTTAGGTCATCTCAGGGTGCTCAGTTTGATCAGGTGTATGACTCATCTTGATGAGGATGATGCCCTTTATTTTGGACTTTAGGAATCCTTTTCAAATATTTCATGTTAGCAATTTCATGCATTAATTTAAATTTGGAAGGCATTATGATATTATCTTCTAAATATTGCATTTTCCTCATGCAAGGAAAATCCTATTCCAAGTGTGGAGACAACCAATAACTAAATCCATCACACTGTACTTTCTAAGTTTCTACAGATCTAAAAAAAGAATTGCCTCAGTCATGGACACTCAGTTTTTTCAGTGAAAGAGGAAATTTTTGAAAATGCTCTCTTTCTTTTTACGAAGTACCTAACAAAGTGACCATAATCTGACCATTGCCAATTCTGTGCTAAATCATTTTATCCTGTCAGCACCTTCAGTCATTGATGTATAATATAGTATAGTACATGTATATTATAGTACATGTATGTATAGTATCAGCGTAAAGGTAGACATTTTTTTAAAAAATTGTCTCTATTAAGATTTTGTAAATCATTTCATAGCCATTTTTGTATGCAAGTTTCTCTGCTGCTTTTTATGTGCTTGGACAATAACCACCAATCAGAATCGAATGTAACATATGTCACTGTATGATATACTGGAAGAATAGCCCTTGGTGTTATGGTATAACGGTACCAATTGCCAATTGCGCAAGTCCATGTGGGTGGAGCTTAAGGTGTAGGGTCCATTGCATTCAGAAATAAACAACAACACAAGCTATGATTGGTGGATTATGTAAGAGTTGTACTTTCTGTTAGGCTTTAAAAAAAAGTTTAGCCTCTTGGCAACATGTGAATTTATGTTAATTCATATATAGATCATATTTTGTATTTTTTATGATTTTTTGAAAATGTGATACAAATGACTGAAAATCGGTATATTGTAACTAGATAACTCATACCCCTGTCTAGTTCCAGCAGAGTTATCTCTCTTAAATGCAATGGAGTACCTAGTTTTGTCATCATGAAATTGACAATCTAACATTGTTCTCTATAACAGTGTGTGAGATGCACGCTAAATTAGGATAGAAAATATATTTATCTCTCCAAATATTAGCATTGAGGTCTATGGAAAAATAATTGGTACAGTGATACCTTATAGCCCATGGAAGTATAGCCTCTAGCACTTTGTATGTGCACCAGTGAGTGAACAAAAACAAGTATGTTGAAATCACCAAGGTAAAACTGTACCTTCAGCTGGAGAATTATGTATGCTACCAATAAACCTAATACATATATATATATATATATATATATATATATATATATATATATATATATATATATATATAATACAAAGGTAATTTCATACACAGTTTCATGACAATGGTTATATTGGCATGGGGTTTTCTCTCAAGTCTTCTAATGGTCTCTAGTTGGACTTGCATGAAAATGGTGCTGATGTTGCATCCATTATAGCTGCCACAGTAACTACTTTGAAATTTGTATCACTCAAGTTATTTTCAACATTCAGCAACTTAATAGAAGAAATGGTCTTATCTTGAATTCTTGGAAACCTGTTTTAGGACATTAGCAACCAGTACTTGACCAGATTATATAAATGAAATCATACTCTCCATTTGACCAGATTATATAAAGGAATGATACTGTCCATTTGACCAGATTATTTAAAGGGAATCATACTGTCCATTTGACCAGATTATATAAGGAATAGTACTGTCCATTTTACCAGGTTATATAAAGTGAATAGTACTGTCCATTTGACCTTCAGTGACCAAATGATTGTCTGTGTGACTTGCTGCAGTTAAAGATATGTCCATTTGACCCAACTAAATATACCCACATCTGAGCTTCTGCAGCATGTACATCCATTTGACCATCTGCAATAAAATATTTATTTGACCCTTCATAACAAATTATACATGTACATGTTTATCCCTTATTCAACCAAATGCATGTCCATTTGACTATTTGCAACCAAATGTATGTCCATTTCAACTCTGTTGACACAAGTGGAACCATTTGACCTTTTGCAACCAAATGTGTGCCTGTTTGACCTTTTCCAACTAATGTTTGTCCAGTGGATCCTAGTGAACCAAACATGTACGTATTTGTAGATCATTTCAGTTGACCCTTCTATAGCTAGTGATGTCATTATTTGATGGCTAAACTGAAATGTATATACAGTATTCTTCAATACCTTTGCTCAAATGACTGTGCTAAGGTTGTAGGAGTTATCTCCCATATTCAAATGGTTCCTTTGATTCTTAACATGGTTTGACTGCCTCTGTATCACTGGACAGTTGTTTTGGCAAATTTTTGTCTGACAATGACCTATAGCAGAAAAATGATAATAATATTACATTAAAGACATGAATAAAAATGAACTAAGGATTTTTGTTGAAATGTTGCTTGTAAGATTCTGACTGAGGAATTAAAGTTAATTCCTTATGCAACTAGTGGCTTTTATACTGAATCAATACTGCCCCCAACCCCTATCATTTACATTCATTTTTTTAAAGAAAGAGGGTATTTTGAATATTTTCCTGTGACAAGACAGCTAAAAGAATTGGTATGTGCCTTATACATGAATAAAGTTCACTAGTACTGTGACAAATTAGCGTACTTTTCATCACCCCTCAACCATCTAGATTTTTTTTAGATATTTACCTCTGTAGCAGACACATGTAAATATGCAAGCCAAGTCAGCGGCTCATTTTGAAGCCCAAGTTATGCATTTGATCTCCTGTGCTAGTCTAACTGTGACAGGCAGTCACCAACAAGTCAACCAGTTTCCAAGCCTAACTCAAAGTAAATCTAAACCACATTACAGATTTAGTGTATGTGTGAACTTAAAAATGCTAGGATTGTGATAATTAGGCTTATGCCATCTACCTTAAATATTAGGAAATGCAAAACTATCCCTTTAGACCTTATTCATGTTGGAATTATAAATAATGGTATGGGGAAACAACTCTATCATACACAATTAACTAAGCCTGAGTTGATTACCTCCCGCGTAAACAATTTAAGGTCGTTCAAGTTCAAGGCCAGATGGGTCTTGATACAGCTGAGTAGTACATCGCCTTCAGGGTTTAAGCTGGTTTAAGTCGGCTAAGCATCTAAACGTAAATTTGTCCGAAGGATACTGACTGTAATTAAGCAGCGTTGGATAGTAACATTCAGTCATTATATAGCAGTAATTATACAGATGCTTATTAAATTACTTCTGTAACTGTGGGTAAACACCGCAAGACCAGCGACATATCACTGGAATATTAGTTCTTGTTTTATATATGGTTCAGTTTATAATTCAGGATGAGGCGGAACTCTTGTAAATGTGAGCCTTTGAGACTTAATCGTTGTGGAACAGGTAATTGCATCATTTCTTTAAATAGTGTTTATCAACTAGTTTGTGGGAAGCAGTTTATTTTTCCGTAGTGTATACGATATGTATTGTGTAATGATTGATAATGGCCCGAGTATTAGGGATGCTAGAAACTGTGTCATTAGATAATGCAGGATGAATAACATTTTGATCCAACAGAAAGTTTTCAAGTCATTAGGCCTGGTTTGTTTTGTCGTTAACACTCTGCTTTTTTCTAACCATACTTTTTAAAAAAAATAATTTCTAAAATAGCAATATTTGATCCACTTTTTCTCTTGCTAATAACATAGATATTATAACCAATTTTAAAAACAACTAACTTGTACTTACAATTTTTTTAAAGCTTGTACTTACAAATAATATAGATACCTGTCATACTATCCTTTATAACTGGTTATAGTCGTTGATCATGAATAAATCGGGCGTTTCACGTCAGTAAGGGTTATGCACATCATTGTTATCTTTGTATTTTAAAATGTAAACACTGAAAACAAATTCTGTTAACAAAACCCTACTACTTCTTACTTTGTACAAAAATAAACTGCAGAAAAATAGTTATATATAATAAGAATGGCATGGTAATCCCTGTGAATTATTATTGTTCATTGGTAACTGATTTGGGCTCCAATTTTCGGTGATTTAAGGGTTGCAATGAACGACAAACAACACTGAAATATTCATTGATGGGTTGCAGTAAACTACAGACAGCACTGAAATATTCACTGATGTTTCATGTTACCATCAATTGAAATACAGTACAAACCAAAAATCCGATTTTTAAAATATTGTACTGTTAAAAAGATTTTAAAGTATTTAGCATTTTAATAATTTAATTATATTTACTTCCTTAATTCAGAGAAAGTGTTTCCTATTGCACTGATTTTTAAAAATACAGTACAAACCAAAAATCCAATTTTTAAAATATTGTACAGTTAAAAAGATTTTGAAGTATTTAGCATTTTAATAATTTAATTATATTTACTTCCTTAATTTAGAAAAAAGTGTTTCCTATTGCACTGATTTAAAGAAAACAATTACATTTGGTAGAAAGTAGGTAGTGTTTATATATATATATATATATATATATATATATATATATATATAAGCTAGTAATATGTTGGGCTTAGGGTGATTTGGGCTCAAAACCAGTTGACTTGTGTTGTTTTGGCCCAAACACTACTTTCGGTTGGAACAATTTGGCTGGGGCATTTTAGACATGTTTTACTACAGATATACAGTGCTACTTTAATAAAACTGTTTTGATTGAAATAGTTAAAATTTGAGCAAGAAAAAGTGCCATAAATCCTAATGATATATTTTTGGATTATATGCCCTGGATAATCCATTTAAACAATAACTAACCGACTGTGTGCCTAAATATCGAAAACAATGTTGAAAAGCTATGCCCATGAAAATAAATGAACAAAACAGTATTTTAAGACCAGAAACATAATTGACCTTGAATATTTACTTCAAGGTGAATTTCATTTTTGAAGCAAGTAATGAAGGTGTTGCTGAATCCATTATACAGTAGAGAGGATAAACAGCCTCTACATAACACCAGAATTTAATGTATTCTGTAATCAAGACTTCTGGCAGCAGTTGGAGAAAGGATTTGAGTGATGTATGCATGGATGAAGTCAGTAAAAAGTATATCTTTTGGCTGGGTTGATAACATTACATTGCCAGAAAAAAAACTGAATGTTAGATTTTACTGAAGAATTTTACCATATATACTTGCATAGAAGAATTTTTACCATATATAATTGCATTGAAGTTGAATCCAGCTACAGATTTAATGAGCCTAAATCTGCCATCACATGATGTGTTAGTAGATAAGGGTCTATGCAGTTTGTCCTTAAGGATCAATAGAACAAACAACTAGAAGTAAATAATTGATCAGTATATTGATATTGTCATTAATTTTGACATCAATACACATCTTGATGTAAGATGTGAAAATACCATTCAATATTATACATGCCATATACAATTAATCTTCAATAGCCAAGAATATTGTATTACTCATTTGTCTTTTATTCATTAAATTGAGAAGAGATTTATTGCAGGCACATATACTTTTTCCTGTCAATTGAAAAGAAAAACTGCTGATAATGCCAACACAACTTTTACAAATTAACACAATGTGACATACTTCTGTGCTTTTGCAATATTTTGATCCTATCAGTATGTTCAGCCACAGATAACATCAGTGTAAAGTAGACATTCATAATTTTGTTCCTCATGGAACATTTAGGCACTTAATTTGCTGATATTTAGTGATCCTGTCAACATGTTTAAAAACTGATAATGTATAAGTGTAAAGGAGACATTGATAATTTGTTATTTATACTTTGCGGATCATTTAATTGCCAATTTTACACACATTTTTCTCAGTTTCTTTGTACATGTATCCTGTGAACTATGAAGGAATTTGGAGGCCTGCACATTGACATAAGCTACATTCGATTTTGATATTTTTTTTTTTTTCCATTCAGGGTAAACAGTAACTACCAATCAGAACTGAATGTAGTTTGAGATAACCTTTGATGTGTTGATGTACATTTAAACACTAAACAAACCAATGTAAATCAGACTACTCTCTGTGGTATCCAGTCTTCATAAAATCCAACTCGTATGCTGGTACCATGGTACCAATGTTGTGTATTCCGAATCAATTTAAGATGCAGCTTGAGGGTGGTACAGTTACAAATCTGAAAAGCTACAAATTTCACTACTCTATTTGTTTCAGAAAAACGGTTCAATTTAAGAGTTTGTTATGGAAAAATGTAAATTTATTATGTTCTCTGGAGAACATGTTGAGATTATTAAGTACATTTCTCCAGTAAAATTTACCTTAAGCAATATCCTGATATTTACTGTTAAAATTTACGAAGATTTGTGTATAGGCTGTCAGCATTTCATGTTACATTACCGCCCTTGACTACAGCTGGTTTTCCTGTTCAAAAGCAAGGCAACTAGTCAGCATAGTGATTTCAAATAAAAATGGCACTGTTTGTACAGTATTTAGTCATAATTTTGAACTAAATTGAACATAGTTTGTACAGTTTTTAGTCATATATTTGAACTAAAATGAACATAGTTTGTGCAGTATTTAGTCATAAATTTGAACTTAAAAATGAAGATAGATGCAAAAAATATAGATCTGCCAAATTGACTTTCAAATCAGAAAGTGTAATTAAGAGTTTTCCGAATAGGCATACTGCATTTTATATTTTTTTCCCAGTTGTATTACAAGGAATATGATAATGACAAATTCTTCCAAACATTGAAAAACTGAAGTTAGTTAATCATCAGGGGAAAAAACTGAAAGCAAATGTGGGAGAGAAAAATTATTAAAAATAAATTGTCCCCTTTCATAGGGTACAGATTTCAAATTCAGACATAATTTTTTAAGTGTTTGCTTTATAGATTTATGATGGATAAATAAG
The DNA here is from genome assembly GCA_030141615.1 of Unio pictorum. Lineage (NCBI taxonomy): Eukaryota > Metazoa > Mollusca > Bivalvia > Unionida > Unionidae > Unio > Unio pictorum. Next base: position 1,780,145 of record JARLTB010000201.1, read on the forward strand.
AATAGCCAATCTCTAGTAGAACATGACAAAATATTATGTTGGGATATAATTAGGGGCAATATTTAAATGGGGTCAGGTCACCCATGTACATTTCAAAGAATTGAAGTTTATTTTCAAAGAGTTATTTGTCATTAATTTGACCATGGTGTAATGATATATTGATATGCTGATACACTACCATGTACTCACATTGTTTCGTTTTTATCTGTATTTTGACCTTAATTTTTTGGGCTGGTACATGTATTACCCTCCCCCAAAAATTACAACTGATAAACAAACAGTTTATTTTTGGCTGACAGTCAGTTGCTGTTAATTGAGCTTGAACCATCTCATAACAGGCAAAAAAGGGAGCAGTGCGTGAACTTGCTTTTGGCTGCAAACACAAGCAAGATGGTGAATTAATATTAATTCTTTTTAGTCAGCATGCCATAGATGCTACATTCTAGACAGGTTTCTTATAATCTCACTGAACACATGCTCCATCATTACTCTTCTTGTATCTCCAAACTTTCCTATCTTAATGGGACATACAGTGCCTCCCATTTTTTTCCCCCCATGATAAGGAGAAAATGGCTATCAAATGTATTTTCTACATGGTTAGCTTGTTAACAACATGTATTGATACAAATTGTAACAGTCATTTTATGGCAATATACTGCAATATGATTTCATCTGGCGATACCCATAAGAAATCAGGGTTTGTTCTGCTGTCAGTTGTCCAGTATATAGCACGTTCTCTTAAAACACCTTTTCTACCTAATAATGTTTCCTACCTTAAATATTTCAGCGTCTTTTATATTTGCAAATATATATATTTTTTTTTTTTTTTTTTTTTTGTAGTCATATCATTATAGATGTTGTAAAGCGCTTAGAGCTTCAAAAGATTAGTCGCTATACAAAGTGATCATCATTATAAACCGGTATTATTATTATTATTATTATTATTATTGTAGCTACTCTTAAACTACTTGGAGGATTGCCATGAAACTTGACACACATTGGTCCCATGGTCTTGTTGGTGTAATTAAAAATGGTGCTACTCGTATGTCCAATATGTCCATCAAACCCACCTTGAAAATCTTTTAACTCTACTTCTTCAGAATGGATGGTCATGTGACCATGCTTGTTTCACTAATAGTGCTGATCTGATATCCAATATGGCCACCATAGTAACCATCTTGAAAGTTGTATATCTAATCCTCCTGAATGGAAGATTCTGTTGGCATACTGTTTTCATCTTAAGATGTCTAGTTGCTGCTAATGAAAATGGTGCCATCTAATGTTTAATATGTAAACTACATTGGCCATCTTGAAAATATTGTTTTTGCTACTCATTCTGAAACAGGTTTTCACTGAATTTTTTTTTAATATCTACTTTCGCTACAAGTGCTGTTACATTTTTGCTATATTGTTGCTTTGACTTGGCCTTGTAGTTTTGATTTTGAAGGACTGTATCAAAAGATAATAAGGCTTCAGCATGCATGCTTTGATGAATGAGTTTAAAAACCTTCCCAATATTTTTTACTATTCTAGGTTGTATAGTGTTTCATGAATGTCCTTCACAAAAGCTTGATTCCCCTAAATGTAGTAAACATTCCAGGTAGTTTTTAAATTTATTACAAACATGTCTTTTTAAGCCCCCCAGCCCATGTTTACCATTCCTGTTTTTTGCTTCTGATCTCTAGCACTTTTTTTTTTGTAACATTAAGAAACAACAAAAAATTTAGAATCAGATTTTATTATTATTTTTTTGAAAATACCAAAAATTATCTTATGCATCAAATTGAGCTGGTTTAGGCAATACACGTGTACACACACACACACACACACACACATTCATTATGTACCAGCATTTATATATTATAATACCTATGTTTTCTGAATTATTTTACTTTCCCAACTTACAAATCGTTAAGTTCACACAAACTGTTTATTTACTCAAATTCCGTCATTTTTTTCAACCCTAAAAAAAAAACTCGCAAGATGACTGTAGCCTCGAACATAATTTACACTCACAGCTGTCAAACATTTTACATTGCAACTATCCTGAACTTTGAAGTTTATGTTGAGAGATACATTGTTTTAAATTAGATAATCATCATTTTAGATTTGTATCAACCTTTTTCGACTTTGGTGACTAGTGCCAACAGAGACAGGTGGACATTCACTGATGAAAAGCTTGAATAATTTTGTTTGGGTTTTTTTTCTGATGAAAAAATACACCATGGAGGGCATCCAGGGCCAAGATGTATCGAACATGGGACAAAAAGAAAAGAAAATTGAGAGAAAGCCACAAGTCTGCATTCTGTATGCAATACCGTTACAAATGAATGTTGTCTGTTTTGCTCATAAAATTCTTAAGAATTTCTCATGAGATTATTCCAGACTAAATAGCAAAAACTGCTTGGCAAGATTATTTTGTTACCAGATTCACCTGAATATAAAAAGAATTTGTTACCACACTTGATATTGCTTCTATCAGTATACACTGTATTATGATATTCTCAATATATTGAGATGCCACACACTGCAGTTCTCACCATAACTAGGGGCCCAGAGTGGCCAAGGGAACTTGACCGCTCAACGTTCATTGCCATCTCACCGCATTCTGTATGGGTTAAAGTCTCTGGTTTTCTTAGGTACTTATCCATAATTTATACTGGCCACGATAAATAACCTATCTTGTGCCGAAAAATTAAACCCTATAACATTAACTCACTGCAGGCCATGGTTATGGACCCAACTACCACGTTATGACAATGGAGATCCCTATTTATAATTGGTTTTCAATATGCAATAATTGGTTTTCGGTAGGCAATAGTTGGTTTTCCTCAGTTGATAATTGGTTTTCATTAGGCAAAAGCAAAGTGAATTTGTATGTATAGATGTGACAAATGACCATTACCACAAAATAATATAACAGCAGTATACCAAGAAGCTCAGTAGTGAAGGACCACTGTACTTTTATCAAGAGATGGCATCTTTTTTCTGGTGGTGAGGGGCTAAATATATGTTACCAGAAATTCTAATTATTTTTTACTGTTTTGTTCCAGCTTCCTGTCCCCATGTGGTGCAGGCACCCACAGTTATTGCAATGGTTGGGCTACCAGCTAGAGGAAAGACCTTCATGTCAAAAAAGCTGACTCGCTACTTGAATTGGATTGGGATACGGACCAAAGGTGAGTGAAACAAATAATAACAAATTGTCCAGATATAAAGAATGTGTACAAAGGTTGTGAATGGAAATGTCTGCTCATTGTCCACACCTTAAAGGTCACATTTGAGTTTGTGGCCTCAAGACCTCCAGCCAATAATGGAATGAGGTGGGTAGTCTTTTCTCTTTTTATTTTTGGTCCTGGTGATTTTTGAATGAGGTGGGTAGTCTTCTCTCTTTTTATTTTTGGTCCTGGTGATTTTCGTATCTGAGCTATTGAAAATATGATCGTTTTTAAATTATCTATTTGAATATTTTAATGCAAACATAAGCCTTTCAAAATTGCTTCAAACGTTTCTGACTTCATTTTGCCTCTAAGATAATATGCAAAAGGTGAGGTGTAGTATTCAGCATTCATTTCTATTTAGCCATTCCATTTGAGACTTGAAAATGACTTTATATTTTTTATTTGGACTGATACACTATGTAGTTGATTGCAAGACTCACTGGGGGAGGGGATCTCACTGAGGATTCACAGGCTGTACAAAATATTTTAATGATTAAACTGGGTAACAACACAATATCAACAACAAAGTCTGTTTACAGCATGTTGATTATTACTGTGATATCAGTGATAACTTGCCAGTAACCATTATTAAGCTGTAGCTTTCATTAGTGGAAATGTGTCACTGTTATTAAGCTTTTCCTTTTTGAATTGGAAATGCCTCATCCCAGCTATATGCACCAACTCCCTGTTCTGAAGATTTCTTGGAACATGGAAATAAACCCAGTGTGATCTACCATATGTAACCGCTCTGGTGTCCTAGTGGTTAGTGCGTCAGCCTCAGAAGGGGGAGGGCAATGGCTTGAACCCCGGCTGAGTCATACCATAGTCTTACAAAAATGGTACTAACAGTTGCCTCACTAGGCACTCAGCATTAAGAGGTTAGTGTTAGGAGTGGTCAGCCTGGTGTCAGGATAATGTGACTGGGTGGGACATGATGCCCCAGTGCTAGACATCACTATAAACTGCCACACTGCAGACATCTTAGCGATATGACTGCATTATTTGTAAAGCTACGTTAATGCCAATCCTCCCCCCACACCTACACACTAAGCCATATGTCATTAGGCACAATAGTGTCCTTATTTTATGGATAACAGTTGAATCAACATATGGAAAGAAACACTATGAGTAGAAACATTATCTGCGAATGATGGTTTTGATAATTACCATGGCCTGAGATTAAAAATTCTTTGTAGCAAAATTATCCTGTGTTCATATCTATCAAAACTTGATTGTTTGATAGGATAACATTAATAATTTTAATTTGTACATTGTTGCACAACAAGAAACCTACCCACCCTCCTCTGATATAAGGGTGTGGGACATTGTTGTAAGAATATGTAATCATTAGTTACTGGTTCCATTTACACGACACTGTTTCCAATTGATGGGTTTAACAATATCTTTGGGATTGTTGGTATGAATGCAATAGCGTGGTCACAAATAGAATCTTATAATGGTTGGCTATTACTAGAGATTCCAGGCACCCCAAATGTTTCAATACTGTTTTCTAACTTTACCATGATCTGATCATGATGTATTGTGTTTATAATTCATAACTGGAATAAAACAAACTCTGACATTTTTAGTAGTAATGAGCAACACAGGTCATTGCAAAATTTTCTAGCAAAGTTGCTAACTGCATCATACAAGCCCTGCATCATTTTACATATAAAGTCTATTATGCAAAGTGGAAAATATTTTGTTATTTATGGACTAAGAAAAATATTAATGATTCAGGAACAGATTTTCTTCTTTTTCTTTTTGAGAAGACATCTTATTCAACTTCTTTGATCAAAGGTTAGAGGGCTGCCCTTTCAAACACAGTTAAATTTTCCAAATCTGAATCCATATGTTCATATCCTCGCTTTTTGGTTCTCGAGTACATGTACTTTGACCTATATCATGCTTATTGATACGATGCTAAAAGCTTTGAAGTTTTGGTGTGCTTAAAATGTAATTGCATTTCTTTGTCCTGGGAACTTTAAGGTTTATTTGCATATCATTGGAAAAAAACTTGTTTCTTAGTTTAATTTCTCATCTTAAACTGCAGTTTTTGATACTTGCTTGTTACAATACAGTGGTCAATGTTTAATTGACTCAGCATTGTGTTTTTAAACATTAAGTACCAGCTAAAGTTTTGATTGGTCAAACATAATTATGATACATTGTCTTTGTAAATTCTTGCTCGGACACTCATAGTATATTTCAAAGATGTCATTTTAGTCCAGATAAGTATAAATGCCAGACCTGAACTTTCATGTAGCATTTTGTGTTTGATATTGAATCTGATCAAATATAGTCAGACAAAGACACCATGAACTGTGTTAGAATGTGTCCACTGCTAATCATCAATGCCTATGAGGCAGCACATAATAACATGCTGGGAGGGAGTTCATTGCATGATAGTCTTCAGTATGGGTGTGGAGAAGAATGACATGAGGTCGTACAGCCACATTTTGAGAGTGCTGATAATGACGAGGAATCTGCGGGATTTGATGCAACAGCCTGAACTCCATCAGCAAGGTGAACCGTAAAACAGCCATTCTAAGGGCCAGCCATGAATATGCTTTCGATATTGCCATTTTTTTTCATTTTCATTCTTTCTTTTATGGTATCTTTCAAAAGTTATTGGTTATGATAAGTGTCAGGTTACTCGCTGGTTATGAGTGTTATTCGTATAGTATTGCACAAGCCCCACTTGTCAAAGGGTAAGTGTTAAGTCCCACTTGTCAAGGGGTATTGTACAACATATAATAATAATAACTCTAACCCACTCTCTTTTAAGACTTGTTATCTAAAAGATGACCGCCCTCGATATAATTGCTCGGTTCGAGTATGAGAATAGTAGATATGGTAAACTGAGCAGATATATTGAAAAAACAACTCCGAGCCCATGTAAAGATAAATAAACAATTTAATCAATCAAATACACAATTATGAAACTTTCTTTCATTAGGAATACACGCTGTTTAGAAATACAACATTCACCGAATTACAATATGATTTGAAATAGAATTAAACAAATTAGCTGTTCTATTACTGATAGTTTAAAATCATCATTGGATCGAGTGGTACAATCAAGGTCATTGCTTTGTTTAATTTTCATAACCTGCTATCCCTTGATCCTCGTTCACTGTTCAATCCAATGTTGTTCTAGAAGTCCCTTTCTCTCTAGATAATCTGCACTTGTGGATGTTTCCACTTAATTCCGGACTTGTCCACTGTCTCATGCGTACACTACAATTTCCATCTCTCCCAATTTCTTTTCCCAAAGTTTATGTCACTATTCCCGTAACTTCATGATTTTCACAAAAAAGCTATTTTCTTCCTTTCAAATGAAAATTAAAACAACTTAAGTCTCTCGTTACAATGGTTACAGTTGAGACTATCCATTATTCCTGGTTCGAGCAATCAGATATTTCTATCAGTGATAACAATGTTACGGCTAGTAATTAACTACACTTGTCCTCAAATGAATGTAGTTAAACCAATTGTTAATTCGTTTTGCGTTGACCTAATACATTAACATGCTCCACAGCGAGGCATTGAATCGTATACACTGTCGCTAAATTTTCTATGAAATCAAAATTTGGTGAATTCACATGTATTCTTGTAACCCCTTACTAACATAATACATTAAATTCCTAGAACACAATCATTATTCAAACAATATGATAAATTCAAGAATTAACGTAACACTCCGTATTCATACTCAGCATAGTTATTTTACGACATAAATTAACACTACGTCATTCTTAACTAAGAATTAAGGTAAGAATTACAATTCATAATTCAAAAGCACATTATTATACAAATGTATCAAATGAATTCGTGCAAGAACTTCTGATTCATAATACAAACACATTATTATACAAATGTATCAAATTAAATCAATTATACAAACGTATCAAATGAAATCATGCAGACCTGTAAACTAAGCAAACATCATATAAATTGCATCAACAATATACGGGTCATTATCAAAAAATGGAGGGATTTGCGTTCCCAATGTTTGCCCCAAAATATTTTTTAAAGATAAACGTATTTGCATGTGTTTTTTATTCTAATATGTTTTGGTGACTATATTTATTAAGAATATATCAAGAAAACATGATTACTTCTGATGAATTTTCATAAAATTGACTTGAAAGGTCATAAGCACCCCAAAAACTGCCTGTTGCAAAATTAAAATTTCAACTTTATGTATTTTTTTATACCTCAAAAAATGCTTTAGTTTTACATTTCTTTCTTATAAACTGTGAAAACCAATTGCTACAGTAGACGAAGGTAGTTTTTTGTACAAAATTCCCTTCCACGAAAAAATTTTAGCATTGAGAAGGTCGGTTTCAAATTCCATGTCAGTGATGTTACTTTTTTACTTTTGCTGATGGGTTACAGTTGTCTTTCTTCGTACAATAAAGCTTGCAATAGATTCTCCAAAGGCACTTCCTGTGTGTTGCAGACGCCATAAGAACAGTTGGAAAAATATGAAGATTTAGCCACAAAAATCGAAAAAGGTGAGTCAAACACATGCATACTTTTTTCTCTTGTCATTGATATTACCAGATATTTATATATAAACAATTACTTTAGCTAAAAAAAAATACTATTGAAAACACAAGCAAAATGCACATGTTGCAGAAATAAACTTCCTGTTTCTCAGGGAGCAGTTGTTGAAAAATAAAATATTGTTTTTTGCAATTTTGTCAGTGATGTTACCATAAAAAAAGTAACATCACTGATGGTTTTAGTCACATCACTGACATAATTTTTTTTTAAAAGTTGATTATTTTGAAATTATCTAATTGTAGGTTAAAATAAGTCACAAAACAATAAATTTTAGAATAATACAAACTCTTATAAATTGAATAATATTAAAAAACAATTATTTTAAACAAATATTGACTGTCAATCAATGTTTTATCGAAAACATAACATCACTGACATATTTAGTAACATCACTGATAATTTAAACTAAAATATGTTTTTTTAAAACTGAAAAATATGGTGTACATATTTAAAAACTTACACTAATAAAAAAGATCAAAATGAAGGTAAAACAACATTTAAAATGAAGATGTGGATGGAAATATTAATATTTTTAAACATTATAGAAGTTCTTTTGTAACATCACTGACTGAAAAATGTAACATTACTGACAAAGAAATGGAAAGATGACAGTTTTAATGTTCAAATATTCATATTTTGAGTGCAATATTATTAAATATAATAGTGTAAATACTAGAGATTAATGTTTGTGATCAAAATTTGTTTGATGAGCTCCATAAATCATTGTAAATTCCAAATGGTAACATCACTGACATTAATGGTAACATCACTGATAAATCTTTTAATTATAATGCACACAGAGAAAAACAATAACAAAAAAGCAGAACATCATTTTGAAAGGCTAAACTTTAATCATTCAAACATTACAATACCCATTAAAAACTATATTTCAATAAATGTTTTGTTACAAACATACTAATCAAGACACGGTAACATCACGGACAAATTCAAGAAATGCTGTTTTTTTCTCATTCATATAATGCTAAATCCAAAATTTATCGAACCATTGATGGAAAAAAAAAGAGTTATTTTTAAATAAACAGTGCACCACTTATAATACATCATTGTCTTTTTTTTTCAGAAATACTGAAGTATTGTTTCAAGTGCAAATAATATTTAATCTGAATCAGAATGCTTCCTCACGGAGTAAGTATACCATTTGAGTGTTGGGAATAAAGGTAACACATAATAACTAAACAGGAATGAGCAATCTGAAATGTCCAATAAGAAAAAGATCAACAAAATAAGTTAATAACAGATAAAAGAAACTGAAAACTGCAATGTTCCTGATTTGGTACAGGCATTTCAAATAAACGGTGGGTTAAACAATGTACACCCTATTCCAGTGCAATCTTAGAGTTTGGTAATAAACACAAAATAATGCAACATGGTTGTGAGACACGATTGGTTAGATTTCACATTCAAGAACTTAAAGATGATCATATTTCTCTTTATTAAAAAAAGACAATATATAACTGAAACAAATACAATTAATGTCAGATAAAGACAAATAAAAACTATTTTATATATGCATTTTACAACCATCATACATGTAAACAATGTTAACAAAGAAAGAAGCATTGCATTTAAAATAACAGCCATTAAAACTTTGAGTATATCAAGTTCTGTTACTTTTTCAGAAAAAGAAGCCACTTTCTAAAGCAGAGAAACAGCGGAGATATCGTGAGAGACGTGATCGTGACCCACAAAGAAGAGCTGAGTACCTGGCAAAATCGAGGCAGAAGTATGAAACAGATAAAAGTGTTGGAAAGAGAAAAACAATTGCTGAAATGTCAGACAGAGACCAACGACATACAAGAAGAAAATGGCGACTGGACCAGCTTAATCATAGACGAAAACTCAAAGAACATGAGGCCTTAGAATTGATTGTTACACCTCCAACTTCACCTGATGGAAGTCAACATGAACACTTAAATGATCACATACCTATTCCAGGACCAAGCAATCGATTGGAATCACCACAAAATCCTGGGCATAGCAGACAAATGCAAGCAGACAGAAAAAATAAGGCAAAAAAGAAAAGTCATTGTTACAGAGATAATGCAAAACTCGAGAAAAAGGTTGACAACTTGGTAAAGAGAGTAAATATGTACAAACAAAGGTGGATTCGAGAAAAACACAAAGATGGTGCCACTCCAAGAAGCAAAACAACAGCCCTTCTTCGAAATTTTTCTTTGCCAAAGACAAGAGAAAAGGTCAGAAAACAACTAGCATTCAACAGTGCATTAGTTGAAGAAATAAGAAAGAAATACCAAAAAGGAAACCGTAAAGAGAAAAATCACATCATAAGTATTGCTGCTGGACGCCTAATAAAAAGATCACGTTTACTTGAATTTGCAAGCGAAGAACTAGGTGTGGCAAACTCCCATGGAAAAAGAAAAAAGAAAAAATGCCTCACGATCAGATTAGGAAAACAAATAAGAACGTTCTTCGAGAGAGATGATGTTAGCAAATTGACACCAGGAGTGAAACAGACAATAACAAGACTAAAAGTCAAGATGCAGAAGAGAATTTTAGTTGACAGCCTAACAAATCTTCATAAGAAATTTCTTCAAGAACACAAAATAACAAAGATCAGTTATACCAGTTTTTGTTGATTAAGGCCATTTTGGGTAGTAAGTCCAACAGAAAAAGACAGAGATACGTGTGCTTGCAAACTTCATGAGAACATTAAACTTCTTATACAGTCTCTCAACTCCATGGAACTATTGCAGTCAAATGATATGAGAGAACTTGTTTCCTTGGCAGTGTGTGATGTTGAAGATAAAAATTGCATGTACAATGATTGCATTACGTGTGGAGGTCGTAGCCTTGTGAAGAAAGAACGTGACAACACTAAAAATGTAGAATGGACTGAATGGACAACTAAACGAGAAACTCGGTCTGTAAAATCTGAGAAAAAAGAAATAACCATTACAGTAAAAGAAAAACAGCAAGGAAAACTAATGCAGTTAGTTGAAAAGTTTGATGAAGAGATGGTTAGATTCAAACGGCACATATTTAATATAACATCTCAAATGAGGTACTACACAGAACTGAAAGAAAGCCTAAATGAAAATGAAGTACTTATACATGTAGACTTTGCCGAAAATTATTTAACAAAGATGTCAACAGAAATTCAGAGTATGCATTTTGGTGCCTCAAAATCTCAAATCACTCTGCACACTGGTGTTTACCACATGAAAGATCAAAAGAATCCCATATCCTTCTGCACAGTATCAGATTCATTAAAGCGTGGTCCAGCAGCTATTTGGGCATACTTAGATCCAGTGCTTAGTGAGATTCAGGAGAAATATCCTTTAATTGACACCATTCATTTCTTTAGTGACGGTCCATCAACGCAGTACAGACAAAAGAACAATTTCTTCTTGTTTACCCAGGAACTAAGCGAAAGAGGACTTAAAAGTGGAACATGGAACTTCCATGAATCTGGTCATGGGAAAGGGGCACCTGATGGAATTGGAGGGGCTATTAAACGTACAGCCAACAGATATGTCCTACATGGAAAAGATATTACAAACGCAAAAGAATTTGTTGATGCACTGAGAGAAAGTCAGAGTAATGTAGTACTTTATGAAGTCCAAGATGATATGATAGAACAGAAGCAGAAAAAGATCCCTAGCAAATTAAAGACAGTACCTGGCACACAAAAGATCCACCAGATAGTTTATGAAGCAGAATGCCCTGGAGTAATTTATGTGAGAGACATCAGCTGCCGTTGTAGATTTACAGATCCTCATGAACAGCATGAACTAACAAAAGTCAATTTTCCAAAGAAAGATTTCCCGAAGAGAGATTACCCAAAGAAGGATATCCCGAAGAAGGATTTCCAGAAGAGAGATTTCCCAAAGAAGGATTTTCCGAAGAGAGAAGAAGAGAATCAACACACTCTATCTGAACCTATAGATGAAACTGTTGAAAGCAAAGATCAAGCAAATGAGCAACAGAATGAATTTGAAAACCATGAAATAGACATGGAAACAAATGTAACATGTGAAAACTATGAAATGGCAACAAAGGCATCAAGTGAAAACAACAAAATGGCAACAGATGAAACAGGTGAAAACAATGAAATGGCAACAAATGTAACAAGTGTAAACAATGAAATGGCAACAAATGAAAAAGGTGAAAACAATGAAATGGCATCAAACATAACAAGTGAAAACAACGAAATGGCAACAGATAATGTAGAGGAAAATATTGAAAACAATGAACAAGGATTGAGTGAAAACCAGAAAAATGGAACTGATCAATCATTTGAAATCAGATGCACCCCATGTCAGTTAATTGGACAATATGTAGTAGTTTTGTATGACAATATGCCATACCCAGGATTAGTAATTGATTCAGAGGATACAGATGTATATGTAAGATGCATGCACAGAGTGGGAAGAGGCACAACAAACAGCCCATTTTACTGGCCACGGACACTCGTTGATGAATGTTGGTACAATATGGAGCGTGTCCTTACAATCATCTCTGAGCCTATAAAAATTGGAAGACATTACTCCATCGATGAAGCTATTTGGGGGAAAATACTTGACTATCTGAAAGAGAACTAAAGTGACCAAATTTGTGTTTGTTCTTAAAAACTATATTTACTTTATTATGTTAAGTTTGGATTTGTTAATGGTTCTTTGATTGATTTTTGTGGTTATTTTTATTTGGAAAGTAAGGATTGCTCCAGTAAAATATATAAGTAATACTAATAAGATATATTATTGAAATTTAAGGTCAAAGTCCCAGGCTTTATGTTTTATTGTACTTCATATATTTTAATGGTGCAGTTCTAATGCAGGCAGCACACAAATACTTTCAAATTACGTAAATATGTTAATCATCACAGTAAAAAGCAGAACTTCAAAATAAAAGGCATTTTTCAATTATTAGTACTTAATTACAAAACTTTTTAAGAAGCTATGCTTTTTGCTGTGATATTTGCAATATAATGTTCCAGTTTTTATGAAAGATATCACATATGAATGATTATGTCAGTGATGTTACATGCCTTGTCATTGCTGTCACTGTTAGATAAAGAAATTGTCTAAACTTAGCTGTAAGTCATAATATCTTTATTGTCTGGCATAAAATGTTGATATTGACTAAAGATACAAAGTTTCAACCATAAAAATGTTAACCATTTTGTCTTTATAGATGTAAAAGTCAGTGATGTTACAAAATTGTCAGTGATGTTACTTTTTGTCAGTGATGTTACTGCGAGTTTTTATCAATTTTGACAAAACAAGAAATAGAATAATGACAAAACCTTTTTTGATAATAAATACATAAATGTATTTAAAACAAATGCATTTAAAATTTCTATTGAGCTTTTCTTAATTTTGTCATCATATGAATTAAAAATCTTAAAATTTTACTTTTTTTCCCTTAACAGGGTATTTTAATGTTAATTTAGTATTTTATTTTTAATTCAGCTAAATAAAATCGGATTATTTGTTACACATTTGAACTCTTTTTCAGAATAAAACAAAATAAATGACTACAAAAAGAAAAATACATATCAGAAATGGGCATTTTAAAAAGGTAACATCACTGACATTTGGTGGTTACCATCTATTGTTTTGTCTTGTTTACAAAATACTTGTGTTGAATTAAGCTGGAATTTTATTAGATTTACATCGTGTGATGTTTAAACAATGTTTTTGTTCCAATAAAGGTTTCTTTCCAGTTGATTTATTTTTCAGTTTTTTAAATTTCAAATCCCTCCATTTTTTGATAATGACCCATACATGGAATTGCGACAGTACCTTTGTGTTTTTGGTGCCTTAGTTTGGCGCTTTTTCCCCTGGACTATGATTTAACGGATGTACTTCTCTAAAATAACATCCTAAGCTTTTACTAAATAATTTTACCACTTGTCTCTCTTACAGAGCAATTTTAAAGACTGGCTTCTAATTTAGCTAGTGCGATGTTATATTCTAAAGATCTTCGGATGAAAACACACCCCTTATTTAACCATGACTAATCAGAATTAAATGTATTTTCTCCTGCTTTCCTATAATAGTTGCTTATGTCATGGTCAGTATGCTTGGTTTTAAGTAACAGAATCTTGGCATTTTCTCAATTCTGACACTTTTCGTGAGAAATGAAACTTAAATGTCGCCAGCAGTCAGCCCAGCTGCAGTGTAAACAACATTTAATTAGTACAATGGTCGCCTCCTACTATACAGATCCCTCTCTTTGGCATAGCATGTCATCATAAATCTAACTAATGGCTATCTGGCCTCACCTAATGGTTTCTTAATAGATCAATTGAAATTTGCCACTTCACAATAAGGTACCATGTACTGACAGGAAATACCAGATAAAAGATAAGGTACTAGTTTATTGTAAACAATTCTTACATCATGTAGGAAATGATGGTCATTGAACTAATGAAAACTGGCCAACTATTGTTGGATGAAGAAAACATTGAAATTATCAAAATTTAAAATATATCATACCACAACTAAGCTATCTATACTTTTTTGGGTCAAAGATCAGGGTGCATCATTTTCATTTTAAGAACTTCAGTAGCTAAGTTGCAAGAGTTGCTGTAACCACTCCAATAGCTGACTACTTGCCATTATCACTGTCACTACTCTAGTATCTGACTCAGTGTCAGTGTCACTGTCATCATTTTAGTTATTGTTGTAGGGTTTAACACCATATTTCAGTACACAATAGGCCATACATGGTGACCAGTATCGATGGTAGTGGAAGAACCTGGGAAAACAATCGGAAAGAACCACCGACCACATGACACACATGAAGCTACTGGCAAGCTTTCTCACATACCCATATTGGCCGAATCTGAGACATGAACCCACACAGACAGAGGTGAGATGTCAGTGATCCATAACAGAGAGCGCTTTAGACCAGTCGACAACTCAGGGCTGCTTTGTCACTGAAGTAGTTGACTCACTGTTGTTGCCACCATCAGCACTCCAATTTGCTGACTCAATGTCTGTGTTGCTGTCAGCACTCTGAAAGCTCTCTCAGTGTCATTGTCACTCTCAGCACTCCAGTAACTGACTTGCTCTCATTTTCACTCATTTTGTCCATACTGCAATAGCTGACTCATTGTCTTTGTCTGTCCTTACTGCAATATCTAATTGTCATTGACACTGTCACCGCTTCATTGCTGTCTTGTCATGGTCACTTCAGTAGCCGTCTTGTCAGTTCCACTTGCTTCACTGCAATAGCTTACTTGATATTGTCACTGTCAGCAGTCCAAAAGCTGACTCCTCAGTGTCACTGTCAGCACTCCAAAAGCCGACTCCTCATTGTCACTGTCAGCACTCCAAAAGCTGATTTATTGTCATTGTCATTAGTTGTTTAAGTGCATGTCTTTACTCTCCACTGAAGAACTTTTCATTCTTATTCTGTCCCTGATATATTATTGGAGGTTTCCAAACAATTGTCCATATTTGTTAATTCCTCCAGCGTACTTTCATCCAGTAGTGGTTACACTGACAAGTGCATGTCTTGTTCACTGTCTTCAATCTCATTACTGATGTCCTGAACAGTTTAAGAAACACACTTAGCAAAGAAACCATTGAACAGTGTATGCAGACAGCTTACCACACATTAAATCCACATAATGTCATCTAGTACAGTGACATTTTTTTTAGACATTTCAGCTTCTGCAGAGCATTCATCCATGTTGTAAAGAATGTGACAGGTTTTTATTTTTACAGCCTGAATGATCCCTGCATCACAAAGTTTAAGTTTCTAAATTGTAATTTGAGGCAGAAATGCGTTTTACACTGCAGAACTAAACATCTGGATGTATACAATAGCTGTTCATGAAAACATTTTATTGCTAACAGTTGCCAGCCAGCTATGGAAGATATTGCAAATCATCCAACACTTTCTGTTGACATTGTAGGTTGCCCCATCATGAGAACATAAATTGAATTCTCCAAAACATTTTGGGTTATACAACTTTCCTATAATTGAGGGGTAATGTTTTTGTCATGTTGCACTACATGCTTCCAAGAGTGTCAGCCTCCCACTTCATGAACATTGTTTTGAACTATTGATTTTTCAAATAGTCCTCTTAAGAAAAATCTGTTTCATCAGCATTTAAAATGTCATATACATGTACATAAGGGGTGAGATGATTCATATATAAATCGATGCATCAGCACTTTTGCTGTACTGATACACAAGGGGTTGAAAATCAGTATAAAATGATACATACACGTTTTGTTTATCTTCAGCAGTCAGAATTTGTATTAGTCTGTTGCCTCATTATTGTCATAATTTAGAATTCATCTTGACAGCTATTGCAAGCACAGGCACTAATTTTTGTTAATTAAAATAACAAAGACTTGAAAACACTTGCCATCTACAATGTAGTACCAAATGATGTAGTTAATAATACATGTATTTTCAAAGTCCATGGTAATTATTTTATTACAACAGCATAAAGTAGTCCAAGTTTCCTCTAACCCTTGCTGCCCCATGTTTGATATTTGAATATTTATGTTGGGGTGCAGGGTCAGAGATCTATCTAAAAGTTACCTGTCCTCTCAAACTTAAAAGCACTTTCATCAGGCCATACCTGCATGAAACCGACAGGAAGATGATTTATTTTCTCAGAAATTGTGAGTACATACATATAACATTTGTTACATCTTTAATCTGTTTATGAAATTTGACCTGGAACTCGCCATTTGCATTGCAAGTCACATGACATAAATGGTTCTTAAACCAAATTTGATTGGTAAGGCAATCCAGGAAAAGAAGAAAAAAACAGAATTCCCAACACACGTCATACTCAGATGACAATTTCATTCAGCCAATACTGACTGCTGATAGTTATGATGACAGTATTTTTTAATGTTTTGAAATAAATCAAATTATTGGATCTGGGGATACCATTGGGTTATCTTGAGCATGAAAATAACAATTTTAAATATGAGTCCAATGTATATGATGGATTGACAGACATACGCAGCATGCGGTCAACCAGACTTTAAGCCTAACCAAAATACAGACAATTTTTAATGAAAATGTAGTTTTCATTTTTTTCTTCAAACAATCTTGCCCTGCGGGATAATGCGTTTCTAAACTTTATTTCCCTCTTGGAGTTGTGGTAAAATGAAAATGAAATAAATGAATTTAAGTAAAGATATTTATTTGATCAAACTACTTCTGTGTGGTGGCTAAAATGAGTCATACATCTGATCAAATGGAGCAGCCAAAAATATTTAATTTATAAAAAACTGACTTGCAACAAGTATTGTTTGAAAGTATTTTTGCTTTCTTGTCATCAATAAAAATGATATATAAATAAATGCGAAGTATGTATTTTAACATATTCTGCATAGTGGAAATACAACCAGTAAATCACATAAATGAGTACTATAACTGACATACCTTCTAATGATGGAAAGACCAAGTTATCGATAACGTATCATGGACTTTGTATCACAAATCATATGCAGCATGGGTGTATCATTTCACCTCTAATGTACATGATGTTGATAGTTGTTCATCAGTTTTTTTTACCAATCATCATCTGACTGTAAATTCACATCTACCAATTCTCCATTAAGTCAAGTATGCTAATGTATATGAACCTTTGAATTAATAAAGTTTGTTTTTGACATGTCCCTTTAAAGAAGAAATGCTTCATATTCATAATGGCGATTTAGATGACTTCTTTACTACAATCATAATGATTTGTAATTTAGTCAGGTTTATCGTCTGTAGCGTTTAGTGCTACCTGTAGTTTAAGGGAAAATGGTAGCTAGATTCATGTCTTTTTTTATTTTCAGAATATTCTGTACTTTGCCGCGCATTTATGGTTACAAGGGTTAAATAAATGTCAGTAGTGTTTATATCTCTTTTTGTGATGCAGTCATTCATAGCAATGTTGAACTGCATTTTTTTGCGTAAAACTTGTGGCCGATCGCATTCAGCAGGTGGTCGCTCAAAAAAGTGCATTTATACAATGATATCAATCGTCAATCCATGCATGGTGATTGTAGTCATGAATGTTGTGTTGTCTCTAATACAGGGTTGCCTAAATCTGATTTTACTGCATCTTTTACTGATGAGCTACATTACTTCCACGTTCATAGAAATATTAACCCCAGATTAAGGCAAAGCAACAATGAAATTGGAACTTAGCCTTATAGGGCACACACTTTTTATTGTCTGATCTTTTCAGCTTTCAATGTCGGAGATTACAGGAGAGCCGCAACAAATGAAAAATGTCATGATTTTTTTCGTGCCGACAACCAAGAAGCAGAAGATCTAAGGAAGTAAGTGCTTTTTGTGTGTGCATGCTTCATCCTTGCCTCCCTACAGCTTTTGTTGTAGATGTGATTTCACTTTTTCAGTTTTCAATGTTGGAGAATATCGACGAGCTGCAACAGACAAGTATCGAAGACATGAATTTTTCCTCCAAAGTAATGCAGAAGCTCAAGCAATTCGTCAGTAAGTCCAGCACGGGGTTATATCAAGCTACATTGTATAATGTTATTAAAAATATTTTTAAGTTGGCCATCATCACCATGTATTTGTATTGTAATATCTAGACTTAAAGTACATGAATAATAGTCCCTATATCACAATACAAATTTTTTTTTTCTATTTTTTTTTTTTCCTTCAGAAAAACCGCAGTGGTAATATTTTATTTTGGCAACAGCATCAATTTTTGTAAAAGTTTTTGTGCAAGCCTATAACTCTTAAACTATCTGTGGAAATTTGATGAAACTTGCTATTAATATTTGCAAGGTTTGGGGGAATTGACTTGTTTTATATAAAAAATTGATCCCACCCAAGTTCAGCGGGGACATCAGAAACACCCTTGAATTTTGACAGGTTTTGATAAAATACAATCCTTTTTTTACATTTTTTTATGTACACTTCTATATTTGGAATGTTGCATAAGTAGAAAGCTAACATTCTTATAACTAAAATTGCCGCTTGTCTTGCCCCAGTGTCTGTTCTTACCCTCCTAGGCCTTGCCCCTGGGTCATAACTTGGAAACCACTGAGATCCCGACCATTTAACAATTTTCTTATCCACCTAAAATTTTCGTATTGCAGAAAGAGCCAGAATTTTAGTTATTTCCTAGAAGCCAGTAGAATATGATCACATTTTCCAATCTATATTACCATCCTCTCAAATTAGACTGGAGGTACTTTTTCTTCAATGTTTCCTGGAATAATTTAATTGAAAATAAAAATTATTTTAGCATTTTTTTCATTGAATGTTTAATAGTGAACAAATCCAAGCATGTTAAAGAGGATGGAATGTCAGTGTAACCAAGTAAACAACAAAATATTAATATTAAGTACAAAATAATGTATTATTTCTTTGAAAATTGGAATACACCATTAGGAAAAAATGAGCAATACAAAGAGTATTTTGTTGTTATTGTCCATATTTTATGTCACAGTATGTAATGATTGTCTTTAATCAATGTTGCTGTCATGGTGGTGGGTAAATTTTAAATTAAATTTTTAAAGTACATTGTTTATCTTGGGTGTTGCTAAGGTATTGTAGTCCAATGGTTTTGAATAATACTTGAAATAAAGATATTTTTGTTCTGGAGTCACTTTCAGTTCATTAAATCCCTAGTACAGGATAATATAATGTTCTTCAAAATGGATAAAAGTGAACTATTTATGTGATGATTTTTTTAATTTTTTTTTTTAATGGATTTATTGTATCAGAGGTCAATTTCATTCTCACTCAGATACTAACAGCAGCTATGTGCAATGATCACCAGCCATCAATTTTCACTTTCGTTATAAATCATATCTATTTGAAATTCAAGTTATTAATTATATCCAGATTTTCTTTATTTAATTTGCAAGATTAAATTAAAATTTGCTCTGGATGAGAACTAGAT
Source organism: Unio pictorum (assembly GCA_030141615.1). Taxonomy (NCBI): domain Eukaryota; kingdom Metazoa; phylum Mollusca; class Bivalvia; order Unionida; family Unionidae; genus Unio; species Unio pictorum. The sequence goes on from JARLTB010000201.1 coordinate 1,799,831, forward strand.
GCGCTGATTCTACATCTGTTAGATAGTAAGGACTATAAAGTCAATCATCTTCCAATGGCCATCAACTTTATCACTATTTCTGTTTAGCCTTGGGCAGAAGTAGTTTATTGACTAGAGGTACATATTTACCATATAACAAAGCAGCGACAACTCTTTACTTAACTCTGGTTAATATCGCTGTTTGTTGACCAGTAGCAACATTTAAGTCATGGAACTGTTTACAAACTGCACAGTGACTAGGTATTACAAAGCGATTTTATTTATTCAGTCAACATTGGTTTCTGGGCTTGTCCTTACCCCAAGGGGTCAAGCCTCTTTCAGGGTTCGGCAACCTACAGCACATGTGCCACAAAGGGACACGTCAATAGGTTTTGTGTGGCATGCAAAGGACTGCCAAAAATCTAGATTTTAACAGTGTTACTCTCTTGCTGGTGGCAGGGGCCCCGAGTGGCCGAGTGGTCTAAAGCGCTCTCCATTGAGGATCACTGCCATCTCACCTGTCTGCGTGGGTTCAGGTCTAAGATTCGAATAATGTAGTTATGTGAGAAAGCTTGCCAGTAGCTTCTCGTGGGTCGGTGGTTCTTTCCGTTGGTTTACCCGGGTTCTTCCTCCACCAATAATACAGGCCACCATGTATAGCCTATCGTGTGCTGAAAATTGGCATTAAACCCTACAACAACAACTTGCTAGTGGGATGCACTCACTTTATTTTGTTCTTGTTGTTGTTGTAGGATTTGAAGCACATGATAGGCTATATATGGCGGCCAGTATTAATGGCTTAGGAAGAACCTGGGGAAAACCCTCGGAAAGAACCACTGACCCACGAGAAGCTACTGGCATGCTTTCTCACATAGCCACATTGGCTGAATCCAAGACTTAAACCCATGCGGACAGAGGTGAGATGGCAGTGATCCGTAATGGAGAGCGCTTTAGACCACTCAGCCACTTGGGGCCCCCATTCATTTTGTAATTAATCCAGATAAAAAGCACTCTATTTAAAATAGGTTGCCAACCTCTGCAATATATATATATATATATATATATATATATATATATATATATATATATATATATATATATATTCACACACACACTTACCCAGCATGAAAAGGATGTCACTCACCTGTGTATGCAACTTCTCAACAGGCATAGTCATTCACCTGTCAATGCACCATTTCAGAATTAAAGTTTTAGTCATTCACATAAACAGTATAAACCCCATGGTCTCTTGCTACTACAGATTACTTGCCCAAAGATAGTTACATTGCAACTGTTCATAGACTATCTTAAACATATACACTTACTTAGAATGATAATTAGAATTCACTTTTAGCAAGGGAAAGACGGGAATAGCCACCATGGAACTCATTAGTCTTGCATAGTGCAAATGCACTGCATATAGTGTGGAACCAGATGTGATGTAATTTACTTTCCTGGTAGGGCAAAGTCTGTGCAGTTTATTATCACTGCACTGCTTTGAAAAGCAGGAATATTGTCTTTAAAAGGTATGTCTATTCAACAATAAGTCATGGTGTACACTATTCAAAGGTGTGAAGGGCACGACACCAACCCTGATATGCGAGCACATGGCAGATCAAAGTGTATTCGGTATAGTTGATGGCCTCAGTCTACTAATGGATTATTCAACATTAGATCATGTGACATACTGGTTGCATGTTGTGCAAAGATATTCTGTTTGATTAATTGAAATTAAGATAATCTGATATAAATTCAGATAATCTGATATATATTCAGATAATCTGATTTAAATTCAGATAATCTGATATGACTCTTTGATTTATGAGGTATTTGATAATAGTTTGAATCAGTTAATTACTGTGAATTTATTTATTTTTATTGTTATAAAGATTCATGGCTGTGTGAAATTTAACAGTTTTGAATATTAATTCATGGATTGTGGTGATGCTTTCAGCTTGTATCAGCTTAAATTCACAAAATCTTATATAATCAGTGGTGTGTTTTGTTTGTGTCAGCTTAAATTCAAACAACTTATTCTAATCTTTGATACTTTCATTTTGTCAACTTAAATGTACAGATCTCATAATTAGTCATATTTTCAGTTTGTCAGCTTAAATGTTCAGACTATATAATCTGTGATACTTTAAGTTTGTCAACTTAAATGTTCAGAACTTATATAATTAGTGATGTGTTCAGTTTATTTTCATTGATGTCAACTTAAATGTACAGACCTTGTATAATTAGTGTTCTTTTAAGTCTGTTTTCACTTTGTCAGCTTAATTTACAGACCTTATATAATCATTCATACTTTCAGTTATGTCAAGTTAAATGCACAAACCTTGTATAATCATTGATGCCTTCAGTTTGTCACATCGTAAATTCACACACATTTTGTGTCAGCTTCATTATGCAGACCTCATATAATCAGTGCTACTTTCAGTTTATATCAACTTAAATGTAAAGATCAAAGTTCTTTACATTCTGGCCTATGATCAGCCTGTAACACGTTCACTTTTACTGATGCAGTGTGAATAAAATTGTGTGCTGACTTAAAATTCTATATAACCAAAACTTGTGTACTTTAAGTGCTTTATAATTGTTTGGCCTGACATTATATATTTCATAGTGATATATTTAAATATGTCAGTGGGAGGAAATGATGTTGCCACAGTGGCCATTACTTTTATCATGACAGTGGTGATGTCACTTTTGGAACTACTTATTTTTCATTTAGGAAATATTTTTTTTTTATGTTTTCCAATTTCATTGTTTTTATCATTTGTTCTGTATTGTAGTCACTATTATTGATGGTGTAAAGTGCTTAGAGCTTTGAAAGATTAGGCACTATACAAAGTCCTCATTATTATTATTATAATTATTGTTATCTGCCCTTACATGTTATTCTAATCAGTATGGCAGTGTTAGGGCTATTCACTATATTCAGATACAACAACTCTGATGTATATACTTCAAGCCTTCCCCACCCCTTTTCATTTTCATACAGATATGGTCATTATTTTGACAAAATACAGTTTGATGCATTATATGTAATGTTGAATTCTCTGACTCAGAATTATTGTGAAATTTAGGAACTTTTTATCAATGTAGTATGATAGTAATGCAGATTTTTATCTCATTGGCACATAATGTATAATATTCATGCAAATTGATAGTTTAAAAAAAATATATATATTTAAAAAATTTGATTTTGTAGTAGATATATTAAAATATTTCTCCTGTGAGTTAGAAACATTTTGTATTGTACAATGTTTCTACTGATGAAATATTTCTGTACTTAAAAAAAATGTAGATATCCTCAATGCATTGCTTTCAATTTTATTTTATATCTGCTCCCCTTTTGTACAAAATGGAGGGTATTAATTTTCATTGCTGTACAACTAAAGAACTATAAATCCTTTAATTAAACTGGATTTTAATTTTAAAAAGTTAGCTTTCAGCTTGACCAGATCATGGTAGAGTCCAAGTTGTGAAGTATTCTATGTGTGTGTGCCAAAGTTATTACATCTGTTTGAGAGATCCACAGACCATCATAACATCTGTTTGAGAGATCCACAGACCATCATATCTGTACAACAGCTTAATCATTAAATAGCAGATTTAAAATTTTGGCTTGCTGCTTTATGAAGCCCCATAGTAATGTTTGATTCTATATCATCATTAGTGCTTCCTCATTCTTAGACTACCTATTGTATTTTATATCACATCGGTATGCAACTTGGTGTTTGTGACACCATATTAGAGTTTGATTGTCAGTAATCGTCATCGTTTAATGGAGGTCAGAGTAACTAGCTTTCATCTCCACACTGTAACTCCTAGAAATTGTTAATGTATTTCAGCCAAAATTTTTTATGCGGCTTGACATTGTTTAGGCCGTGACTGAATTGGACTGGAAACATTCAGCATCATCATCTAGCAGAGATATTCCTGACTGGCAAATCCATCCACTTTCATTTCTGCACAACTCCTACTGTATGATTGAATTTAATCCAGATTTGGTACACTGCTTGATATTGATAGGGCCTTGAATGAGATTGTGTATTGGCATTCTGTGTCATTTTTTATCATACATGTATTTATAATAAAAGTTGTTGGATCTTTTCACTTTCATTTCTGCATAGTAACTCTGTTAAATGTATAGGTTTGCATCTTACTATTGATGAGACTTCTTCAGAGTTTAGTTTTTTAATACTCTGATTGCTTAGTCAAGTCATAGCCCCTAAATGTCAGAGCGACTCATTTTCATTTCATTTCTGCACTTGAATGACATATTGAATTATAAACAGTCAGTTGATATTGTAGAAACCTTCGTTGAATTGATTGTGAGTTTTGCTTAGATACATGTTCCCCATGCAGCAGCATCTTTTAGCAGAGTTATCTTCCCAAATTGTCATAGGGACAAACTTTGCAGTATTTCCCTTTTTATTTAGCTTCACATTGTCGCCACCTTGGTTTTGTTTAATTTTCAGCATGCACTCTACATCATCATTTGTTGGAGTGTTTGCTTTATGATTATCCACTCTATTTCCACAGTATTTCCTTTAATTACTGTAATTGAATTTTGAGAACATTTTTTTATGTAGCTTTGTATTTATATGTGGAATGTGTTTATCAGCTGCCGATATCATCGTTTAATGGAGTTATTGTTGCTGAATATTGTAACACGTTATATATGCAGCCAATATTGATTTGACCACATCTCTTGCATTTTCAGTTTTGTTTGTTATAAGTAATATTTACTTACAAATGTAACTCATTTACTATCTCACCATTGTCATATACATGTAGAACTTCTACAAAACTACACTCTCCTAGTTCCAGTGAAAAGTACCAGGACATCATTTTCTCAAATTTTCTAGTGAAAGTAGGTCACAATGACTGGATTTGAGCTCATTTATTAATTTAGTCTTCTGACCCATTTTTTTAAATATAAATTTTTGAAAGCCTCTTGGCAAGTAACTTCCCTCTATTTCTAATGTAGTTCAGTGTAATATTTTTATTCTTTTCCTTCAGAAAACGTGGATAAATAAGATTAACTTTTTCCGTTTTCTCAGTCCATTCTTCCAATTACATGTATGCATATGTATACTTGTGCATAGTTACATCTTTGTGGTTTTGTCGGTAACTTTCTTTTTACTTGACTCGTCTTTGGATAAGCATCTGTTGTACACCAAAGATGTGCATCTGTGACCAACCTTCCAGAATTTTTTTAACAATATTTTAAAAAATTGTGTCTTGACTAACTTAATACTACAGTATGTCTTTTGCCAACAAACTTGTTTTTTTAGGTGCATCTCAGGATGGCAGCATGTGATAAACCAAAACTGGTTACTGACCTTTGTTGAAGGTTTATTTCAATGTTCAAATTCTAATACCTTTTTACATATTGCAACCAAATTTACTGAAATAGTGCATCTTGGGATGAAGACCTGTTACATACCAAACCTGTGAAAACTACTTGGTCTGGGATTTATTTTTCCTTTTTAAATGATACAGACTTTTGGCACAGAAACCGTAGTATCATGTTGGCTTCTGCCTGCAAGTACATGTATCTTAAAGATACACATCTTTTGCAAAAAGTAGAGGATTACATTTTTTAAATTAGTTTTTTGGTTTGGTATTCAATTGATTATTGGTTACATAATTTATATAAAGATAAATCATTTTTCAAAACAGAAAAGAGACCAAAAAAGAATGGAGAGAAATAATGGGAATAGATGTAATAACATAATGAATTATTGATAATTTTGCTATCCCCATGGCCTTAGGTTGTTTGTACCCTGATTTCATTCTTTGGCAAAATTTGTTGCAATTGAAAACATATGAAATCTTTTTAAGTTTATTTAATTAAATCAAAGTTTTCTGTGATGTGAATTGTTCTGGATTATTTTTAGTGGTAGAGTTCCTCAACTGTAAGTATGCATCTAACCTTGGGCCTTAATGAGTTTCTTTCAAGGTTCATACATTGAGTTTCTTTTCCCAGCTATCTGTTGCAAATAATAATCAAAGCTTTAAAACAGATAAATCCCAAATGATTGAAATCATGCATGTTTTCTCTAGAAGCTCGTGAGAATAGCATCTGCATGCATATTTTTTTCAACGACTTCGAAACCGAGTGTGAGACATCAGTGGTCGGAGTTTATTTCTCATGAACTTGAACCATAAAGACTGTAAGAATGTATTATATGCATGTCCATTAACTATTGTCCAAGGTTTAAGTCCAAATATTATAACTTTCTCTTCATATAGAATTCATTACAATATACTAAATGCTGCAATACCACAAACATAATTACATGAAAATACCATACACATTAGGCAAACACCAATTTTTAGTTTCTTTGGTCAAAGACAAGTTTGTTATCACTACTCAACTACTTAGAGAATTGCCTTCCAACTGCCAGTTGGTCCTAACAGAAAATGGACATCCAACATGACAGACACAGTGACCATCTTCAGCTTCTTATTATAGCTACTCTTAATGGACGGTCACATCATCATGATGCTTTAATTGAAGACTTCCTATGATGTCAAGTTGGTCCTAATTGAAAATGGTCTCAATCTGGCATGGAATATGCCCTCCATAGCAGCCATCTTGAAAATCTTATTATTGCTATACCTCATGATTGTATTGTCTTACCATCTTTAGGTTTTCACTGAAAGACTTCTTGTTTTGGCCTAAATAAAAATGGTGCCAATATGAGATCCATCCTGGCCACCATAGTATTCATCTTGGAAATCTTGTCACTATTGAGCTTGAACGGAAAGTTAAATAGACATGGAGATTTCACTTAAAGATGGCTTGCAAGGAACAGAAAGTTAAATACACATGGAGATTTCACTTAAAGATGGCTTGCAGTGAACAGAAAGTTAAATAGACTGGAGATTTCACTTAAAGATGGCTTGCGATGAACAGAAAGTTAAATAGACTGGAGATTTCACTTAAAGATGGCTTGCAATAAACAGAAAGTTAAATAGACATGGAGATTTCACTTAAAGATGGCTTGCAAGGAACAGAAAGTTAAATACACATGGAGATTTCACTTAAAGATGGCTTGCAAGGAACAGAAAGTTAAATAGACATGGAGATTTCACTTAAAGATGGCTTGCAATGAACAGAAAGTTAAAAAGAAATGGAGATTTCACTTAAAGATGGCTTGCAGTGAACAGAGAGTTAAATAGACATGTAGATTTCACTTAAAGATGGCTTGCAGTGAACAGAAAGTTAAATAGACTGGAGATTTCACTTAAAGATGGCTTGCAATGAACAGAAAGTTAAATAGACATGGAGATTTCACTTAAAGATGGCTTGCAATGAACAGAAAGTTAAATAGACATGGAGATTTCACTTAAAGATGGCTTGCAGTGAACAGAAAGTTAAATAGACATGGAGATTTCACTTAAAGATGGCTTGCAGTGAACAGAAAGTTAATAGACATGGAGATTTCACTTAAAGATGGCTTGCAATGAACAGAAAGTTAAATAGAAATGGAGATTTCACTTAAAGATGGCTTGCAATGAATATTAAATAGACATGGAGATTTCACTTAAAGATGGCTTGCAATGAACAGAAAGTCATATTAAGAAGGAATTTTCACCAGAAGACTTCTTTTGATGCCAAGTTGGTCTTAAATAAAATTGGTGCTTACTTGACATTCAATATGGCAATCATGGCAGACCTCTTCACATTCTTATTATTTCTACCCCTCCTGAATGGAAAGTCATGGAGTTGTTATCTCTACTGCTCTCCAAATGGATGGATATATCAGCATGGGTTTTTTACCAGTACAGTCCCAAAGTTACTTAGTTGGTGCTATTCATATAACCATTTTGGCAGCAACAATTCTACTGCTGTCTCTGAATGGATGATTATTATTAATGTGTGTTTTCATGAAGTCCTAAATAAAAATTGTGCTGTTAACATCCAATATGGTGGTTATGATGACTGTCTTAAGAATATTGCTGTAACTACCACTCTGATTGGATGATTATTAAGGTATGGAGTTTCCACAAAAAGACTTCTAATTATGTCCATTTTTTCCGAATGAATATTGTAACAAGCTGATATCTAATATATGAAAAACAGCAGCTGATTTCCAAATCTTGTTGTCACTGAAGAATATCAGAGATGGTTGGACACTTGACAATTAAAAAGGAGAAATGGTCTTACCTAGAACTCCTTGAAATTCTTCAAACCCTATTCTTTCAAGAGAGCCTTGTTCTTTTGTTTTGTTGTCAAGTCAACAACAAAAATTGCATCCCTTCTTTTTTGTGCACGTCTTGATGCTCATATTCATGCTTTGATATATATATATATAATGTATTTGTGTGTTATTGTGTCTGTCTATATACTTATTTTCCTATCCTTTAATTAATTTTACCATTTTAATTGACACATTGTTGTATTTCTTTCTTTTAATTTTACCATGTTGATAGCTTTTCATTACTAGTTAACTCTATGGAGCTTATACAATTGTTTGTTGTACATGCAGTATCTGTCCATTAGCACAAGTTTGTTATTACTGCTCCACCTAAATTATCTCGAGGATTGCCATCACTACACACACATTCATACCATGGTCTAGTTGATCCTTTAGGAAAATGATGCAGCTCTTACATCCGGTATGGCCTTAACAGAGTCCATGTTGAAAATCTTGTTGCTTCTTCTCCTGGATGGGAAATCAGATCAATATATGGTTTTCACAAGAAGACTTCTTATGAATGAAAATAGTATGCATTTGATGTCCAAATGGCCGCTGTGGCAGCTATCTTTGAAATTTTATCAAAACTTCTTCTGAATGGAAAGTCATATTGACATCGGATTTTCACAAAAATCTTCGTATGATGCCTAGTTGGTCTAAATTAACAAGTGCTAATCTTGCTGCAATATGGCCACCACTGCAGCCATCTTGAAAATCTCATCACTACTTCACCTGAATGGAAAGTCATATTGACATGGGGGTTTTACTGAAGAACATCTTGCGATGCCTAGTAAGTCCTAAATGAAAATTGTGCTGGTTGGATATCCATTATGGCCATCAGTGTCCATCATGAAAATCCTGTTATTGCTCCTTCTGATGAATGGATGGTTGTATCAATATTGGTGTTTGCTAAATGACTTATTATGATGTCTAGTTGATCCTAATTGAAATATTGCCTATCTGACATTCAGTATGGTCACAATGGTAGCCATCTTGAAAATCTTGTTGTTGAAAATCTTCCTAAATGGAAAGTCACATCAGCAGGAACGTTTTCAGCAGAAAGCCTTTTTTTGAAAACTAGTTGGTTCTAAATTAAAATGGCACCAATCTGTTATCCAATATGGCAGACACTGAAAATATTGTCATTGCTGCTAATCAATAAAAAGTCATATCAAAATAAAATTTGTTATGGGAAAAAAAATCCTTATGATGTCTGGTTGGCTCTAACTTAAAATGGTGACAGTCTTAACTCCAATATTGCCATAGTTGCAATTTTAGAAATCTTGTTATTGCCACTACTGGAATGACGGCAATTTTGATCTTGGATTTTCAACAAAGGACTTCATTTGATGCTTCCTTGGTCCTCGCTGAAAATTATGCTGATTTGACATTCATTATGGCTGCCATTGTGTCTAATTTGAAAACTTTTGTTATTGTGAAAAAAAGACATTAACATGTTTTCAACACTTTTCAGCTGAAAAGAAGAAATGGTCTTTTCTTGAATTCCTGGAAATTCTTTTTGGTCTGTATAGCATCACGTTTCATTGATTTGGCTATGTATTCATTTGACGTGTCTTTAATTGATCATCCATAGATCAGAAGAAAAGGACTGAGAGGCACAAGATAGCAAGAGAGTTTTTAAATCACAGTGGATGGTCAGTCATGTAATGACATAAACATATATATCAAATATATTAGATAATATAATCTTCATCATGATAAACAGGTTTTCCATTGCTACTGGAATAATGGTTCCCATGGTTCCCAAATCAACATAAATGTTTTCATTCTAATTACTTTTATTGCACTGTATTTTTCCAAAATATATAGTGGTCTTGAAGAGAATGCTTCAACTGATATAATCTATGTATATTCTTTTTTGTTTCATATATAAACATACAAGAAAAAGAATATACATCAAAACCCTCTTGTTACAGGGTTCTCCACACATAATCTAGAAACATTTTTTTAAACATATATTTTTTTAATTTCAGTATCTTTTTTCTTCAAGCCTTCGATGGGAAGTACATTCTACATACATTTATGCAAACAAACATGTTGTAATTGCCATAAATTGTTTCCATATTCAGCTGACCAAAAAAAAACTATCAAAGTTTTGTCTATGTTTCGGGATAGGAATAAATTAATTCCTTCATTTAAATGATATGTCTATCGACAGTTAGAATTACAAGGCTCCCACTGACCTCTTTTCACCCTTTTCGAAAGAGAAATCAACAATTCATTGCAAAATTTGTAAATATTTATAATAATCAATTTGTTATTGGCACAAGCGGCTTAATTGAGGAAAATTGCGGATGAAAGCAATGCCTGGAGGTGTCTAATTTTGTTCTCCGATTGGTTTATTTGATCAGCATGATTGACAAGTGGCGAGATAGGTCAATTGTTTTTGCAGTGAATGTTTGATCTATTGCAGGGACTACCTCACAGAGTCACTGATAATATTATTTACTCAGATGATTGATCAATCTTGGGTATCAAAAGATAATAAATTGATTAATAATACCACTGTATGAAGGTAACAGAAAACCAAGGAACCAAAGTTTAAGCCTATTACTCTGCTCTCTGTTATCTACGTAACATTTAGAATAATATTCACAGATGTTTGGTCACATGGCTCAAAGATTATGTTCCATATTCATAGCATCATGGTTATCAAAAGACTTTTTAGTTGCACAACTGAGTTTCTTGCTGTTGTTATCAGTAAAATAAAACTAAAATATGGGATCACATGTTTACTGCATTTATTGATACCAAAAAAGGCATTTGACACCTATAGGTTCGAAAATAAACTTCTTGGATTAATCTCTTTCGATATCTCTAAATATGTATATATGTTTACAGAGGCAAAGTCCTTGTTTGGTGGCAGGTTTTAGACTGGATCACAGTTGGCCATAGATTAAGACAAAGAGGCATTGTGTCAGCCTTGATGCCTACAATATTTATAAACGACTTACTACTACAGTTCAAGGGTTTTGGAATTTCGAAGAAAGATTGGATCCATAGTTCTGGGAAATCCAACCCTTGCTGATGATATTACACTTCTGGCTAATTATTATTTTCTGATATTGATTGATATCGCATATGCCTACAGTAACATGGGAATTTGAGCTTATAGTGTCACAAAGTTTTATATTGTTATCTTTGGTCCAAATATTAATTACCGGTATGTCAATGTGAAATGGTACATGGGGTCGTCAAGTTAAAGTTACCTCTTTTCATTGGATTAAGCTCGGAGGTATTTTTGCCAAACATTTACAGGGCTTTCCAACATGCACAAGATCAGACATTGTACTTAGAATGCAAAGTTGGACAGCAGCTAATGTTTTTTTCATTGATTTATGTTTGACGTGTAATGATGTACATATAAAAATGATTTTTTTTTGCTGCATTATTTCATTTCATATTGAGCCGATGCAAATCAAGCTACAGGTATATTTCAGATACCTGTGATATGTTAAAAAGTTTGATTTGAACAAAATTGGAAAGAAATTGATAGGTTGAAAATTACTAGTCATGAAAATCATCTTGGGAGAGTTTGGTTGTCTAATTAAACAGATGTTGACATGTTCTCTAAAAATTTGACCTGTCTCAATAAGGCAGTTACCTAAATTAAAGTTACTGTATTGACCTAAATAGCTAGACTATGTACTGCTGTTTCTCAAACACGGCTTTACATGTATCTGATACCTGATGCTTATAAAACCTTGATGCATCATATTTGTGTTGCATGTTCATGTACCATATTTGTGTTTCATGTTTCATGTTCTTATACTCCAAGTTGAGTTTCATAAACTTTGGGGGTAGTTTTCCTGATAACCTTTCATTAAGCCTGCATGTTTTTTTTAATAGAAGATGAACTGCAAATGCAACAAAAGGTCAACAGCATGTGAGATTGGCAAAGAAAATGCCAAGTTATTTGCCCTATATGCAGATTATTTTGTGTGCAGCTATTTACTACAAACACAGCCTCTGTAACCTGTAATTTCTGCTGTTCATGCAAACTTTAATGACGGATTCAAGGCTGTAATTTGAATTCAAATATTTTAATCTAAAGCATTGACAGACTGTCAGGATAGTCATACTGCATGTTTTTTTTTTACATTGTTGTATGCACAAAATGATTTTTTTTGTCATTCCTTGATTTCTCCACACAATGTAGGATGTATAGATGTTGTTTGCTTATGCAAGTTTGGGGAGTGACGACTGTTTTGTTACCACATATGACAGTTTTCTGATTGCACTCACATTTGTTATGCTCAATTATTACCATATATCATATAATCTTAAGAAGAAAATAATGATGATTATGATTTAATTTTTGGAGGATAACCAGGTTTCATTGCAACTTTGTACAATTCTTTCTCTTGGCTCAAGGAAGAATCCAATTGATTTTGTGATCAATAGTTTGAAGGTCAAGGTCACTGTTGCCAAGATTAGATTATGCTTATGCACTCAATTTCATGATGATATCTCAAGTTCCAGTTAGTATATTTTAAATGAAACTTGGTAAATTTGTTTTACTTAACCCAAGGAAGAACGCTATCAATATAAGGGTTAGTAGCTACAAGGTAAAGGTTACAATTTATAAAATTAAATTTTGCCTCTGAAATTTTTTCCCAGTTCTCTTTAGTCACAGGAAGAAATAGATTTGTACATTGCATTTTATTTCAGGCTAAAAACTTGGTACATACTTGACTGCAAAACAGTTTTTCATTTGTACTCAAAGTATACATGTACTGCTAAAACACATTCAAATAAATTAATTTAATGTTGGGGGTGGGGTATCATGTTCCATTTGCAGTATTTTTATTTCTTAACCAGTAAGCAGGATTTGAAGAAGTTATAGAAAACTCAAAAATAACTCTTGATTTCTTTTTGAACTGCTTTAGCATTTAGTATTTAAGTATCTATCTGCCAGATGAGCAATCTCAAGCCTGCTTTGGCCCCTTCATCTAAATTGCTCCTCTTTTCTACAAACTGTCACTTTTTCATTCCAGCAAATGTGCTTTGATGGCCACTGATGATGCCTGCAAGTTCCTTCGTGATGGAGGGGAAGTGGCAGTAAGACTTTTTTTTAATGCTCTACTGTACAATTTAATACATGATACATATTATTAAAGCTGTACCGATTAATCGTCCATACTCATAATCGGGCCGATTATTAGAACAATCGTTATTGGCAGAAATATTCAGTGCCAATGTAAACAAATTAAAAAAAATAACAAATTTCCAAATTATAAATTCAGTCATAATATTCATCTTGACATGGCTTGGATTTTAAATCAGAATTAAATACAGTCCTACCCGTTTATATCGACAAGTCGCCTATGTCGACAAAAGAAAAACCAAGTCCCAGTCCCTTGGTCTACTATTACTACCAAATTGTCATGCTTATGACGATGTCGAGATAAAAAATAAACGTACATGTCGACAGAAGCCCTTGGTCCCAGCTTCAACAAATCCTTTGTTTTCTAATCATTTATGTCCACAAGCTGCCAGTTCCAACCCATACTTTGTTCAACAATTAGTTGATCTTACCGCCAGGCTTTAATGTTGCGGAGGATAAAAAGAAACAACCACCCTAGGCTTTTGTTCGGGCCTTTAAAGCTGGCTTCTAGCGGCAACTTAAATGTAGTGAAATCTGATCAATTCTAGCATTTTCCAAAGAATGCACAGGTGTAGCTAGGATTTTAAAACTAGGAATTCAAGAGTACCACCAGTAAAAGTTGCAGTCCCCTACCAGAAGCAAATTGGGCATACCTGAAATGGCTATATTTCCAGACAAGTAGAAACAGCGGATGCCATTGAGTTTAATTTTCAAACTTCTTTACAGCACTGACATGGAGCCCTTGTTTGTCCATTAGAGTGAGAGTGAACTGTCAGGTCAAGATAAGGTCTTATTCATGAACTGAGTTAGGCATCATACATAGTGTTCCACATGAAATGTAAGCTCTAGCAACTTCTAGCACTCTGTTGAATTTCATTACAATCTTCATCAATTTGCCGTTTAATCCTTCTGATCAAAATTTGCAAACAGCATTTTGTCTGACTCTCAACATGTCTTGATTTTGAGGTTACAAGCACTACTTAGATTGCTACACTTGGAAATGAAAACATTAATGAAGGCGAAAGTTATTCATTTGATGGACTCTCTTATTCACAAGTACATCAATTGGTCATTCTACCTCTGAAATCAGTCATTGTAAATATCAGTACATTTTCTCACCACTCTGCAGCTAGTCAAGTCTTTGATCTTGCTGCCTATCTTGTGGGTCATGTTCTTCAGATGTACATCTGTTGGTCTTTCAGCCACTGAATTTTCTGATTGTAAACAGCTAAAATGATCAATTGATCAACACATTTTCCTTCACAACAGGTGGTCGAAGCAGGACTAGCAAGCACTTAAATTTACCGTCCAGCAAATTGATCCGTACTGAGGACTCCTGTATACGTTATTGTCTGAATCCCAGATATAAAAAATGTGTCCAAATACACGTGATTTCGCTTTTCCAAGACCTTTGAAAGTGATCGGTTATTAAAACAAATTTATTTTGCTGTGAAAGTTTCATTTTTAATTTTATTTACATTTACGATGGCTACCAACAGCAGTGTAAAATGCAAATTAAATTTACAGTCTCTGGAAACTAAATATCTGACTGTAAAGGATATTGAGGGCTGAACATCTCGCAAAGAGATCTCTGAAATTTTTTCGCTTAAAAATAACATCCGTTAAGGAAGGATGAAAGCTGCTGAGTCTATAAAGAAAAACTATGTTGAAGGTAACTGTGCTCCCCAAAGGAAGAAGTAAAAGTCTTCTAAATTTGAAGATGTAGAGGAAGCCACAAAATGGTTCAATAAAGCATTCGCGAAAAAACTTAGTGTGGAGAACTTCGCTGCAACAAGTGGTTGGTTTAGTCGCTTTAATGTTCGTCATAGTATCCGATACAAAAGTATTTGTGGAGAATACATGTACTGTTGACAGCTTTTCATTTCCTTGTGAATAGCACCATCCCCTTGGTAGCCTCAGTAAGATGGGAAGAGACTGACCAAAATCAAGGCCAATTTAAGTACATGTACATGAAGCATGTAAATAACAACTACCCAGCCATGTGCTAATGCCAACATTGAATATCGTAGATTTTCCTATCAGGATGTGATCGATACAATATTTTATTGTGGATTTTATTACGCAAAGGTAATCAGGATGTAGTTTGTCAATATAGAAGTGTATTTCACTCTGATTCTGTCTTCATGTACTCAAAATTTCCATATTTTCTTGAAGTGTAAATGCTGCTCACTTACAACGGGTCACCCTTTGCAGACAAATATTAACTTTTGTTTTTTAAATCAATGATAGTACTTTATAACAGTTTAATAATTGTCGGATCATCGAAAGTTACTTTTTTAACATGCCTATGTCTTAGGACACGGAAAAAATTATTGTTTCATGTCCAAGATTTACTTCCATTTCAGTAGTCAACAAAAAGACCTAAAACCGGTAAAGTTGAGACATTGGTCCGTGGAAAAGCCGACCCACCCACCCTTCTTCCAGGCCTTTACTTTTTCCCTGAATTATTCAGCTTATACGCGAGTATATAATGTGATAATGAAATAATCGGTATCAGCAATCGGCTATACGCGGTATCGGCATAATCGGCAAAAAGTGGCATCGGTACAGCTTTACATATTATTTAGTTATTTGCCATTTTACAAAGGGACTGTCTTCCTGTAATCTTGCCTAATGGGCCTATATTGCCAAAGTAACATACTCCACCTTGTTGCATGGTAGTAGGTGTACTCTTCACAAGTGAGAAGGCAATAATAGATTTACTATTCAGTAATATAGGTTACAGTCTCAGACCAGGTGATATATTGTAATGGTCATTATTTTATTATATATTTTAAAAAATGGTTGATGCTGTTTAAAGTATTCATTTTTTTCTGTCATTGCACTTGCATATGGCATGTGTTGTTATAGCATTCATTGTTCTTGTTTTCTACATATTTCAATCTTTCAAAAGCAAACTTTTGTCTGTTTATTGTGAGATCCCTTGCTTAATATATGACCCTGACATTAAATAACAGGCGATGTAACATTATTCAAAGCAAAATACAATAATTTCTCAAAATTGGCTTGTAAAATCTGCCATATGCTTTCTTTGGCAATATGGGTGAGTGTTGGAATGTAGGAATTACTGTGGAAAAACATTGCTTTAATTTCCAATGGACAATTTAATAACTGGAATTGTACTAGAATATTTTGGGAACATACAACTTTTAGAAACTGATTTCCTTTCATTATTATTCTTCAAGGTGAGTAATGTATCCAGATTTTCTAGAAACCCATACAAAAGGAATAGAAACAAATATTTCATTTCGGCAGGGTTTCACTATATACAAATTTCATTCAACAATAAAAGGAGTCATCTAAACCCAAGCCATATTAACGTGCAGTGAGATAATATTTGTCAGAACCTTGCCTGCAGATGATAAAACTCGGTCTATGCATTTGAGATTGATTTTCATTTTCAACCAATCAAAAATGAGATTACAAATTTAAAGTTTTTTATGATTGCCAAGCAAAATCAGAAGCTCAAACTAAAAACTAAGAAGTCATGATTTCCTGGCCAGGTTTCCTTGAGTATCAGTGTAGCTTTCCAATTGATAAATAACAAAGCATCCATTTTGTTATTATTATTCAGAATGTTAATTTTGCAAACATTTAATACTTTAATGTTAAGATTAACCATATATCTTGAAAATTGTGTCACATAGCATTATTCTGAATGCATCTATTTTTCTTACATGGTCAGTGTTTTCTCCTAATGCATGATTATTCAGATCTGCCCAAAATATAACACCCCCCCCCCCTTAAAATGAGCAGCTGTACACAAATTGTGCAATGTCATTTGGCCATAAGTGCAACAGAACCAGCCTGTAGTTTTTATTAGTTTTAGCAAACTTCAAACTTGTCATGTAATAACTAGAGATCAACGTCAATAATCAAGCACTTATAGAGTGACATTTTGCAGTCTAGCAGCAAGATGTTTTCATTGATTTTTTTATTTTTGCCAGCTGTAGTACATGGCAAGGTTGTAACAATTCAGACATTACCAGAGGTAATGTGCCCACTGTCACATGCAGTTTTAGTGCATACAATTTAGTGCCAATGTTGTATTGCAGGTTTGCTGCTCTTGTGCAGATAATGAAGACTAAGTTATACCTTTGTTATTGAAAGTCTTTTTTTATCACACATGGGTTAAAAATATTATATGGTTGTATTCTTAAAATATTCACCACCCTTAAAAATTAAAAACACTCATTACAAAAATAATAGGAATTTCCCCTCTGAAAATCATAGAGAAATCACTACCTGGTTTGTTGTTTGCTTTCTTCATAAATTTGAGAATAGCTCATGCCTAATCAAAATATGATTTATAGCAACACAAAATGTTGTAGAGCCGCTTAAAATCCTTTTTCTGACATTGTTAATATCATCATTATATGTATTAAATACCTAGACCTGTATCCCACAAGTAAATGATCCAGTGTCCATCTTTGTATGATATAGTTTTCATAATAAATATGGCAGGGATAGTCCAGGATCTCCCCTAGTTTGGAGTTTGCATAAAAGGGTTAAATTCCTTTCATTTTTTGGCAGAAAAGGTTACCACTTTTACTGGAAAATGTGTCTTATGTGGGTAGGAGATGGGTCTTATGTGGGTAGGAGATGGCAGTCGGTTTAACCCCAAAGACGACCTTGAAATATGTCCCAGTTTGGGAAGTAAATCCGTAAGACTACTTTGAAATCTACTCTTGAAGTACCCCTATGACCACTTTGAAATCTACCTCTGTGCGGAATTAAACCACTGAGACCACTTTAAAATCCATTCAGTGCAAATTAAACCATTAAGACGACCTAGAAATCCACCCTTATAAGATGTAAATCCCTAAAACCACCTTTAAACCCATCCCTGAGGAAATTCAACCCCTAACACTACCTTGAATTTATCCCAGTGGACATTAAACCCCTAAGACTACCATGCAATCTGCCCATGTGGGAAGTATTCAGATAAGGCCACTTTGGAATCTATCCCTGTGGAAATTAAATCCCCAAGACCACTTTGGAATCCATCCGTGTGTGGAAATTAAACTTTTAAGACCACCTTCAAATCCACTCACATGGAAATTAAACCCTTAAGACCACCTTCAAATCCCATTTGGGAAGAATTTATATGCAATTCTATTCCTAATATTCGCTCTTTTATAAATGCATATACTGTAGTCAGTTATTTATGTTTGTTTCCATCTATCCCTGCATTTGTTTTCATGTAATGGAAACTCATTCTGTACCAACTTGAAAAGGATTATCAGATTTAGGCTGGATATTTCACGAAGATGAGTATATTACACAATGAAGATTTTTTAAAATCCTGGATGCAGACCTACCCACTCCATCCACAACACCCAATGGGATAGTGAGAAGAAATTCGCTATCAATGTTTATATATTCTCTGGTAACCATGAACTCTCTCTCTACACTGATTTTGAAAGGGAGGTTTTTTTGGGAGTGGATCAAAAGCATTTTTGGTTAAGTGCATATTTGTAATGTGTTCCATATAGAGCCTGATTTTATAAATTAGTATGTACATGTGCATGTGTGCTAGATCTCTCATTCACTCCTTCACTAATTTGGATAGACATCAAACCTTTACATGTCAATGGGGGGGAGGGGCAATTGGCCGAGTGATCTAAAGCACTCACTGTTACGGATAACTGCCATCTCACCTCTGTCTGTGTGGGTTTGAGTCTCGGGTTCAGCCATGGGTATGAGAGATAGCTTGCTGGTAGCTTCTCGTAGGTCAGTGGTTCTTTCTAGGGTCTTCCTAGTTTCTTCTTCCACCATTAATACTGGCTATGTATAGCCTATCTTGTGCTGAAAAATAGCATTAAACCTTGTAACAACAACAACTATAATAGAGATGATGGATATAAGTGCAAACCATTAATAGAATCACCTTTAATAAGCTTAAAGGTGAATATACAAGAAATAGTTTAAAACAATTGGTAAAGTGTATTGCTTTATGCTTAAATAATGCATTAAACTCTGACAGTTTTTGGTATTAGTGTAGTTTCAAAAGGTTTCTCTTTAATTAGTTCATGTGTTGCCTTTCTCACCCAGCAGTTGTAAACTACTTTTGGTGTACCCATTTTATCAGGGATGAGAATGGGGATTTGAATTCAAGATGGTGGGGTTGACGGTTTGTATAATAGGGAGTATGTGTTACAAGGTCAGGTATGAAGATGTTTGATGCAGATTCTTATTTGTCTTATTTTAGGTGGTTGATGCTACCAACACCACTAGAGACAGAAGGAAGTTGTTGGTTGAGCTCATCTGTGAGAACAACAACTTTAAGTTGTTCTTTGTGGAGTCTATATGTGACGATCCAGAAATAATAGAAGCCAATATATTAGTAAGTAACCATTTAACATTTATTTCTAATAATAGAAGCCAATATATTAGTAAGTAACCATTTAACATTAATTTGTAATAATAGAAGCCAATATATTAGTAAGTAACCATTTAACATTAATTTGTAATAATAGAAGCCAATATATTAGTAAATAACCATTGAACATCCATTTCTAATAATAGAAGCCAATATATTAGTAAGTAACCATTTAACATTCATTTGTAATAATAGAAGCCAATATATTAGTAAATAACCATTTAACATTCATTTGTAATAATAGAAGCCAATATATTAGTAAGTAACCATTTAACATTCATTTGTAATAATAGAAGTCAATATATTAGTAAATAACCATTTAACATCCATTTCTAATAATAGAAGCCAATATATTAGTAAGTAACCATTTAACATTCATTTGTAATAATAGAAGCCAATATATTAGTAAGTAACCATTTAACATTCATTTGTAATAATAGAAGCCAATATATTAGTAAGTAACCATTTAACATTCATTTGTAATAATAGAAGCCAATATATTAGTAAATAACCATTGAACATCCATTTCTAATAATAGAAGCCAATATATTAGTAAGTAACCATTTAACATTCATTTGTAATAATAGAAGCCAATATATTAGTAAATAACCATTAAACATCCATTTCTAATAATAGAAGCCAATATATTAGTAAGTAACCATTTAACATTCATTTGTAATAATAGAAGCCAATATATTAGTAAGTAACCATTTAACATTCATTTGTAATAATAGAAGCCAATATATTAGTAAATAACCATTAAACATCCATTTCTAATAATAGAAGCCAATATATTAGTAAGTAACCATTTAACATTCATTTGTAATAATAGAAGCCAATATATTAGTAAGTAACCATTTAACATTCATTTGTAATAATAGAAGCCAATATATTAGTAAGTAACCATTTAACATTCATTTCTAATAATAGAAGCCAGTATATTAGTAAATAACCATTGAACATCCATTTCTAATAATAGAAGCCAATATATTAGTAAGTAACCATTTAACATCCATTTCTAATAATAGAAGCCAATATATTAGTAAATAACCATTTAACATTCATTTGTAATAATAGAAGCCAATATATTAGTAAGTAACCATTTAACATTCATTTGTAATAATAGAAGCCAATATATTAGTAAGTAACCATTTAACATTCATTTGTAATAATAGAAGCCAATATATTAGTAAGTAACCATTTAACATTCATTTGTAATAATAGAAGCCAATATATTAGTAAGTAACCATTTAACATTCATTTCTAATAATAGAAGCCAATATATTAGTAAGTAACCATTTTAACATTTATTTCTTGCTTTAGAGTTACTTTAACAAAGTTTATTGTGACTTTGAGAAGATTAGTATGTTTTGATATTCTTTGAAATTTATATTTTCTGTCCAAGAAATATGGCAGGTAAGTGTTGCTATTACTGTTACAATGATACACTTAGAATTTTTGCGGGAAAACGTGGGCTGATGAATGAACCATTCTATTTGGTACGTGCAGACATTTTCATTTGTTTACAACATTTGATTCAACTGGTGCTGGTTGGTTGTGTTTGACAAAGTTTAAAGAATGCAGGTTGAACAACTCATTTCTGTTTTTGCTGGCTCTGTGGATGATCTTGAGAGAGCTTGGATGTTTGTAGTCACTAAATAACAGCTATGTGTATGCACTAAATAGCATATATGCATATACACTAAATAACAAAGTTGTATACACTAAATAACAAATTTGTATACACTAAATAACAAATTTGTATACACTAAATAACAAATAACAAATTTGTATACACTAAATAACAAATTTGTATACACTAAATAACAAATAACAAATTTGTATACACTAAATAACAAATTTGTATACACTTAATGACAGGCTGCAATAATATTTATTATTACAACTACATTGATAGTTTCATGACAAACAAAGCACCAGTTTAAGTTAGTTTTCAACTAATCTTGTAGATATTACCAATAAATAATACGTGAAACATGAAAATAAAATCTGCATTTTTAAATGAACACACTAGGTCATGCATAATGAGAAGTGTTTGGTGGATTTTTTTTATCCCATAAAAGGATTTTCTTAAATGTCTGGATGTTAATTTCCCTAAATTCAAAGAAATCAAAAACAGATCGATATACATACATGACAGGTTTATAATTTCCCAGTGTTTTTCTATATAGATATCTTAAGTTTTAAGTTTCACCCTTTTATAAACAGTATGTCACCACATCATTATGATGTTCTAGTATCATCATAAGCAATTATGTCTTTCAAAATAAAATATACACTTCTGACATCAAAAAATAAAATGTACACTTCTGACATATATAAAAAAAAATGTAAATGCATACTTCAGGGATCAAAAAATAAAATGTAAATAAAATGTACACTTCTGACATCCAAAAATAAAATGTATACTTCAGGCATCAAAAAATAAAATGTAAATAAAATGTACACTTCTGACATCTAAAAATAAAATGTATACTTCTGGCATCAAAAATGTAAAATGTAAATAAAATGTACACTTCTGACATCCAAAAATAAAATGTATACTTCTGGCATCAAAAAAGTAGAATGTAAATAAAATGTACACTTCTGACATCCAAAAATAAAATGTATACTTCTGGCATCAAAAAAGTAAAATGTAAATAAAATGTACACTTCTGACATCCAAAAATAAAATATACCTTACTGGCATAAAAAAAAGTAAATAAAATGTAAATAAAATGTACACTTCTGACATCCAAATTTAAAATGTATACTTGTGGCATCAAAAAATAAAATGTAAATAAAATGTACACTTCTGACATCCAAAAATAAAATGCATACTTGTGGCATAAAAAAATAAAATCTATCTTACTGGCATTAAAAGAAAGTAAATAAAATGTACACTTCTGATATAAAAAATAAAATGTAAATTTTTGCAGATACACTGTATATTGTACTTGATAATGTACTGGTACAGTATTGAACTCATAATCCAAATATTGCAGTTTCAATACCTGCCTAGGCCAATCTGGGTCAGCTTCCATGGTGTGTATTTTAAATGGGCACTTGTCTCCTTTTTCCTCAGCATGATATGGTCCTCAAAACCAATAACAACAAAACAAATAAACAACAAGACAAATAATAAACGACAAAACAAATAATAAACATGAATTATATCAAACCATGTTATCAGGCATTGGTACACACACTCATCCCTTGTCCTGTGGTGAAAATGATGCTGCTTGGACATCCAATATGGCTACGATGGCAGCCATTTTGAAAATCTTACTGCTGCTTCTGATGGTATTGAAATAGGGTTTTCAATGAAAGACTCCTTACGATGTCTAGTTGGTATATAATTATTAATCTGACATCCAATATAGCTACCATGGCAGCCATCTTGAAAATCTTATTGCTACTTCTGATGGTATCGAAATAGGGTTTTCAGTGAAAGACTCCTTACGATGTCTAGTTGGTATATAATTATTAATCTGACATCCAATATAGCTACCATGGCAGCCATCTTGAAAATCTTATTGCTACTTCTGATGGTATCAAAATAGGGTTTTCAATGAAAGACTCCTTACGATGTCTAGATGGTACTATTAATCTGATATACAGTATGATCCCCATGGCAGTCATCTTGAAAATCTTATTATTGCTACTTCTGATGGTATCAAAATAGGGTTTTCAATGAAATACTCATTACGATGTCTAGATGGTACTATTAATCTGATATACAGTATGATTCCCATGGCAGTCATCTTGAAAATCTTATTATTGCTACTTCTGATGGTATCAAAATAGGGTTTTCAATGAAAGACTCCTTACGATGTCTAGATGGTACTATTAATCTGATATACAGTATGATCCCCATGGCAGTCATCTTGAAAATCTTATTATTGCTATTTCTGATGGTATCGAAATAGGGTTTTCAATGAAAGACTCCTTTACGATGTCTAGTTGGTACTATTGATCTAATATCCATTATGGCCACCATGGTAGTCGTCCTGAAAATTTTGTTATCTCTATCCCTACATACTTGGTAATATTAGCATGAAGTTTTTACTAAAAGACTTCTTATGATGTCTGAATAGTCCGAAATGAAAATGATACTGATCTTGGGTCCAGTATGGCGACTACAGTAGTTTTGACCAAATGACTTCAAATGATGACTAATTGAAAATTGTGGTTGAGGCTAGGGAAGTGATCCAATGTCTTGCAATAAAACAATTAAATCTACTGTCAAAAATCTATTACCTAAACCAAAGCTGAGATCAGGAAGTTTGGCTAATGATGAAGTTGTTAAGGCCTATATAAGGTAAAATACATTGGTATGTTTACACCAACTGTGAGGGGCCCCAAGTGGTCTAAAGCGCTCACCATTAAGGATCACTGCCAACTCATCTCTGTCTGCGTGGGTTCGAGTCTCAGATTCAGCCAATGTGGGTATGTGAGAAAGCTTGCCAGTAGCTTCTCATGGGTCAGTGCCTCTTTCTGGTGTGTGTGTGTGCATGTGCATGTGCATGCGTGTGTGTGTGTGTGTCCAGGATTCTTCCTCCACCATTAATACTGGTCATCATGTATAGCCTATCTTGTGCTGAAAAATGGCGTTAAACCCAACAACAACACCAACAGTACTTTGACCACCATGTCAATTAACACAGAATTGTTTTGGCAATTCACTTTCCATATAAGACTTTCTGTACCATATTTGGATATTCTACAATACGTTATTCAATGCGCGTCAGATTTACCATGATCTAATTAAATTTCCAATGAAAAATGCAATAGTCTTATGGAGTGAATGGTAGTATTTAGCGAATATGAACGAAATTGACATCAAAAACATTGATGATAATGATGTATATACCTTTGTTTTGTGTTTGTGTTACGTGCTTAGGCTCGAATAAACAGTAACATAGAAAGAGTGAAAATAACAAGCTTGTAAAACTTAATAAACAATTTATTGAGCACAAATATTTCCAAAAAAGAAAAATAAACTTACGGTTTTAAGAATCAATTCTAAAATGAATCCAAAAATAATTCAAAATATTATCCACTAGAGAAATTGCAAAAGTCCTGGTAATAAAATGTCCAAATAATTCTAAGTTCGAATCCCAGCGAAGTATCCAATATGGAAGACGGTCACTTGATGAAGTCAGTTCTTGTTAATAAATTCTATGAGTACAATTCTTTTCCAGATAAATAACAAAATAAATCCTCTTGAATTCAAATGAATTGAAATAATTTCCAATACAAGGTAACTCAAAACGACACAACGTAATATTCTAACAGCCCAATTTCTACTCATTAGTTCGCTCTCAAAACATAATTTATAAATCTGTTTTTATGTAAACAAGAAAGGGGTCACATGATCTTCTAGAATCTCTTAGAACAAATTTACGTTCAAAAACTCGCGTACCCACCATATGACCCAACTAAAATAAGAAAGATTTTTTATACAAAGCTCCATAATGTCCTTGGAACCAACCAATCTTTTTAAAAGCTTGTTTACAACTCTGAAGCCAGGTCAGAAATGAGGTCAACACCTGGTGTTTATTCTGTAAAGTACAGGTCACCCCCCTCCCTGAACGAATCTAAAACTTAAAATGCCAAATTTGAATCTAACAAACAATAAAAATAAATATAAATGACATCAAATATACATAACATTTGTTTTTCAGGAGACGTCTAAAACATGGATGATAATGATATGTATAACTTTTTTTTGTTTCAGTTATAAGTAGACATCTTAAACATTGATGATAATGATATGTATACCTTTGTTTTGTTTTTCAGGAAGTAAAAGTATGCAGTCCAGACTATACAGGGATGGATAAAACTGAAGCAATGCAAGACTTTCTACAGAGAATTGAGCATTACAGAGAGCACTATGAGTCGCTGGACTACAGCTACGATAAAAATCTCTCCTTCATCCAGATCTTTAATCAGGGAGAGAGATTCCTGGTTAATAAACTGGCAGGTAAGTTGGGATTAGTTGAAGAAATCTTGAGACTATACTGTATTTTGACGAGACTTACATTTCTCACACCTGCATAAGTAGATAATATGACAATAATAATTATAATGATAATCTTTTATCAAATAAGTGTTTTTTCCAAAAACTGAGCAAGATCAATGCATAATATTGAGATGATCATGCTTCTAGTTGACCTTATTTTCATTCTGAAGGTCATATTTCTGATCTGATTTTAATCATACTTGGAATGTTCTTTATAT
Source organism: Unio pictorum (assembly GCA_030141615.1). Classification (NCBI taxonomy): domain Eukaryota; kingdom Metazoa; phylum Mollusca; class Bivalvia; order Unionida; family Unionidae; genus Unio; species Unio pictorum. Next base: position 1,825,803 of record JARLTB010000201.1, read on the forward strand.
CATTAGTTATTGGACAAGGACAACAATAAACTATCTGTGCATGATAATGAGGTGATCTTGCATTGGATTTGCTGAGCTTGTCACTACTCTGAAGGTTGTATGTCGGAATCAGAATTTGATTAAACTTGGAATGTATATTTATATTATTAATAATGAGCAATATATACACATGTTAATGAGGGGATCTTCGATCTGATTGGCCATGCTTATTACCACACTGGAAGTCATATTTCTGACCAGATTCCGATAAAACTTGGAATATCGGCTTGTACCATCAAGATATAGGATTAATTGATGAAGAATCAGCTTGATATATATGATCACCTGATTGGCAGCGCTTGTTAACATGCTTGCAGCCATAGTTCTGATTTTGGTCAATCTTGGAGTATACACTTGTAACATCAGTATCTTGGATAGTCATTATATTGAGCACGGTACATATATATCAATGAGCTGATCTTGCTCTTAATGGCAGAACTTGATGCCAAGTCATAATACTGATGTGATTTTGATCAGACTTGGAATATTGGCTTGTATCATTAAGATCTTGGTTCAAATAATTAGCAAGACTTGTACATATTAATGATGTAATCCTGAATCTGATTGGTTGAGCTTGTTATTAGTCTGGAAGCCATATTTTTGTTATCTGGTTTTGATTAAACTTGGATTATGGGCTTGTAGGATCAATATTTGACATGATGTTGACAGTGCATGAAATGCATGCATATGAATGGTTAGATCTGTGAAAATTTTAGTAAAATCTACCAGGTAACTGTCAATTATAATAACTGGGTACCTGATCAGAGAGAAATTGTATTAAGTGTTTACATCCCTGAACTGCTTTGTTGTAGTGTAACTGGCATGAACAGAAAACAAAAAAAGTGTTTTTGTTTTTTTTAATTCAGTGGTCAAAGTGTACAAGTTCAGGGTGCATTTTGTAATTCAAATCACTCTGACAAGGTGATTTGTCATATGCTAGTCAGAGTTGCATTTTTGGGAAAATAAATAAGCCCAACTGGATCAATAGATAGATCGATAGGAAGATAACAAAATTCCAGATGAATTGTCTATAGCCATGGACTTTTACAATAGTGTCCATGTACTAAACTTGGGTCAAAATAAAAGCATGTCAGGGAAATCAACACAATCAAGGGTAGTACGAATTTGTTTAACAATATGTGTAGCTTTCATTGTGACATCACAGCATGTGACATTCTATCCGGATTGTACTGGATCACACCATCATATTCATTTTGTCTAAAAATGTCTACATACTTTAATAAGACAGCTCCGGTGGCCTAGTGGTTAGATTATCCACCATGGAAGTAGGAGGACTTGGGTTCGATCCCCAGCTGAGTCATATCAAAAGACTCACAAAAATGGTACTAACAGCTGCCTTGCTTGATGCTCAGCATTAAGAGGTTAGTGTTAGGACTGGTCGGCCTGGTGTCAGGATAATGTGACTGGGTGGGATATCATACTACATGTCTGCGGCATGATGCCCCAGTGCTAGACATCATTATAAACTGCCCCACTGCAGACATCATGGCGATATGACTGAAAAATTTTTAAAGCTACGTTAAAAATCCTAATCAATCCTAAACAAACATACTTTAACATTGATTATTCCTATGCACTTTTCGGGGGATCTAAATAATGACCTTCCATAGGAATATGTATATATATGAAGCCAAATGAAGTGAATACTTGCCACTTAAAGGGATGTAGAATCAAATTCTAAAAAATGACACCCATTACATATGATCCATATAACTTGTACTATAGAGCCTTCAACTGAACATGTGTCAGTTGTGTGGCAAGATGAAATGACTACCCTCTGTTTTTGCCACTGAGCACGTATTACTCCCAGCTCAATGAAAGAGTTGTCATGTGGGAAAATGAGCTTGGGTTTTAAGGTTAAGCATTTGCTCGAAGATGTAGAACCCTGTTTGGCACTGAACAAGTACATGTGTTAGTTTTCATGGCCCAATCAAAAGCAGTATCAACTTGAAAACAAAATGACTGCTGCCTTTAAAAGCCAATGGTTTAAAGTCTGGGAGATCGGGTCCAAATCAGGGAGATCAGTGTCTCAATCTGGGAGATTGGGTGTCATCAAACTAAACAAGTAATCAGCACAGCTGATATGATGCAAGCTATCACATTAATAACAACAATAATTAATTAATAAATCTCATTATTAAAGAATCTATGACGATGAGCCATTAAGTTTAGTGACCACGATGGTGCAAAGTCGGACAGTAATTTGGTCTCCAGAGTGTACTAGTTCAGCTAGTCAGAAACATGATTACATATCTGATGCTGTTGTTGTAGAGTTTAACGCCATTTTTCACCACACGATAGGCTATACATGGCGGCCAGTATTATTGGTGGAGGAAGAACCCGGGAAAATCCCTGGAAAGAACCACCTACCCACGACAAGCTACTGGCAAGCTTTTTCACATAACTACATTAGCTGAATCTTAGACTCGAACCCATGCAGACAGAGGTGAGATGGCAGTGATCAGTAATGGAAAGCGCTTTAGACCACTCGGGGGCCCCTGATTACATATCTGATGTGCAGAGATTTTGGTCAGATCAACTCCAACATCTTGATAATATTAGAGTCTTTACAAAGTCTGAACAAAATCTGATCATAATATAGTTTTTAGAGTATTTCTGAAATCAGACAATCAATCAGATGCAAAGTCACACATGTAAGCCAAGTCACCCAGAATGTCTGGTCGTTGTTTGATCTAGGCCCCAATTTTTTTTATATAACAATCTGCTGACAGAAACTCCCAGAATTCACAGATCTGCCAAGCATGGTTTTTTCAACCTAAAACAACAACTGCCAAGCATTGACATTGCCAGCAAAAGCAAACATCTGCCAAGCATAGGTATTGCCAGCTAAAACATCTGCCAAACAGGTATTGGCAGCTAAAATGAATCTGTCCAGCATAGGTATTGCCAGCTAAAACATCTGCCAAGCGTAGGTATTACCAGCTAAAACAAATCTGTCAGGCATAGGTATTGCCATCTAAAATCTGTTAAGCATAGGTATTGCCAGCTAAAACATCTGTCAAGCATAGGTATTGCCAGCTAAAACAGTAGCTTCTCGTGGGTCGGTGGTTCTTTCCAGAGGTTTTCCCTGGTTCTTCCTCCACCAATAATACTGGCTGCCATGTATAGCCTATCGTGTGCTGAAAAATGGCATTAAACCCTACAACAACAACAACAAATCTGTCAAGGAAAGGTATTTCAAGCTAAAAACATTCAAAAAGCTTTGATATTTCTAGCTACATTGTCAGTCCCAATGGTGGAGGCAATGATATGATCCGATATAGAGCAAATAAAACCATTGTCAAAGGCAAACAAGACTACCTATATTTTATATTTTCAGAAGTTTGGTTTTTAATGATAAAGTTGTTAAGCCTATATCAGGTTAATTATATTGCTATGTTTACACTAACTGAACTTTGTCCACTATGAAAGATGACATGAGATTTTTGTGGTAATTAGATTTCCAAATAAGACGTGCTATGCCATATATGGATATTCTATATGCACACTCTATTTACCATGATCTGTTTACAAAATTTTGCAAATAAGACAGCAGTGTTCTTATATGGCATATAAAAAACAAAAATGAAAGTAGTTACCAGCTGAGCTAATATGGCTGAAAATTCAATATTTTATTCAATATTTTAATATTAAATAAAGTAAACAATATTTACATTTACTTCTAAAATGATATGCAGCAATTCATGCATTAAATTTGAGGAATATTTAATTTATTGAAGCATATTTGAAGAACATTCTGAATTTGTTATGGTAGGAAGAAAATGTCTGATGTGAATGGGTTTTGTTGATACACACAGGCTGATGTTAGTACCCCATCCACTTAACTGCACATCTGTTAACTGCACACGCCGGATAACTGCATGTAGTCACACCGGTCCCGTTTTTTTTCCAATACTTTTCAATGGGAACAAACTTAGGATAACTGCACTTCGCTTAAATGCACACTCCAGATAATAGCACGATAAATTTTTGCCCGTGGCACATTATTCAATACAATTTTACTCCGGTTAACTGCACAATGTATAGTCATGATCAGTTATTGCCAGTCCACTGCTGTAGCACTTCAAATAAGCCGACAATTAAGCCGGTACATGCGACTTTGTAAATGATTGACATGTAAAGGACGCCTTAGGTAGTATATACATGTATATCCGCGCCCACTAGGGAGCAATAGCGTGGGAAAAATCATAGTACATGTACAGCATGGGAAACATTGCTCTAAACTGTTGGGATTTGAATGATTTCAAACCAACAAATGAATGGTTGGAAAGATGGAAAATGCACAACGGAATTCAATTTAAACGACAATATGGTGAAAAACAGGATGCAGACGACTTTGGAGCTTTTTCTGTGGGAGATGACCCATCAATGTCTGACAGCAGTTTTCAAATAACAAGCGATCTATAGAATTTCTTGAAATTCGCTATAATTCCTTGATCCATTGGTTAAATCAATGAAGTTGTGTTTGGAGGAAGGAAAACAAGCTTAACATCTAAGTAAAAGTTGAAAGAATGGATTCTAATCATTGTTTAAATTTATTCACATATATTCGTGCCATGCTGATTTAAAGCTGTACTGTACCGTACTTCGGTTAACTGCACACTCCGGTTAACTGCACAGTCTCATGACAGGCTCGAGGGTGTGTAGTTAACCAGAGTCGACTGTATTAAGGTATCTTCCGCTAAAACAACATTCAATAAACTGCTTAGAGGTGTAGTAATCCATCAATCAAGTTGTTATCAGCTTAACAACCAATCAAATAGCAACACGTAATACATGCCAGTGCATTAGTTATAGATACATAAGATGTTTATTTCAACACTGAGAAATGTGTCGTGTAGTGATGGGAATCGGTTAGAAATTCATAATCAATAATCGGTTTCCCTTAACCAACTGATCATCGATTATAATTGATTACAAAGAGCGAATTTTAATTTTTGTTAAACAGTTATATCTTTGATCAAGAGTTCAATATGTTTATAAATGTACAGGAGTAATGTCTTTTAAATTAATGACATGTATACTTTAACCTGACAATAATATTACATTGTGTGTTATTTTTGTTTTCTACAACTTTGTTAAATGAATGCAACTTTGTATGGCTAATCAGTCAAATGTAACTGAAATACTGCTACAATCCCCCAAAATTCCTTCATTCATGTGTGATGTTTCTATAATATAAAGTATAGAAGGACATGTTTTTCTTGTTTGTCGTTGTTTATAGATACTACAAAAGATGTTGCAATTTAACTGATACAAATCAACAAAATGTGTTTAAATTATTAACTCAACAATTTAACAACTTGACCATGTAATAATGACTATATGTTCCTAATTATGAATCATAATGTTTCATATTTGTAGTTGTGAAGGGTATTAATAAATTTCAGGTCAACTTTAGTGGCTGGAGTTTTACTAACCATTGTGCTTTGCATACACCTAAAAAGTAGTCTCCCTTCACACACAATCGATTATGGAGTTTCACAATCGATTATCTTATTGGTTTTCTCAACCAACTGATGATCGATTATAATCGATAATCGGAACAACACTAGTGTCGTGTATAAACATTTTCAGGCAACTTGAGAAGTATAAAATAGTTCTTGAACTATTTGGAAATATAATAATTTTGATACCATGTTGAAATGTATGCTAATGAATTGAAAGGACAATATGCCTTTTAAAAAATATATTTGCAAAATCAATAGTGCTTTGATTGATGAATTTAAATGTGTGAAACATAATAAAAACAACATATAAGAAAATTTGTTGAGTAGCTATTATTCATTGTCGTTTATTTAGTTTTGGCATGATGTGCACTTTCACGTTTAAATTTATTACAAAAAATGTTGTTACACTAATCTCTCTAATTTGGGCCCAAACTTGTTGATCTGAATGCTAATCTCTCTGATTTGGGCCCAAACTTGTCGATCTGAATGCTAATCTCTCTGATTTGGGCCCAAACTTGCCGATCTGAATGCAAATCTCTCTGATTTGGACCCAAACTTGTCGATCTGAATGCTAATCTCTCTGATTTGGGCCCAAACTTGTCGATCTGAATGCTAATCTCTCTGATTTGGGCCCAATCTCCCAGATTGAGACATTGATCTCTCTGATTTGTGCACGTCTGTATATCCCTACATCCGACCACCTTTGAACACTAGATCAAGGTAAATTTTAAAATTCTTTAGATTTTGCTTATTGTAGCTTTCTTCATACATTGTGACCACTTTGATAGCCTAGTGGTTAGAGCATCCGCCTCGGAAGTATGAGGTTGTGGGTTTGAACCCCAGCCAAGTCATACCAAAGACTTACAACAAAGGTACTAACAGCTGCCTCGTAATTTAAATTTTATAAAGAAACTGATTCTCTAGTTTGTTAAAGTTTCAATATTTTCCACTAAATATACATTTGACCCTTTTTTTTGCAGGCCATCTACAAAGCAGAGTTGTGTATTACCTGATGAACATTCATGTTTTACCCAGAACTATATACTTGACCAGGGTAAGTCATATGAACTCTATTTCTTCATAGATTATTTCTTCATAGATTTTTTATTTCAAGCCTGCCTTCACATAGTGATCCCATTGATTTATGTGTGTCTATCCACATCCTAGATTAAGGTCAGTCAGGTTTTTAAGATTCATTTTAGTCATTTTACTTTCAGCTAAATAAATGGTATGCTGGAGAAAAATACTTTAATGAAAATTTAATCTTACCTGAAATTTTGGATGTAAAACAATTTACACTGTATGATGCCAAAATTGATTCAAACGAACATATTAAATTTAACTCAACAATAACTTAAAATATTTTAACCAAAAGGAAGTTTCTCCTTATAATATTATTATCAATAACAGACATATACAGAATAATAGGACCACTCCGGTGCAAGCCTTTGAAAATGCTTCACCAATATATTTGTTTGAAACATTGAAACCAGTTTGTAAGAGGTTCATACTTATTGTTCATTATAGACAGGTTTCTTTAAATAGAGGGTAAAATAATGATTACATACAGGTTCAAATGAATGGTATTTACTTTATTCAGCAATACCTATATGCACTCAAAAAAGTCATATTTCATGCCTCACTGGCTTTGGTTGTTTTGTGTTTCAAGTTTGTTTTCTTTTTTTTTCTTATGCTACAGGCGTCAAACTAAATGTGCAGTTTATTATGACCCATTTTTTTATGCTATGAATTGGGTTGGATTGTGTGTTTCAATTGACTATGCTTTAATCATTAGAACTTGATGAGTCTATACACATCTGTTAGTACCACACCCTTGCATGTAAAGTAACTGTGCCATTTATTAAACAATATACTGGCTTAGGTCAAGTTTTTGCATTCAGCTCGTCACCACATTGGAACCTGCATGCTATGTATGGATAAAACATCAATGCATTGGTTCTTTTGTCATACTGATACTCATATTCATACCAGTAGTGGAAAATTGATTAGTAATAATACTTGCCCTACAGAATTTACTTAAATATTCTTCAGTTTTGAATAATTATTAATTGTTAAACATTTTATATTTTAAATGGGGAATTCATCTTAGACATTTTGCAGACAAATGCTCTCTTTTTTTTGTCTGAAAAAAAAGAGAAACCTATTAACACTCATTCACTGGCAAATTAATACAATGTGATGGGGGGTGTAGTGTAAACCCAAGCACCTACCCTGACCTTGGTGATTCCATCCTAATTGTCTTTTCATAACTCCATATTCAATGAAAAGAAGATACATCAATGTATAATAAAGTACTTGACTTGGCATTTAATAACAACTTTTATACAAAAAGTTACTGGGTTGATTCATATGTCTAATTTGGTCCAACTTAATGTGTCATACAGTGAAATATGTTACACTGAATTTTGATTGGTGTTTTTTTTTTTTTTTTTTTCAAGTTCAAGGTAAACAATAACAGCCATTCAGAAGTTAATGTAGTTTATTCCGTACAAGACATGGGTAGTATTGAGTAACTGAGAAACTTGTTCAGAATATAGCCTTACAGTGGTTAAAGTCCTACTTAGTCAACAGGACAATGGAATACATTCCAGCCCAATTGATCAGTGTTGTCATGTTCCATAGGGATCTGTTATTGGACCTGTTCTCTTCATTCTATACACTCAGCTGCTTTCAAGTGTCATAGATCATCACCCAGTGTCGCACCAATTGTACGCTGATGACACCCAAATATACAAGTCTAGCCACCCTACTGAAGTTGATGCTACCATCCATGGAGTGGAGAGGTGCATTTCTGATGTGAAATCATGGATGACAACAAGCTGCAGAGAAATGATGATAAAATTGAGGCTATTCTGATCACAACACAAAGACTTTCTCATTCACATCCATTACCTCAGACAATAAATATCAGCAACACCAACATTAAATTCTCACAGTCAGTATGAAATTTAGGTGTTACTCTAGACAGCATTCTCACATTGCACCAACATGTCATGAACATATGCAAGGCTGCATGCATATCTTGAATTAAGACGCATCAGTTCTATTCGTAAATATCTTTCAGTTGATGCCACTAAAACACTTGTGTGTTCATGTACTTACAAGACTGGACTATTGTAACTCAATTCTTTCTCGTTCGTCACAATATTTACTGCAGAAACTTCAAAAGTTCAAAACACAGCTGCACGCATCATCTTTAGAGTACCTCAATCAGAACACACCTCACCACTGCTCTGTACCTTCACTGGCTCTCAATTCGATACAAAATCAAACACAAAATTTCTTCTCTGTGCTATGTTTCACTGACAGACTCCAGTCCAACATACCTATCTGGCCTCACCCATGTGTATACACCAGCAAGATACTTACGCTCTTCTTCTGACAATCGTATACTCATTGTTCCCACTATGAAAATGAAGTCATATGGACAACATTCTTTTGCAAACCAGGGCCCGGTGTTGTGGAACCAATTGCCCATTGAAATTAGACACAAAGACACAGTGGTCCCTTTTAAGAGTGCTCTTAAAACTCACCTTTTTCGACTGCAGGAACAAACTTAGAGACCTAATAATGTTTTGTATCATGTTTTCAGCATGTTTTTATGTTTTCCAATTTCATTGTTTTTGTCATTTGTTTTTCTGTAGAATAGTCATATCATTATAGATAGTATAAAGTGCTTAGAGCTTCGAAAGATTAGACGCTATCAAAGTCCTCATTATTATTATTCTTATTACTTGGTCTGTTTAGTATTATCATTTTAGCCCTAATGCTAATCACGTCTCACCCAGTACCATTATCTTGACACCAGGCCGACCAGTCCAAACACTAACCTCTTAATGCTGAGAACCTAGCAAGCCAGTTGTTTATACTATTTTTATAAGTCTTTGGAATGACTCAGCTGGGGTCGAACCCATGACCCCCTGTATCAAAAGAGACACACTAACCACCAATGTCACCATACAAATTCAAATTAAATTTAAATTCAGTTCACTTCATTCCACATCAGTTAACTTCCTTCACATTTAGTTTTCTGACCTTTGCTTCACAGCATGGTGAAAGCCAGATGAACCTGCAGGGCAGAATAGGAGGGGACAGTGATCTTTCTACAAGAGGCTGGGAGGTAAGCATATTCCTGTGAATCAAAGGATGGTTTCATGAACTAACATTTTATTGCAGGATAAATTCAATTTGATTTACATCAATTAATAAAATAGTAATAAAATATGTTGCCAATGCCAAATACAGAAAATTCATTGAATAGAGTCAAACTTGTCAGTAGTGACCAACCATGGGAAAATGCAAAACTAGCCTTTGTACAAAGGTAACCTAATTACCCAGGCTCACCTTTCAAACTTTTGTTTTTAACAAATGCCATGCACCAAATAATAATAATAAATAAATAAATAATAATAATATATGGCCTAACCGAGTAGATAATTTTTGCAGAGTTCAGAATCCGAGTATTTGGATGCATTATTTGCCGGATCCAGGCACGAACCGAGTAGTAGGTGCGACTCCGGAGAGTACCATTTGTTTCATTATCGTATGCGAAGCTTAAACTTTTCGTGTACCGTATATATCGCCTAAAAGATGAAATTTTTTATTATTAACTAAAATTATTATGTATTAAAAAATTATTTTACTTGTGACCATTCGTGTGCGGATTATTTGCCGAGGCAAATACTTCCGAATAGCACCACAAATCCGGATATTCAGCTGAAGTGAATAATAATAATGATAATAAATAATAACAAAATTAATAATTCTATTCAATTGAATTTCAGTATGTCAGTGTCGCTATCAGTATCTTTGATTGTGTTTTAGTATGTCAGTGTCTCTATCAATATCTTTGATTGTATTTTAGTATGTCAAGGTCTATTAATATCTTCGATTGTATTTCAGTATGTCAGTGTCTATCAACATCTTCTATTGAATTTCAGTATTTCAGTGACTCTATCAAGATCTTCGATTGTATTTTAGCATGTCAGTGTCTCTATCAATATTTTTTATTGTATTTTAGCATGTCAGTGTCTCTATCAATATTTTTGATTGTATTTTAGCATGTCAGTGTCTCTATCAAGATCTTCGATTGTATTTTAGCATGTCAGTGTCTCTGTCAATATTTTTGATTGTATTTTAGCATGTCAGAGTCTCTATCAATATCTTAGATTGTATTTTAGCATGTCAGTGTCTCAATCAATATCTTTGATTGTATTTTAGCATGTCAGTGTCTCTATCAATATCTTAGATTGTATTTTAGCATGTCAGTGACTCTATCAAGATCTTCGATTGTATTTTAGCATGTCAGTGTCTCTATCAATATTTTTGATTGTATTTTAACATGTCAGTGTCTCTATCAATATCTTAGATTGTATTTTAGCATGTCAGTGTCTCTATCAAGATCTTCGATTGTATTCTAGCATGTCAGTGTCTCTATCAATATTTTTGATTGTATTTTAGCATGTCAGTGTCTCTATCAAGATCTTCGATTGTATTTTAGCATGTCAGTGTCTCTATCAATATCTTCGATTGTATTTTAGCATGTCAGTGTCTCTATCAATATTTTTTATTGTATTTTAGCATGTCAGTGTCTCTATCAAGATCTTCGATTGTATTTTAGCATGTCAGTGTCTCTATCAATATCTTCGATTGTATTTTAGCATGTCAGTGTCTCTATCAAGATCTTTGATTGTATTTTAGCATGTCAGTGTCTCTATCAATATCTTCGATTGCATTTTAGCATGTCAGTGTCTCTATCAAGATCTTCGATTGTATTTTAGCATGCCAGTGTCTATCAAGATCTTCGATTGTATTTTAGCATGTCAGTGTCTCTGTCAATATTTTTGATTGTATTTTAGCATGTCAGTGTCTCTATCAATATCTTAGATTGTATTTTAGCATGTCAGTGTCTCAATCAATATCTTTGATTGTATTTTAGCATGTCAGTGTCTCTATCAATATCTTAGATTGTATTTTAGCATGTCAGTGACTCTATCAAGATCTTCGATTGTATTTTAGCATGTCAGTGTCTCTATCAATATTTTTGATTGTATTTTAACATGTCAGTGTCTCTATCAATATCTTAGATTGTATTTTAGCATGTCAGTGTCTCTATCAAGATCTTCGATTGTATTCTAGCATGTCAGTGTCTCTATCAATATTTTTGATTGTATTTTAGCATGTCAGTGTCTCTATCAAGATCTTCGATTGTATTTTAGCATGTCAGTGTCTCTATCAATATCTTCGATTGTATTTTAGCATGTCAGTGTCTCTATCAATATTTTTTATTGTATTTTAGCATGTCAGTGTCTCTATCAAGATCTTCGATTGTATTTTAGCATGTCAGTGTCTCTATCAATATTTTTGATTGTATTTTAGCATGTCAGTGTCTCTATCAATATCTTCGATTGTATTTTAGCATGTCAGTGTCTCTATCAAGATCTTCGATTGTATTTTAGCATGTCAGTGTCTCTATCAATATCTTCGATTGCATTTTAGCATGTCAGTGTCTCTATCAAGATCTTCGATTGTATTTTAGCATGTCAGTGTCTCTATCAATATTTTTGATTGTATTTTAACATGTCAGTGTCTCTATCAATATCTTCGATTGTATTTTAGCATGTCAGTGTCTCTATCAATATTTTTGATTATATTTTAGCATGTCAGTGTCTCTATCAATATCTTTGATTGTATTTTAGCATGTCAGTGTCTCTATCAAGATCTTCGATTGTATTTTAGCATGTCAGTGTCTCTATCAATATCTTCGATTGTATTTTAGCATGTCAGTGTCTCTATCAATATCTTCGATTGTATTTTAGCATGTCAGTGTCTGTATCAAGATCTTCGATTGTATTTTAGCATGTCAGTGTCTCTATCAAGATCTTCGATTGTATTTTAGCATGTCAGTGTCTCTATCAAGATCTTTGATTGTATTTTAGCATGTCAGTGTCTCTATCAAGATCTTCGATTGTATTTTAGCATGTCAGTGTCTCTATCAATATCTTCGATTGTATTTTAGCATGTCAGTGTCTCTATCAAGATCTTTGATTGTATTTTAGCATGTCAGTGTCTCTATCAAGATCTTTGATTGTATTTTAGCATGTCAGTGTCTCTATCAAGATCTTCGATTGTATTTTAGCATGTCAGTGTCTCTATCAATATCTTCGATTGTATTTTAGCATGTCAGTGTCTCTATCAATATCTTCGATTGTATTTTAGCATGTCAGTGTCTCTATCAAGATCTTCGATTGTACTTTAGCATGTCAGTGTCTCTATCAATATCTTCGATTGTATTTTAGCATGTCAGTGTCTCTATCAAGATCTTCGATTGTATTTTAGCATGTCAGTGTCTCTATCAAGATCTTCGATTGTATTTTAGCATGTCAGTGTCTCTATCAAGATCTTCGATTGTATTTTAGCATGTCAGTGTCTCTATCAAGATCTTCGATTGTGTTTCAGTATGCTAATGCCCTGGCTAAGTTTGTGGAACAAGAAAAGATCCCCAATCTACGAGTGTGGACCAGCGAGATGAAGCGCACAATGCAAACTGCACAGCACATCAATGCTCCCAAGGCTCACTGGAAGGCGCTTAATGAAATAGATGCTGTATGTAACCAGTTGTATTATAGATCATCAGAATTTAGTCCTATCTTATAAATATAATTATCATTCTTATTATGGGCCTAAATTTTGCATATTTAACTTATTTGTCAAAATTATATATTAACAAGATGATATTGAATTTAAATATCTGTTTTTCATGTCAGATACAGTACCTGATCTTAATAAATTTATTACATCCACTGAAATTCCAACCCGTTCAAGTGATGAAAAAACATCTGCCATGTATTTTAGCTTATTTAGCAAAATTAGTTTGTGTAGGAAGTTCATCTGTTTGCTAAGTTGGGTGTCAAATGTTTAACCCACCCCATGTTAACACAGATTGGTGCTAAATCACACCAATTCATCAGGTACTACATAATTTAATATCAGGAGGCATGCTTCTTCTTGAAGCTTTGCAAATACCAAATTCATTTAAGCCATTTCTTCAACAGAAGAATTCTATGGAGATTTCTCACATCAAGGAGATATGCTGTAGATGTATTTTTTTTTTTACTGAGTCTTAATTGAAGATGTATGTCTGCCTATGTTTTTCATGTAAAACACAAGCTGTTACTTATTTTCTCACAATGTCATAAAAACACATTCAAGGCAAAGGGACAATCATTCTCATTGAGTTCTAAGAAATATTCAGATTCATGGGGAAAATGCAAGAGAGTGCACCATAAGTTTTTTTGAACATCGTGTTATAGTGATTAGAGTATGTTTCGTGGCAGATAAGATGACTGCCATCGTCTTGTGATTTTTTTAATTAAAAAAAAATCACTTGAAAGATTATGTCAGTTTGAGGGATCTGGCAAGAAGTCATTGGGCTATTTAGGGCTTGGAACTCCAGCTCTCACAACTGCACAGCCTAAACCCAAAGTTGCTGAACCTACTATATATGTGGTTTATTGATATTATACAAGACTTCGGAAGAAAATATTTCTCAAAATAAATGTTTGACAGAATAGCTCAAGCAGTTTGAAAGCATATAGGGAGAAATGGAGTTTTCTTTCAATGATGCAAATTCTTGTTAACACAAATACTTAACTTCCTTTGGCTCAGTGAGTAGAAACAAATTAGTTTCCATTGTAATCAGGAAGTAGCATTTCACAAATTAGGCATGTTTTGACATAATAGAAGGACCACTCTGGTGGCCTAGTGGTTAGAGCATCCTTTTCGGATGTGGGAGGTCAAGGGTTCAATCTCCAGCAGTCATATCAAAGACTTACAGAAATGGTACTAACAACTGCCTCGCTATTTGCTCAGCATTAAGAGGTTAGTGTTAGGATTGGTAGGTCTGGTGTCAGGATAATGTGAGTGGGTGGAACATCATGCTACATGTCTGGGGCATGATGCTCCAGTGCTAGACATCACTTTAAACTGTCACACTGCAGACATTGTAGCGATATGGCTGAAATTTTTTAAAGCTACATTAAAAATCCAAATCAAACAAACACACACTCACACATATAATAGAAGGGACAAATAGAGGCTAGAATAAATACCTCTCTGATCTTGTGAACTTTGACTTGTCTCAACTTAAGGCTTTGTCATTTTTGTCCAAAACTCAATTTTCTTTCGGCAGAGACATTATTAAGTAATTCATCTTTTAAACCATTACCTAGAGTGTTCTCAACTCACCTCTTGTATAAAACCTGCCTCGTTGTCAATCTAGCAGCAGCAGGCAGGATCAGAGGTGACATTCCCCAGCTTTTTGCAAAGAAAGTTGTCTTCCTAAAAGACCCCATTTAACTGAGACCTGTACAGACAGCATGTTACCACCCAGGTTGTTCAGCAGCTTCATAACGTTGCAGGTTATTTTGCACGGGATTTTCAGGATTTAAAATTTTTATCGAAATCACGTACATGCATAAATATGTGCTTACCCTAGCCCATATCTTACTTGGGACTCAATGCTGCTCTATTTACATTAGGACACTGGAGATAGGGACAGCTCTTGGAGAAGGTTATGTAACTCCCTCCACTTCTTACCTAATCACTTAACGTATGCTGTTTTATTTGATTTGGCAGGGAAGAACCACTGAATCATAGGAGCTACTGGCAAGCTTTCTCATATAACCATGTAGGTTGAGTTGAGTCTTGAACACATGCAGACACATGTGAGATGTGTGAGTCATCTTTACAGGTGATTCCTTCACACCATTAGGCCACTCAAGACCCCATGCAAAGGAGGAACCAACTTTTAGAATAAATTATGTTTCTTCTATATTACTTTCACAGTCAGGGTACAACCGCCCAAGCCCTCACACAGTTAAATCACTAGAAGAGTAAACACTTCCACTCCAGTAATAACTGATGGATTGATGGGATTTAGGACCAGTCCCAGTAGTGCCACTATTGTCAGACTTCTATATTGGCAAGCAAAGTACTTTTTTTGGCATCTTTGTTGTTAAAACAAGATAAAAGATAGAGCACATCTTTTTTAACTTTGAGAATGCTGGATTTGTGAGGTTCCTAATGTATTATTAAGTATGCAAGTATTTTGTGGATAGCTTGCACTTGGTATAACAATGAAACCTATTGATATTGGTTATAAAGGTCATGTCACTGATGGAAAGAAGAAAAATTGTTTGTGCACAATAACATTCTGCATTACAGACCAGGATCGAATATTGTGAATAGCTTGCCCTTGGTGTAACGAAGCAGATCTATTTAAGGGTCAAAAGGTCACAGTCAAGGTTCCTGAATTCAAGAAGAAAATTGTTTCCACATTTTATGATTAGTTCTACATCACATACTTTTTGTGAATAACTTGCACTTGGCATAAGCTAGAAGTCATTCAATGTCAGAATCAAAAGGTCAGATGTTAAGGATCACTGTGACATGAAGAAGAAAAATGATTTACACATATACATTAGTGCTGGATCATAGACCTTGACAGAAATTTGTGGATGGCTTGTACATCAGTTAAAGAAGAAGGCTATTGATTTTAGATTTAAAAGGTCTAGGGTCAAAATCAAGGTCACTGGTGAACAAGTAAAAAACGTAGTTCTACATCACATACCGTGACCAGGATTTATGGGTAACATGCACTACACACTTTGAATAAGGAAGATTCCTTTAGATTCTGGCTAGAAGGTCATGATCAGTTTGACTGAAAGAAGAAAACTGGTGGTTTCAGGTTTTGAGCTTAGTTTATGATTGATTTGCATGTTGGGTAAGAAATAAGCCTACGGTCAAGGTCAATTTGATTGAATGGGGAAAAAAATATTTTTGCATAAGCACTTTATTTTCAGAAAATGTGTCTCGAGGGCTTGTTCTTAAGGTATTGAAGAAGCCTATTGATTTGGGGGCCAAAGATCAGGATTTATGAGGCTCAAAGAAAACTGGATTTTGCAGAATAACTTGTATTGTAGGATGTGTTTTTACTTTCATAGCTTGCATTATGGGTAATTGAGAAACCTATTGTTTTAGGGTCTAGCAGTCGTGGTCATAACAAGTCATAAAATAAATGTTTCTGCAAAAGCAAAATAATATTACTTAAAGTAGCCAAACCCTGATTGAAGGTCTAGGTCATGATAAATTTTTGTCAGTCATCTTCCAAGTCAACCATGCCTCACTATTTCCTAAGAGGACTGTTAATCGTGGGGCAGGCGTATAACGTACCACTAACAGTACTCTTCTTTTTTTTCTTCCTGCAGGGTATATGTGAAGGGATGACTTACGAAGAAATAGCAGACAAATTTCCAGAGGAATTTGCCAAGAGAGATCAGGACAAGTTTCACTATCGATATCCGACAGGGGAGGTAAGAAAACACATAATTATTTTAGAATTTACAACAACAAAAAAATTACTCGGGATTTTACCAAGGATTGATAAACACATTGTATCTCACTATTGGATAAGTTCACACGCATACATTATCAGTGTGTATGCATACTGTATCAATGATTGGCCATGAATAGATTTGTTGCTTTTAAAAATCCTATTGACTTTTATAGTACAGTACAAAATATGCAAAACCGTCTATACTGACTTGTAAGTCCAACTGCAAAATGCACAAACCCAGATCTGCCATTGCATAATGTGCCAGGAGCTGGGTCTAGTCTGTTTGTTAAAAGTAATCAGTTTAATAAGCAGCATAGACCCTGATCTGTAGGCATATTATGATACGGCAGATCAGGATTTTTTGTCTGCAATTTGACTCGTCTTATAAGCAAGTGTTTATGGTAATTTCTTCCCCATTCTTAACATAGGGTTTATGGAATCACTAGGGGTGAAGGTCACGACATAATGGCATCATCCATCTTTTTACTTGATGACATCATCCAACTTGCCTGATATATATGCAAGTGTTGTGAATGGAATTATAAAAATTGAGCAAAGAATAAACACACATATTCATTTGATTACTTTTATTTTGCTAACTTCATAGTGTTAAGAAATTTGAGTACTGTCGCTAATTATAAATTAGGTTTTTCTTTGTGCCATGAAATTCGCTGCATTTAAAATTTTGGAGTTTTTCAGCCAAAGAAGCCATTTTATGACATGATGCATAAATTTAAATGTATGCATAATATTATATTGGCACGATTTTTAGTCTACATGACAATAAAACAATTTTTACATGTTGTTTTTTTTTTACATTTCAAAGCACAAGAATAATTCTTAATTAATATAACAATACCATTAGATACACATGAAGTTCAATGTATAGCATATGAAAAACAAGATTGAGTAAGAATATTTCTTTACAGTTGATAATACAAAATACTGCTTAGTTCTTATGAACAATATCACTGACAGTTCATCAATATCTCTTTAACTTTTTCCCAAGACCATTTCTTAAATGCCTCTCTGAAATAAGAAAACTCAACACTGGGCCCATCAATAGAAATTCTCATTAAATTTTTCAGAGTAGATATGCCCAAACTTGGAATTTCCTAAGTTTGTTTGATCACATTCAGGCAACTGAACCCCCTCTCACAGTCTGAAGTAGAAAGAGGGGCAACAAGTATATGCATCTGGATATAAATCTTTGTTTTTCAGAGCTCATTTAGCCATATCCATTGTGCTTGATACAGACTTGCTAACATTAATTTTTCATTGAAATAAGTGACTCTTGACTCTTTACAGTCGATGACTGGCATCCTTGTAGTGGCATCCTGTGTTACTCAGTTAAGCTCAGACCACAAAAACATGTTTTATAAGTAAATAGTCTGTAAACTCTTTTGCAGTCCCAAGTGCATCTCGCACTCTCAGTTAGCAATAAACATAAATTAATAACACATGCTGACTTGTTGAACAATAGAATTTTCTACTAATCACATTTAATTGCTTCTCAAAACTGAAGCTGTAGTCGTGTTCAAATAGTCTTATTCATTATCTACTGACACAATCTATTGACTGCTACAGATAGGAAAAATAGATAATGCTGGGCCCAGTTGCTTATATTAATGAAAAATTAAAAGTGTTGCATGTCAGTAAATAATAGCATCACTTTCAGAAATTGTTTGCATTTAATGAGAAATATGAAGCCTAGCAGATGCCTTGGGTATATAAAAAACATGTTCACAAACTTATTGGCCACATACCAAAACTACTTGTCCACGCAATATATCAGACAGCACACATACCAAAACAACTTTTCCACACAGTATATCAGACAGCACACATATCAAAACAACTTTTCCACACGGTATATCAGACAGCAGACATACCAAAACAACTTGATGACACAGGTTATCAAACAGCACACATACCAAAACAAACTGTCCACACAGGATATCAAACGGTGCATATACCAAAATAACTTGTCCACACAGGAATTAGAAAGCACAATATACAATGATCTGTAAGAACCATGAAATCTAGAAACTCAAATTTCAATAGATATGAGTAGACGTTTCCAATTTATGGTGTTAAGTTTTAGCCCGTGTTGTATAATCACAGAATTTGTGTCTCTGTTTCAGTCATACCAGGACTTGGTGTCTAGGCTGGAACCTGTCATTATGGTAATGTTCACTTTTATCTTACAGAGATTTATCATCCTATATACTCCTGGACAGATCCAGTATAACTGCAAACAACATAGATTCCTTAGTTATTGACACATTATGTGATGGCAGATCAGTGTCTATGATGATTGTTCCAATGATTAGTCAGACCCAGATCTGCTGTCACATAATGATATCCAGTGTTTAGTTCACCAACTTACTGTATGTATCAGCTTACAAGCCAAGTCTAGCTGCAAACTGCATAGAACCAGAATTGCTGGTGCATCATATGGCAGTAGATCAGGTTCTATGTTGTTTGTGTTGAATAATACATATTACTAAGTACAAAGTGTTAAGCTCTAACATGGATACAGAATACACAAAATAATTATAGTAAATAGATGCATTTTGCACCAAATAACATTTTGGTCCAAAGTGACCTTTCTAGAAGTGATCAAATTACATACATTTTCTTTGTCTTCCTACATTGGATGCTGATTTTTTTTATATAAAAAAACATTTCATTTTATGCTTTAGGCTTTAATGTTCCTTGCTATTGAATGATAGGAAGATTCTTCACTGGGTGGCAATGATTTTTATTGCAAGGATTATTTAGGATGGAAAAACTGTAAACTTAAGGCTTCCAGTTGCATTTGACTGTTCCCATACTTTCGGGTTCATTATATTTCAGTCTAACTAATTTCTCTTTACCTATGATTACCATCTCACACGGAATCATGGATTCAAGTCTCGGGCTCAGCCATTGTGGGTATGTGAGAAAGCTTTCCAGTAGCTTCCCATGGATTAGTGGTTCTTACCAGGGTTCTCCCAGGTTATTTCTCAACCAAATATATTGGCTGTCATTTAAAGCCTATCATGTGATGGTGTTAAACCCCAAACTGCAACCCCAACAACTACTATGTTTCACTTTACAGAAATGCACAGATATACTGTGGAAAGAAATGTACGTATACTGATCTCCTGACAATTACTTTAGGTCACTTGATAGTAAGAGTATTCTGATATTGTGATACTTGGATCAATAGCTTTCATTCTCATACTTCTCTGACTGGAAGAATTAGCAGAATTATTTTAGCAGATAGGCCAGTGTAAAGAATGATGATGCAATCCCTTCTTAACAGAATTCTGTTCGAGTCTAATGCAAACAGAATTCTACAAAAGAACCACCTAAAATTGATCGACTTAAAACAACAGATAGTCTTCTCTTCATTCACTCATTGGAAGGGCTTTATAGAATTATGTGATTTAGTAAATTCAGCAAAATGTCTATCAGAACTATGCTTGGATCCATTCTGAGACAATTCTATCAAGAAACTCCTGACTTGGGAATCTTGGAGCAATATAAGCATCTTTCTCTTTCACTGGATGGGCTAAACAGAAGTATATCATGAGATAGTTCAGATGAATTAACAATCAAATGGTATTTATGAGACAGAATTATATTTGAATCCCATGCTAATAATTATGTTAAGAATCCCTGTTGAAAATCGCCTGATCTTTTGATACTGGGGGGCAAGGTGGGGAATGGAACAGTTGGGTTTTGTAATGGAGATTTCTGTCACCGGAGTTACTAAATAGAGTTCTTTGAGCAGACAAGTCAGGAGAAACAAAATTTTTTATATTCCAACAGCATTCTGTTTACAATTTCCTGATCATGAGATAATTTGCGCAACAAAGGCCTGGTCTTCTCAGGGTGTAGTTATTGTAATGGATTAAGAGAATTCTTTGACTTCAGACTTCATATATGATTGGTGATTGTTTGCTGAGAACTGTTCCACTAAAACATACATGGGACACAGAGAAGGCACTTTTAATGAGGGGTACTCACCCATACATGCATTTAGAATTTTATTTTAATTTTTAATATCATCTCTTTGCAGTCAAAGTACCCTGAAATATATATATTTTTTTTAAACTGCCATCCTTGGGTACCATGTATATTTAAATGGAACAGCCCTGATTTACACAACTGTTTTCAGTGTGTAAAACAGTCCATAGGGGTGATCTTTGCATGTAGTTTTAACTAGTTTAAAAAGACTAACATGTGCAATGTGTCAGACTTGGTCAAACAGGGGATTAAATGGGACTTGTAGATCATGCAGAAGAAAGATGTAATTGCTGCTTATTTAAAAAAATTAAGAAACTATTTAGATTCCCACTGTACAATACTATTGAGCATAAAAATATGAATTTAGAGACGCAAATTACTTTGGTCCTAGCAACCATCCCTACCCCCCAGGAATTTTGCCTCTGGCTCATGACTTGGACAATATTGACATTCCCACCAAGCAACCATATACATGTATACTTCTACTTCATTGAAAATAAATATTTGTACATTAACACCTGGATCCATCTTTATCCCACGGGGCATGGCCCTAGAATCATTACTTGGCAAAAATTGAAATTTCCAGCCTAAATTTAGTAATGGGTACATTTACTGACAATAAAAAGACGTATTTATACATGCAATTAAAAATTACTTTGTGTCCAACCATACCTCCAAATAAAAAGAAAATGCTTACTAGAATGAAGAAAAGAAAATTTATGGTCTATCTCTTTTACATCTTTTGTCAGTTTTGCGAAGTCAAATATCAGTAAGCTAGTGGTGAGTGACCTTGAAGGTTGGGAACCCCTATAAATTATTGGCTGAATGCAAAATGACCACAATCCATGACTACATATTATCATTATAGCGTTCATTTGAATGATAAAATTTAACAATAAAAAAAATGAATATGTATTTGTACAAAAAGGAAGAGAAATAATTTATAAATATATGATGAAGAAAATGATCATATACTTTTTTGTTAAAAATCCCATAGCCTTTAAGCATATTTACATTTTAAATATAAATATTGCCTATTCATTTAGATTTCATTAAAAAAACCAGTTAGCTGAAATTGCTTGGTCAGATTGGGCTTTGTTGTCTTATTACTGTCCACCAGATCAGTGCCTTTGGAGTCATTGTCAGCTGTGGCCAGTGGTCACCAGCTCGCAGATAATGAAATCCACTCCTTATTTTGAATTGGAATAAAGTTAAAAAGCAAGTTTTAACTTTGATCCAATTTTACCTCTTTTCGATAGTATTTGTATACACATTTTAAATACTATTGCAGAGTTGCCCTCCAATTTCGGCTTCCTTTGTGAAGAAATAATGCGGATTTATTTTTGGACTAATTGGTTTAGAAGTGTCAGTTTTAGATGATCAAAAATTTATTTTAAAATATTTCATAGAATAATCAACATTATGTTTGCATTTTTGTAAATTTGGAAGATAAAGAATTAAAGAGAGACTTGTATTTACATAAATTACTGGTTGCCATAGAAATTAATTTAATACACTCATCTCTCTCTCTCTCTCTCTCTCTCTCTCTCTCTCTTTTACTTCTAAAAAACAACCCTACTACAACAAGAACAGCTGTCAGGAGTTCATTATATGTTATTTTCTTTTTCTTTTGAATATCAATGCTGTTACTGTTAGACATAGTAACTTGACAGTTTGAAACAGTCAAATGTTAGCAGCTGATTAAATCCATTAGAGTAGTGGGACCTACATTTACTGGATTTGATGCTCCAAGGCAGTGGAAGCACATGGAACACCTCACATGCTAAATAAACCTTTGACAAGTCAAAGATTGTTGACATCTGTATGAAATTTCTTGATAAAGTTGCTCAGTTCTGCACAGAACATTTTCTTGCCAGCAACCTAAAACAATTACAGTAACAACCAATCTCAGACTTCATGTTTCCTTAATTATGTACATGGAGAGATTAGGCCTTAACTGAGAACAACTTAAGAACTGATAAAGAAATCACTTAAATGTCAACCACTGATTTTCACATATGGTCAATCATACATGTCAACCATTACGCTTTTGTCGTAATCATTACACTTTTTTCCACTAAATTATGCATTACGCATAAATGTATATAGATTGCGCTTTTTCAGTAAATTCACCTTCCCAAAAAAATCAATTATTTGTTTTCTCGTTTTTATTAACATTCCATTAAACCCACAGACTGTATTTTAGAAAAGACAGCTTTTACATAACTACAATATAAGAGTACACTTGACCGTGGACTTGCATACACTTTCCTAACAGTATCATGTTCTATTTATAGCTATTTATAGCTAAGATGGTTCTAGTTTCGATCTCAAATTCTATTTATAGCATCTGTATGCTTAGTGAGGAGAGAGCAGACTGGTTTTCTAATTTTAATCTTTACGCACAGATTCCATGTTCTAATTCATATTTACTGCAGAAACAGTCTAAAGGTATTTGGTGCTTAGAAGTATATTTTATTTTAGTCTATGCAATTATGTGAACAAAAATATATCCTTTCAAAAATTTCCCAGATAAATTAGAAAAAGGCAACAACAACAAAAAATGAAACAAAAAATAACAGAATCCTCTAAATATTGAGACAAGAGTGCAGCGTCATGTGACATCTAATTCAGGCCATATAGAAAGAATTTTAATATTTGGCGCGAAAAGTCTTAAGATGGATTCTAGTCAATGTGTGTGTAAAGCTAAAAGTGCTACATATGAAAACTTGAAGCAGTAAAGGATGTTAAAAGACGAGAGGAGCAAATAAATAATTATTTTTTTAAATTTAAGCATGTTATTTGTGGCTTTTTCTGCCAGGATTCCGCTTTTTGACCTCTTGGATTACGCTTTTTCCTCATCAGGGGTTGACATGAATGGTCACTTAACAGAACCAAACTGTTTACCAAATGGATGCAAAGGAAGTGTTATTACTGCCCCATGTAAGCCTCAATTATGAATTAATTATCAAAAAAAGTTATGCCAAAGGGGTTAGATTAATTTTTGTCATGTCCATATACATCATCCACCCTTACTTTTTTGATAATTTACTCTTATTCATATATCAATTTTACTTGCTACTTCAAGGAGCTGGAGCGTCAGGAAAATGTAATGGTGGTGTGTCACCAGGCTGTAGCAAGATGTCTTCTGGCCTACTTCCAGGACAAGACTTCAGGTTAGTCATATAGAGGGGGTGGAGAGCAACAGTGTCTTAATAAAGGTGGAGAACATATGGGTAGGGGTGAAATGATTAATTGATGTATCAGTACTTTTTCCATAGTGATACCCATATTGATACAAGGGGTGAAACAATACAAAACAATGCTTACCCATGTTAGTTCTTTAACACAGCATCTTAATTGTTAGTGATTTTCCTTTTTATTTTTTAATTGAGAATTTATCTGTGCAGGCATGTGCACTCATTTACATCAGCAATAAAGAAAATATATTGACAATACCCCCTCTCCTTCTACAAAGTGGCACAAGGTGACTTGTTCTCATGATTCAAAATCTGCCTGGTCCCACCACTTTACCAATTCCATGCTAATCACATATCCTGACAGCGTTTTCAGCAACTGAAACATATATCAACTTGTATAATTTAATAACCACTTTTATGTGATGTTTTTTGTTAACATCTCATTTACTTGAATCGAATTTGAAGGCTACACTTTGGATGTGTCAACAAGTAAAATATGCTCCATTCATTTCTGATTGGTATTTTTTGTTTGTCAAGTCCAGGATGAAACAATAACCACCAGTCAAAACTAACTCGTGCTTGTTCATTGCGTGACACCAGAAGTATTGTCATACATGCTTGATCCAAATAGATACAAAACAACAGAGACACTTCATACAGATAGATATGTAATATCCTGAAATAGAGCAGGTTGATATATGTAATCAGCAACTGAACAAGCCAACAGGATATTTAAAAAATTTAAACAATTGGCAATTGGACACATTCCAAAAAGAGTACAACTTAATAGCCACCTTGTACAAAGGGAGGAGATGTGGTCAGTAATTTAATTTTTTCTGACGATTTGGTTGGTCTCTACTCAGACATTTCCTAGATAAGATATTCCTTTCATGAAGAAATTGCAATATTTCTTCTATTTTTAACCTTAATGCCTTCAAAATTTATGTGAAGACATAAAATTGGCGATAAGATTTTTGTAAGCATTCCTGCAGCATACAACAAAGGGCTTGGTGACCAAGATTGGCCCTGTAACTGATAAAACGGAGCAACCTGAAATAGCTTAAATGGTTGAATTAAATCAGTGACAACTAACAGGTAGTCGGTTTTAGAAGTAGGTCTTTTTATATAATTTTTATGCAAAAGATGAAAATGACATGAACAGATATTAGGTCTATGTTTATTTGTAATCTGCCCACTAGAAATCAGTATGTCAACACATAAAAAACAGCAACACTGTACCAATGAGAGACTTCTAGAAAGGAAAATAGCATCAAGTTGATATGTTTATAGATGATGTATCATATCAATGACTGTTGGGATAGAAAAACAACACAAACGCCCGAAAATTCTGTGCAACTCTGAGGCTTTAAACACAGCAGAATGTGAAATAGAGAAAAATATAATACCTTTCACAATACAATATAATCCTTCATTACCTAAAATAGTTTGTATAATTAATAAATATTATAGTCTCCTAAATTTATCAATTAAAACCAGCATTAAATCACTTTCCAAAAGTAAACCAATTCTTGTTTACAGAAGACCCAATAATTTGCAAGATTTTCTAATTAGAACTAAACAGAAAATAAAAATAGACAATTTGTAACAGACACTCTCTACTTGATTTTTCTTTCATGCCAATAAATACTGTTCATGGTGACATGAATAGACTCATAAAAGAAACTTATTGGATTCACAAGTTAGATACTTTCTATCCTAATTGACTTAATTCCAATGCACTATATAAAATGTTTTTAAAAAAAATAATTTTAAATTGATATATTGTATATTCTCTATAACAATATAATTTTATGTATGACTGTTTGTCTCTATTTTATTTTATTAATTTATTAATATCATAGATTGTGTATCATGAATTGTATCAATATGCAGCAGAGATGTATCATTTCACCCCTATTGCCGTTTGGGGGGATGGTGAGGGCAAGGAAATAGCTTGGGTTATAAAGAATGAAAAGGGGAGACAATTTATCTACACTGTTGGTTTTGTAATAGGTTAATGAGTAAAGGGTGAAGACAGAAGATGATTATATAGCATTTGATTTTTGAATCTCATCTCTTTTATCTGTCGATATTTCCATGCATTTTACCACAGTAGATTACCTCCATTCAAACGACACATGTTACATGCCTTGCTGTACAAAGAACCTGGCAAAACATGGCCATCTCTCAGGTATGAAAGACCTGCAAATCTTCTAAAAATGTTGCAACTCTTGACTTTAAAGTCATTTTATTGTACTTGTAAAGTATTTAATTTTGGTAAACCCTAACATATTTCTTGCTCTGCTGTTGATTATCTATCTTACTATGTATTTGTTAATTACTTAATTATAGGTGAAGTATTTATGATATTGAGTTATGCCTGCATGAGAAGCTGCAATATGTCTACTGTATATATTGGAACACAATAAAATATTTTTTTTCTTATGTCCCAGAACTTTGTTCAAATTTTTTTTATGGTGTCCCAAAATATACAGTATCCCAACATATATGGTAAAAGTAAAAGGTTCCGATACTTTTGTATCCGTACCCTTGGAGCATGCTTGTTCATTATGTAGCTCAACCACATTAACTCAACCATAGCAGCCTGGTGGTTTGACCTTTCATCACAGATATAGGTATGGCGGTGTGCATGCAATTAACCATGCTTGAGTTGAAAAGCAAGGTATGCAAAATGTTAATTTCATACTGTAGCCCAGCAGGCTACTGGGAAAAGACTATGTTGCCTGGATACAATTTAGTTGCCCAGAGAAGGCAAAGAGAGCACTTGAGGATGGAATTGATGACTTGAAGACTGGTCCATTATTTTCTTAAGTGTTATTTATATTTATTGTTATTTGTAAAGTAACTCAACTGGTCTTAAGTTAAAATGACCATATGGTATGGCCATGTGTCCAGTCTGTAATATCAATTCTTCAACATTTTTTATTTTTAAAGGATTTGGGTGGGGGCAAAAATAACTTGATCGATTTTAGTCAGGCATGAAGGGCTTTAAAAGATGTTCAGATTTATAGAAATGATAACAATATGTCATGTTGTTAGTAAAAATAGAAAGCCATATAAATGACCCCTTCTCAAGAAGCAATATAGTTTGAGTAGAGTTGAAAGAAAGCATCCTGGCAATAAGGACTTTCAGTTTTATACAAATGCTGATCTGTCACATCAGAAATGGTTACCATTACTACAAATACAACAAGACTTCTTTTAAATACTTTGTAACAGAATCAGACCAGAATAGTTGGAAAGCTTTTCAACTTGTTCAGATGATGAAAGTCTGCTATCAAAATAATCAAAATCCCTGCAGTTAAAGAAATTTTTTAAATGACATTAAAATTTTCTGAAAAGGATTTAACCAGAAGTTAAGATAAAGGGCATTTACTTTTTGTAAAAACTAATATAAATCCACCATCAAATATAGATAGTGATAATAAAATTTAAAATAATTCTGCAGACACGTTTTTATTATATATATAAAATAATGTGATCCTGCCATCAAATATGGCCATGGATATGAAGAATAATTTTTTTTTTATAAATGACCATTGAACAGAATTTGACAGGTTTTTAAATCTGTACAAATGTTACTAATCTACAACCAAATACAGCTACTGTAACGGAAATAGAAAAACCTTGAAGCAGCTTCCTCTATAACTGATAAATCTAATTTGAAAATTTAAAATAACTATTGTACAGAATTTGACAAAATTCGATAGGTTTTTAATCATAAACCTAATTTGAGGGCAAGCATTATGACATGACGGGCATGCAGTGTTTACAAGTGATGCCAATCCATTATCCAATATACCAACCATTACTAAAACTAGACAGTTTTTAAATGTCTTCATCCCAAAGTTGAAAGGATTTACCAAATTTAGGGAAAGTTTCCTGGCACAATGGTCTTAAAATTTATAAAAATGATTCCAATCTGCCATTAAATATTGCTACTGTTATTGAAAATAGAACAGCATTTTACAACTTTTATTGAAAACAATGATAACAATATTGAATAAGAAAATATTCTGCCATGTAGGTCTTTCAGTAATAAATAATAAATGATGGTATACCATCAGATTTGGATAAAAATTTAAAACAATATAGAAATTTCTTTGAAGACTTGAATGTATGTGTTAAAGAAATAAGGAGCAATTCCTAAGATCTTGTAGAAACCCAGGAGAATGTTTTCACCTAGAACATTGGCTCCTGGAACAAGATTTTATAGACCCAGGAATAATGTAACTTGGTCATAACATGCTGCAAAACACATAATCATACCTATTTTTCGAGTAGAATCGAGAGTGATGAAAGGTGCTGACTGGAATGTTGAACCATTAGATCACTTTAGTCAACTTTTTAGCTGCTTTTTGCTTGAGTATGTAGTTTGCAGATATGTGGCTTTTTTCTGTAGGCAAGTAATATATTAGTCCCTGTTAATATAAAATGATGTTGCCATAGTCACCAGCAAAAATTCTTGCCGATAAAAACTTTTTTTTTATTTACAAGAGGTTTAAGTTGACCTGAGGTCACTCACTTCATACGAGCATGTTTATGGATGTTACAGAGGCAAACTGGAGTTGCAGTTTATCAAAAGAATTTGCATTAAATATTTATTATGATATATTTGAAAATCATTCTGGAGAAAGAAGTATCTTTTAGATTTTTTTGTACAGTTTTGGCTTAGGAATTGTTTTTCAGGCCATCCATCTGTCTGGAATCAACAGTTGGGGTAGGGTTTTTGTTTTTTTTTTCATTTTATTATGACACCATTGTTTGTGGAGTCATACATGTTGGTATTAGATGTGTCATATGTATTTTCAGTGAAACTTTGGTCACTGTGACTAGTATTTTAAGTTCCTGTGATTTGGTTAAAGTTTGCATTTAACTTGTATTCTTTGGTACTTTTGCTATGGAGTCCTGTAACTTGGTGTATAATTGTGTCATGTGAACTACATCCAACACATGAGGATAGGTGCTTGTATCATTTTCATTTTTAGTTAATTGATTTGTACTTTTCTTTAATTTGAACTTTTTCCCAGATTATAGTTTGTATTCAGGTCATTTTACAGTCACCAAAGTTGGTATTGAAATTTTTTTATGTGTAGTGCTACACTTCTCAATGATAGTGAGGTTACTGTGACATTTCATGGTCTGTTGATGTTGGTAACCTTTCCATTTAGCTCATTTTCACAGGCAAGGTTGATTGGCTATGGTGGCCCTCTCTCTACTGTTTCATATTTTGCATAGGGTTAGATTTTCAAAGAAAAAGAATTCTACAGGATTTCTGCACTTGTTATCCTGACCATTTGAAAAATAACTTGTGTATTTTAGATATTGTTAAGGAACATTTATTAGTCTTTATTTTCATGCTTGCTTGGTGGGTGTAATTTGGGTTATAGAGTATACAACTTGATGGGTGTAATTTGGGTTATAGAGTGTACAACTAGATGTGTGTAATTTCTGTTATAGAGTATACAACTTGACTGGTGTAATTTGGGTTATAGAGTATACAACTTATGGGTGTAATTTGGGTTATAGAGTATACAACTTGATGGGTGTAATTTGGGTTATAGAGTGTACAACTTGATTTGTGTAATTTGGGTTATAGAGTATACAACTAGATGTGTGTAATTTGGGTTATAGAGTATATAACTTGTCGAGTGTAATTTGGGTTATAGAGTATACAACTTGATGGGTATAATTTGGGTTATAGAGTGTACAACTTGGTCTTAATTCAGATTTACATCTAAAAACTGCTTGCTGCTCTTTCACTTCCTGGTTTTGAAGGTAGATTGTAAAAATAAAAAAAAGCCAACAACATTTTGTCACTTTTTATATTTTGTAATTCATTCAATTCACTTTCAGTAGCTGATATTGTCTGGCTAGCAGTTTTCCATGTTTTAATAACTGCTAAGATAGTGTACTGGAGACTAATTGAGACTAATTCAGGCAGATTTATCCGCTGCATGGGAGCAGTAATTTTGGTGAGACGTTTCTAGATGATAACCAATTTCTACAAGGACAAAATCTAAGGAAATTTCAGGCACATTACATGAAAGTAACATAGTTGTATACCAACATCGAGTCCCTATTGAGTCACATAACTAAGTATGGTATTGCACTATGAAGAGTATTACAGCCACCAGTGAAAAATGCATCACTCTGGCCTATATGTAATGACTCAGTATGTGTGTGGTTTTGGTCATTTTCCCAGAGACTTTTTGAGTTATATAAGTTGGTATTTAGATGTTAATCCATGGTGTAAAGAAACCAAAACATCTACAAATATATTCATGATGTGCAATCCAGTCCTGAGCCATTAGTGGTTTTCTTATGTAGAAGTTGATAATAGGTTTGAGTTGGGTGTGTTAGCTGCAGTGATATCAGTTCATAGCATATTGGCATCATTTTATGAACAGAAAAGGTCCAATGCCAGGATACTTTTTTGTATTAATTGTTTGAATTTTTTTGGAATAGTTTGTGAAGTTCATTAAAAGTTTTGTTGCTATTTACATCATTTGCACTTTTAAAAAAAATTTTTAAAAGCCTATTACTAAGATTATTTCTTTCAGATTTGATTAAAACTAGATAATTGATTTTGAGAACAAACATGAAGACATTCAAAGGCAGAAACATTAAATGGAAGAAAAGTATAATTTGTATAAAATTAAAATGGGCTTGTTGTCATTAAGCTTTCATTATAATTGGTAAAGAAGTTTTTGAAAAGTTGCTGTGAGTTGAATGTGTGTAATCTCTAAACTTAATCATGTATACATATAGTTTGAATTAAGTTATTACTTATGTCCAAATTAAATATTTTCAAACACGTAATGTCTTGTTATATTTGCCCACCTTAAGTTCGGGCTTACTTTGCTATGATACCTGTCTAGCCAGCCATGCACCTGTTCTACCATCAACCATTTGATTGATCTGTTTTGAGAAAAGGAAGATACATATTGATTTGTGGGGCTAAAAGGTCAAAGGTCAAGATCAGAAGACTCCCAAAAAATTAAAATGTTTCCCAAAAAATAACTTGAGTCCTATGCCACAGACCTTGATTAATTTTATGGATGACTTGCATCTGAGACAGGAAAGCACCTGTCACTGTTGGAATCAAAGATCAAAGTCACCAAGACAAAAAAAAAAAAAAACAGTTGTTTCTGCAAAAGTGGTCTCATTTACCCTGACCAATAAAATAGCTTGTTTAACAGCACTTAGACACTATCTGCTTTTATTGCATTGATTTATCTTTCCTGGTGCTCGACCCCAATCAAAAGACATTATTATCTTCTCCAATTAATAACCTAAGGTCCAGAATAAAGAATATGATCCCAGATTAACATAGTCCATTTTCAACAGTAAGAATATAATACCATCATTTCCTGCGTGCATTTATATGCAGTCTTGTCTGTTTGGTACTTTACACATCATGAATAAGTCACATTTTGGCATTTCTAGTCTCAGTCATATCCTTTTTGTGTTTCACTTGTTATTTGCCCCCAAGATTTTGCTTTATTGTCATGCATCTGTGTCACTTTTTTGTTTTGATTTTGAGTGCATTGTGGTGCTTTTTATGTGTCATCCTTCTAATGGTAACCTTTGTCTGAGCAAGCAATTTCTACCCAGTTGTTGTTCCAGTTCATTGTTATATTGCTATATATTCCTTCCAGCCTTTAATAATGCCTTGAGGTGTTGGCCAATATCAATATAACAAGACAGCATTGGACATTTGCCTCACCAGTTGTGCATGGGCTATCGCCCCAGTTGTTTGTGTTTTGACAAGGTTTGGTGAAAGGTTGCCAGGCTTACAGGGCCAGGAGGAAGGGTCCAGCCATTTCCACTTCTAGATGTCCTCTTCTCTTCCAAGGAGGGGGCTATGGATTTTCTGTCTATGGAAGTAGCCTGTATTAAAGTTTGGAAGGCTTAGACCAAGTCTGCCATTGGAGAGACATAACAAGGAAGATTGTTGAGCTTCACAAGTCCACCATTGGAATTCCTCACAACTGATAGTGTTTGCTACCCCCTGTCATTAAGACCATTTTGTGAGAACTGCTCCTGTCTGGGCAGGCAATTTGACATTCTTTTTTACCAGAATGTGGCAGACACTCAGAGTGATCACTGAAACTGTCCAACAGAGAAGGTTTCATGAGTGATCACTGAAGCTGTCCAACAGAGAAGGTTTCATGAGTGATCACTGAAGCTGTCCAACAAAGAAGGTTTCATGACTGATCACTGGAGCTGTCCAACAGAGCTCCAGTGAGTGATCACTGAAGCTGTCCAACAGAGAAGGTTCCATGAGTGATCATATGGAATCTGCATTACACTATGACTAACATGTCATCTGTAGTAACCATGACACCATAATCCCTCATGTGATTTAAAGAGAAGCTTCCTAATGAGACTTAAGACCTAACTCCTGATGAGACCACCCAGACCTTTTATTTGAGTCATTATATGCAGAATAAAGCTCCCAAGCGTGAATCAGAATTCTGGTCAGAAACCGGTCCTAAATTACATAAGTTCGGATGGTGATGATACTAGAGGTCTCTATCTGTTTCATGACAGGTGAGAAACAATGTTCTGAGGGACCCGATCTAACTTCTGATTGGGGATTAGACCTAGCAGAGTTATTGTCTTATTGTCTTCCCCCAAAGAGACACATATTTTAGAATTCCACATCTGAGGATATTCTACATTAAGAATGATCCCTTAGGTTCTTCACAAACCGCTCTGGTGGCCTAGTGGTTAGAGTGCCTGCATGGAAGCAGGAGGTCATTTGTTTTGATTACCAACCGAGTCATACCAAAGACTTTGGTACTAACAGCTGCCTCGCTTGGCGTTCAGCATAAGGAAGTTAGTGTTAGGACAGGTCGGCCTGGTGTCTGGATAATGTGACTGGGTGGGACATCATGCTACATGTCTGGGGGCATGATGCCCCAGTGCCAGACATCACTATAAACTGCCATATTGCAGACATCGTAACGATATGACTGAAAAATTGTTAAAGCTACATTAAATCATTATCACACATCACATTCAGGTTCTTCACAACATCAAGTTATTGCTCATCCTGATAGCTCTTTTTCTACCCCAGCGGTCATAGTTCAATCAATAATCTCAGGGAATTCAGCTTCCCTTCTACCCCCTGCCCCCGCCCCGATCATAGTTCAGTCAATAATCTCAGGGTATTAATACTGAGGAGGGATCTACTTTTGCACAGTACTCCAAAAATGAAGCAAGTTCACGACGACTCATAAAACAGTCTTATATGACAAGACTAGTTTTTATTAGCAAGGTTGCCAAAATGCACTGCTCAGACTAGAAGGCAATTGATCTCAAGGTATTTTGTGCCAGATAGAGACTTTTCTGTATTTTGGTGCAATAATAAATGATTTGAGCCTGCAGCTGACCCCCTACCCCCCATCTTTACTAGTCAAGTTTCCGATAATCCTTTCTACTCAAAGGCTGGTCCATGTTTGCACAAATACCTTTCACTCAAATAGACATGTAATGGCTTCCCTTTGGTACACTGTCATACTTTCAATGTTAAACATAAAAAGTATCCTTTTAAGGTCAAATGCCACCACCATTTTCAGCAGATGTGCAATGCACCACATTGTTGGTCAGTTGGAATTACATGCTAAGTCAACACATCAAATCCAATAGATGTTGCTAGGTCAAAACATCAATATAGATGTTCAATCTACCAAGGTGTATATATGGTTATTGGAACCCAGGCTAGTGAAAATGCTGACCCCTCCCCTCTATTTAGTTGCCCATGCTTAACATGCTTCAAGTTTCTGTGAAATCCAGATCAGGCGTATACCCACATTTTTCAGACCTGACCAGGCACTTTGAGGTCCAAATATGTTTCTTGCTTGTTAATGCCGAAGTGCAATTTGTCACTGTTTGTATTGTCTCTGAAACTTTGTATAAAGCTTTTCTTCAAGATCCTTGACCTTAATTCTGTCTTTTTCCTCTTCCTAGCAACAGCATGGAGAAGAAGTCAAATTCATGCTTTTTTTGTGGAAAAGGTTGTCAATGGTAACTATGATTTAGTCTTTCTCTTCCAGCTGGGGATTTTAGCCAAGAATCAGTTACCTTTGGTAACTCCTGATCCTATTGAAACCACTTGTGTCAGTCATAGCTGTATTGTTGATGATAAAAATAGTCGTTTGCACATAGGGAGCTGTATGATTCCAGCTCTCTAAATCAGAAGAAAAGGATGGTATCAACCTTCTTTTTTCCCCCTTTCAAAGGCACTTCTAATCTCTCAGTAGCCACCATTTCACAGGAATATTCAGACTATTAAAAGATCTTACAAAATTCTCGCAAAGAGTTATCTCTCTTTCATCAAAATCCAAGCCTATGAGGTCAAGGTTGCTGCTGCATTTTGCCCCTTTTTGAAACATTCCCACTTATGTGATGTCATGAAAGCTGTCTTTTGTCATTCTTATTCTGCTTTCATGTCATTTTACTTTCAATCAATGGAGCTGGAGAGTGAGGGCTTAAACACTTTGGGCCTAAA
Source organism: Unio pictorum (assembly GCA_030141615.1). NCBI lineage: Eukaryota > Metazoa > Mollusca > Bivalvia > Unionida > Unionidae > Unio > Unio pictorum. The sequence continues at coordinate 1,860,507 of JARLTB010000201.1, forward strand.
TGTATTAGCCCAACAAGTTGTCAAGTCTTCCTTCAGTTAGCAGTTGAACATTATATTGACAATAGTGGTAAGTTTATTTGATAGCTTATCTTAGCCACATGGCTGGCAGAAATAGCAGCTAATGTATTGTTGCAATTAAAATGTAGTGGATGTAGGGATCTTTAAATTTTGTGGTGGGTGGGGTGGAAGGGCAGTGATTTCAATTATGCCATACTTGCTGCTATTGTTGTATGAAATTTTTCCTCTATCACCATAGAGTGTCCCATCTTATACAGTTAAGTTACTGGTTTCTGCCTCCAGCTTCTGAGTTCATTTCCTAGCATGGTCCTGTAAGCTCCACATCCACATTGGACTTGCAGGAATATTAGCTGGGACCTGGGCTCACCTCTTGGTCTTAACCCTGGAGCTTAAGGTCCTTTCTCATGTTATGATCACCATGCATGCATATGTCTTCTCAGGAATATTAGCTAGGACCTAGGCTCACCTCTTGGTCAAAACCCTGGAGCTTAAGGTTCTTTCTCATGTTATGATCACAATGCATACTGATCTCTTATCAGCAATCAACGTCAGTCTCTTGGTGGAGGAATCATCATCTCCAGAGACACTTTTGCAGTTGATGGAGGCTATAGCAAAAACTTGCAGTGTCCATGTCAACGGCACTGTCTGCAGAGTTTTATTACCTCTGCAAAGATGCTGTTTTGGAGACATCAAAGGTCTTTATGGAGCACAGCAGAAACCTTTTTAACACCTGCACCTCTACAAGCAGAGGTCTTCATTGAAGGCCTGACTCTCTCTGTGGCATCACATAATTTTAGAGAAAACATTATAGATCCCTGGCAGCTGCTCATAGCCTTTGGAAACCAGCCAAGAAGCGCACTCTCCTTGACTTTTTTATGAGACTGTCTGCCAGGTTCTTCAAGCAGGCAGTCTCAACAGTCTTACATGCAGCTTCAATTCAGAGCTTTCTCTTACCCCTACATTCAGTAAACAAGGCAGTCAGAAAGGCCAAGAGAGAAAGTCTTTGGACTCATCCTCCTTCCCCAAGTAGGAAGTGGTCAGCCCTAGGGTGTTGTGCCCTCTCTTGCAGGCTCATTACTCTGAACATCCTCCTCTATCACAGACCTTCATCTTTTACAAGTCAAAACTGGCTCTGTTAAGGGAAGAGGTGCACGCCCTTTTATGAAAGGGCTCAGTTGAAAGGGTGGAAAATGACAGAATTCTGCATTTAAGTTAAGTCACCTTTAGTTTCATTCCTGGGAGCTCTGAAGAAAGCTGCAAACTTGGTTCCATTAGGTAAATTTTGCTTGTGCCCTCTCTAGTTCCTGCTTCAAGCAAACTGGAGACCACACAGGAACTCTCAACTCAGATCTCATTGGGATCCAATTTCTTCCACAATCAGAACAGGTTCCTGACCAGTCCCAATTCATACCCCAAAACCCACTCCTGTCTGTATACTTGCTGATGCATTAGAGTCAGGATAAGGTGCTCGCCTGGAACCAGAGGGTTCAGTTTTTCAGGGATTTTAATCCTGGGAACAAGCTATCCTTCATACAGTATGAACAACTAAAAATTATAAATAGTGTTCTGCCCTTACAGGGACATGTCAATTTCATAAAGCATCATTGCATTATGGTAACCTAGGACAGTACCTCAGTAGAAGCATACCTCATTTGTTAGAGAGGTGGACATACTCCTCTTTGTGTGGAAGTCTGAACCTCTGATGGGCATCCTCCTATGGTATCACTCTGAGTCTGCCATATTCTGGACAAGAGGAATAACCTGGCACCCAGTCCATCCAGAGGTCCTTGTGAAATGGTCTCTACACCAGTTGGTAGAAGAGTCACTTTCTTCAACTGTTCACAACGAGACTGAGAAACAAGCTCCTTTTTTCTGTTTTACCATTACCATATCAGTGAGTGTGGGCAGTGGATGCCTTATTGGGATCATCTGTGTCCTGGCTTTCAGAATAATTTCACAGGTGCTACTCCAGGTCAGGATCTCCACATTGTTTGGCTCAGCGTGATAGCTTCCAGTGGCCCCAACAGTTGATTTCATTGATTTTATTGATCTGTTGGTAGGTGAGTCCAAGAGATAACCACAAAGGATGGACATTCTGTAACATAATTTGGTCTCTTTACTATAACAATCGACATATTCTCTACCTTCACACTTGGCTTATCTCAAGTGATCAATATGCCTATACCTGTTTTAAGGCAAGGTTACCAGCTATATTGTTTAGACTAACTGACAGTCTATCTTCAGGGTTTTTGAGAACCTTCTGTGATTGTTGGAGCAGAAAACATGTTCATTTTAGCTGACCTCCTTTTCATGTAAAGAGACTGTCCAGTGTCCACTATAAAGGGGTATATGGCAACCCTTCTAACGCTATCAGGTTCTCTAAGGCGTTCTGCCATTGGGTCTGACATCTTCAGGTCAGGTATTTTTAGCTTCAGAGGGCAGTATCTTGCTGATTAATGATTTGATGGAATCTTTCATGTGTTCTTTGGATGTTGTCAAAACCTTATTAAGAACCATTGAGAAAATCTTTGTTGGAGACTTAAGACTGTTTTCCTGCTCCCCTTAGTATCAGCAAGAAGAAACAAGCTGCATGCCTTGGTAGTGGAAAGTGGGGTAGCGTTTGGTTCAGTAGTAATTATGATATTGTTTCCGTTCTTTGCCACCCTACGTTTCTCTGGCTAACAATCGGCTACCCTCACTTGTTCCATTTCCTATTGAGATTCCCTGTCTCAATCTTATGTTTGATAGGGATGATCAAGATAGGTTCCTTTCCCCAGTTAGGGCCGTGTGTGTTTTTTTCCGCATCCTTTTAAGAGAGAAACTGGTTCCCAAAAGATGGATAGATAGGGAGAGAGAAGGAAAGAAACCGTGCTAGGCAATACTGTAGAAGTGACCCAATAACTTTAATATTCTCAAATTTGACTTTGAATAGCCTGTATTAAAAACACTGTGCCAACCATTAGAATAATGGATTAGATTGTATTTAAACCATTCCCCTATAAGATTAATTAATACACGCATCAAAAGCCCCCACCCTGTATGTGATCATGTTGAAGTGATATAAAAATTTTAATGAACATAGGGTAGGTTAGCAATGTTTGACAAATTGTAACAATGTAATTCAAGGTATATAGTTATTATATAATAATAATAAAAATAATGAGGACTTTGTATTGCGCCTAATCTTTAGAAGCTCTAAACGCTTTACAACATATATAATTATATGAATACAAAACACTACAAACACCATGAAATTGGAAAACAAAAAATGCTGAAAATATTCAAGGTAGGAAACATTTTTACATCTTTAAGTTCGTTCTTGCAGTTGAGAAAGGTGAGTTTTAAGAGCACTCTTGAAAGGGATCACTGTGTCTTTGTGTCCTATTTCAATGGGCAATTTATTCCACGTTGCTGGGCCCTAGTATGCAAAAGAATGTTGTCCATATGACTTTGTTTTCATAGTGGGAATAGTGAGTATACGATTGTCAGAAGAGGAGCATAAGTATCTTGCTGGTGTGTACACATGGGCTAGGCTGGATAGGTATGCTGGACTGGAGTCTGTCAGTGAAACAGCACAGAGAACAAATTTTGTGTTTGATTCTGGATTGAATGGATAGCTAGTTTAGGTTACAGATCAGTAGTGAGGTGTGCTATGATTGTGGTACTCTAAAAATGTTCCAAGCAGCTGTGGTTTGAACTTTTTGAAGTTTCTGGAGTAGATATTGAGATGAACCAGACTGAATGGAGTTACAATAGTCCAGTCTTTAAAGTACTAATAAACACACAAGTGAGAATACTGATTAGAGTAACACCTAGGTTTCATACTGACTGCGTTGAATTTAATGTTGGTGTTGCTGATAATTTTGTTTGAGGTTAATGATGTTAATGAGAAAGTCTTGACATAAGTCAAGGTACATACTGTTATATGTCAAGGTACATAGCTATTATAAGTCAAGGTACATACTCTTATATGTCAAGGTACATACTCTTATATGTCAAGGTACATACTCTTATATGTCAAGGTACATACTCTTATATGTCAAGGTACATAGCTATTATATGGTCTAAATCTCTTTTCAGTAAAGATAAAGCATGCTAGAGTTCTGTTCAACTCGATACTAAAGTAGTTGTCAGTGCTTTTTTTGCAGCAAATATGTGCATTGGTAAGATCGTGTTGGATCGAGCTGGCAGCTGATAAAAATCTGTGATGAACTGTTGACAAGTAAATTATGCATTTGGATTTATCATAACTCTAGCTAACAGAGAAACTAGTCTGATGAGAAATTAATTTTATACACCAAGAATTGTGCTGTTTCATTGATGCATTCAATTTACTCTATAGCTGGTATAGACGGGATGAGGCTGGGTGTTGTCCTAAGTAATCCCATGGCTACTTAGTGGGGTTTCATCAAAACTGTTGATGTTATACTATGCAGCTGCCAGTGTTTGGATGACTAATTTTATAGATCGTTAAAATTACCAACAAAATCCTCCTTGTAGAATACTTGTATACATTTATTAGGGTAAACCAGTCTGCTGTATGTCTTTTAAATAAGAAATAGTTTTACAATGTTAGATAGTCCCTGACTACACAAGTGTACAGGAATTATTTTTAAAAAATTGCAACATGGAAAATAGGTACACCTTTCCCTCAGTAATTCGTGAACAACAGGAGCCTGTAAACAAAATACTATAGTATGAGCAAGGGTCTAAGATAATTGGAAATGTTTTGGTTAAGTATTGTTGAGAGGGAAGAGAAAAGGTGGGTCATTGATAATTGAGGATCATAATTGATGCTTTCCTACCTATTAGTTTATTAAATTTTTAAATATATATATATATGGATATGAATTCTCATTAGATGCTTAAATTCAATAAATTGATAATACTCATTTTTAATCGAGTGCCAATATCATGTAGTATCTTGGTTCTGTAGCGTAAATCACTTCATACCATTGCTCTTTTCTCATGTTGCTCATATCTTAGTTGGCTAGATGCTTTAAATGTCATTAGGTGTAAAGGACAGTTTTTCTCACAAATTTAATGCTGCATCCACCTACTAATCATAAAAATAAACAACAAAAAAACATGATATCATTTACTTGACCCAAACAAATCCATGCAGTTCATAGCAGAGACGTTTATGTACTGCAAACCCAAATTTGTACATTCAATTTTCAAGTCTTGAGGTAATTTTACACTTAAAGTGACCCTCATGCAAACCCATTCGCTAGATGATAATTCTGTAAACAAAAAAACAAAACAAAAACCATTGTTTACTAAACAATTCAGCAATTTGATGAAGTAATTGCCATCCATGCTGTTTTTGAAATACTTTCTTTCAATCTACATGTCTACTGCTATGGGTGGCTAGCTTTGCTTTCTAGCCATCTGTTGGTATTTCTTGGCTAATTCTGTTTCATAGATAATTACATGTAAAAGCCATCATATTGCAATGTTTGGGTATCAGTATATAAGCGGGACTGCGTAAAAAAAAACTTTTTAAAAAACTTCCCCATAGAAAATTTGCATTGAAATTTCAGTGTCATGGATTTTAACTAACCTCGTGATTATATATCACAATATGTTTTAGAAAATTTTGAAAGTTAATGCAACATTAAATGCAGTGCTGGGATTAAATTCTGCTTGGGATACAAATAATCTGCTATTCTAAGAATGTTTAAAAGAGAGGTCACCTTATATTCAGAAATGGGAGCCATACTTCCATCGAGTTATAAGCGGAATTTTGTTATCATGAATCAAATTATAACGGGTTTTACCTGGTACATGTTTTTCCCTTTCTGCATACTATGAAATAGCTATCCAAGGTGAACATGTCTCATGTAAATTTCAAGAACAATATAAGCCTGAAACACAAAGTTAACAAATATTTCCATGTTTAATTATTAAACATCACATCGTAGTCTTTGAGGAAGTCGTGATTTTGGTGGCTAGAAAAACTTGTGTACAAGTCAAAAGAAGCAGAGTAACAGAAAATTGATAACATTCCCTATTCATAACATTGATACCTTTGTTATTATCAGTTGGGTCTAAAGATATAAATCTCATGTGACATCAGCTTCATAGTGAGGTCATGAAGGTAGGAACTTAAAGTCAGTGAACTAAACATTAATTCTTCTCGCCCAAGATATAGCCTGCATGATGCTATATTCATCACTATTTGTAAACTGTTCCAATGGTGGCATTCATCGTTCATAACATGTCTATATTTATGATTTCTCTAAAGTATATAATTTGCTATGAAGTTAAATTTTATTGAAACGTGTGATGATGGGTTCTGCAATTATTATTGTGAATATGTACTGAAATCAGAATAGTATTAAAATAGGAGTACAGAGCTGGACACCTACAGGTACAGCAAGAAAATACATTATAAATTATTTTTCTTCTAAGTCAAACTCAAAATGTGCTACTTTTGCAATGGAAATAGTTCTAACATAGTGGTGCAAAACAGCCACCTCACCCTTGACTGTGTCTTCCACAGCAGAGTGATGTGGGAATAAGGAAAATAGTACCATGAGGCTAATACATACATACATACATACATACATACATACATACATGTACGTACATACGTACGAACTCACGCATGCACGCACGCGCACACACACACACAGGTGCTAATGGGTCTAAAGTGCTCTCTGTTATGGATCACTGCCATATCACTTCTGTCTGCGTGGGTTCGTGTGTCAGATTCAGCCAATGTGGGTATGTGAGAAAGCTTGCCAGTAACTTCTCGTGGGTAAGTGGTTCTATCCAGGGGGTTTCCCAGGTAATTCTTCCTCTACCATTAATACTGGGCGCCATGTATAGCTTGTGCTGAAAAATGGCATTAAACCCTACAACAACACACACACGTATGTACGTACATACATACTGCACCAATAAAACAAGTTTTTCTTAAGGTTACAAAGGCAGCTTTTATACACAAATTTAATTTCGAATCCATCTGCCAAATATAAAAATTCCTAAAAATACAATTAGGTCAATAAGGACAATATTTTTAGATAGTGTAATATAATAAACTATAATATTAACTTATTCAGACAAATCAATGGGAAGTTCATGCAAACATAGTTTATGTACCCAAACACCAAATTTATACATGCAACTTTTATGGCCAAAGGTTATTTTTTACTTAATGTGATACTCCCAGTAAAATGCAAGCCCTTTTCCTTGCTGATAAATTTAAAATACAGTTGGTACTAAATAGCTTGATGCAGTTCAAAATAGTTGCCCACCAGGCCATTTTTGAGATATTCTACTTGCCTTGAACTCAGACGTCTACTGCTTTGTTGCTAACTCTGCTTCCTAGCCAACAATTAGTATTTCAGTGTCTACATTCTGTGAAGTAATTATGTGAGGTGTATATGTCTCATATCTATTTCATGAACAGCTGAAGCCCAAAACACTTAATTCACAAATACATCCATATGTTTAGTTATTAAACAATAACAGCTGAAAAATTTGCATCATACAACTTAAAAATTCACCAGGACCAATTTACAAAACTATCCCCTGCCACCTTATAGGACTTTGGTTAGATAATATGCTCAGGTGTCATGACAGTTACAGGTGTACTCAGTATGCAACTAACAGCTACAAAAATGTTTATCAGTTTGAGATCTAAGGGGGGGGGGAATCATTTGAATATCGTTGCTTGAGATATGGTTAATTATAATGCATAACCTCATGAATGTTTGGGCATCAGATTTCTTAACACACTCCTCAAAGTAATTTAGGTCAAAACAAGAAAGTTCAGATACATTTCCATCTCTACAGATTACTCCAAGTAAGCCTTTTCCCCCCCACCAGTAGCTCTTGGAATTCTCCCAGAGCAGCTGCTACTCCCCCAGTAATGCTTTGGTGCCTTTCAGGCAAGAACTGGCCAAAGTGATGGTCAACAGCAAGTGGTCATTAGTGCCATAAAACGCTACTCCAAACAAATAATAGTCTTTCATACCTTTTTTAAGTTTTACATTTAACATCTTTTCATAGCGTGCCAGCTGTGTTCCATAACCACATTTTGGGGTCCAGGCAGCCAAGTGGTCTAAAGCATTTGCCTACACTGATCACTGCCATCTCACCTCTGTCCGCTTTTGTGTTCAAGTCTCCGGTACAGCCTAATGTGAATATGTGAGAAAGCTATCCAATAGCTTCCCATCGGTCAGTGTTTTTTCCAATAGCTTCCCATCGGTCAGTGTTTTTTCCAATAGCTTCCCATCGGTCAGTGTTTTTTCCAATAGCTTTCCAGGGTGCTTCCACCACTAGTTATATTGGCTGCCACATTAGCCTCTCATATGAAGATCAGTGGCATTAAACCCACAACATCACCCATGAGTGCATTTCTAGTTTTCCATACATTGTGAATTGAGCATAAATTGGTTACATCACCCATGAGCACATTTCTAGTTTTCCATACATTGTGAATTGAGCATAAATTGGTTACATCACCCATGAGCACATTTCTAGTTTTCCATACATTGTGAATTGAGCATAAATTGGTTATATCACCCATGAGCACATTTCTAGTTTTCCATACATTGTGAATTGAGCATAAATTGGTTACATCACCCATGAGCACATTTCTAGTTTTCCATACATTCTGAAATGAGCTTAAACTGGTTACATCAACCATGAGTACATTTCAAGTTTTCCATACATTATTAAGGAAATGAAACAATTTATATTAGAATCATGTGTTCTTGTGACGTGAAGAGTTGACAAAAGTTGCAGAAAAAAAAAGAACTTGACTACCTAACTAGTGGAAAACACACATATTATATTTTGAAATTGGAAGTTACATTATCATTTTATGAGAAATGTTGAAAGAAAAAACATTCAGAATGCACATCACTTAAGTGTCAAATCATACATGGACAAAACAGAAAATATTACAAATTCATAAATGGACTTAGATTTTAAAAAATTACTACAATGCGAAGGATATTATATACATGATTTTAAAACTAAGGTCAGAATAAAGCTGTTGTCCAGAAAGTGGTAAGGTTTCTACTACATATACTCTCCAATAAGTCAAGTCCAACTCCAAACTGCACAGACCCATCGCATAAAGTCATGTCAGATTTGGCTGTGTCAGTTTGTTTGTAGCTTTAGTAGAATAAACAACACAGACCTTGATCTTCAGGTGCAAGCTATGACAGATAAGGATCTTTGTTTGTAGTTTGACTTATAGAGAGTATATATGGTATGTTTTGTTGCATGCCTATCATTGTGAATCAGTTCATTTTATTGAACAGTTATTCATATTTCACTGTTTTGTCTCTTCTTTTTGGACTGAATTTTCTATATTTTATGTTTGTACCATGATCTTTCCCTGCATCAGCTGTGTTAAAATGCTGTATTTTGCATAGTAATATTTCCTGCTCTTTTCTTCTACTTCATACAGCAAAAATAATGAAATCCATTTTCTTATTGACTCACACATTATATGCTTTTAAAAAAATTAAAGTTCAATTATATTGCAGACTAATGTGTTATGTTTCTGGAAAAAAAACTGGTTTATTTTCATTAACATGGTAGAATGCACTTTTTTTCAAAGCTGCAATGTTATACATTTTTAGTTTGGTTTTTTTTTTAGTTTTGTTTTTCTTTTTCTTTTATTTGCTAGGTTTTTGAATGGTGTGTAAGGTATTGACTGTATATGTTTGTCAGTAATTAAAATATATTAAATCTTGAGCTTGTAATCCTTTTTACTTTCCCTGAAGCAGGTATTTCACCAAATCTGCATTTCATTATCATTCTATATGCATTTCATTTGTGCGCTGTTTGCATTCCATTCATGTTTAAATTTAATTTATCCTCTCGTTTTTCGTTAATGGTGTCAGAAATATAATCAGATTTTGTGTTTATAACATTCATCCATTATTTTTGTTTTCAATTTTGCTCATTTGGAATCAAATGAAAATGCATTTACCAATGAAAGATTTTCCGTTGTCGAGTGTTAAAGGGAGATAATTATGGCTTTTATATTTTATCTTACTAAAGGTGTGATTTATTTCAGTAGAAATTAAATAAAATAAAACAGATGGCATGGAATGTGCAATACATTTAAATGAAACCAACTGCAATAAGTGTGGAAATATAGATCAGTTTTCTTGAAAATGCATTCATAATTTTTATTTGCATTCATTCATTTTTCCATTTACATTAAAATCATACCATCAGATAAGCCCAGATCAACTACTTGTCCAATAGTAGGACACTTTACTCTGGTTGCCTCAGCACTAAATAACTTGAATTGCTGTGTTGTGGTGACCATGAGCAGGACACTGGACTCCAGTTGCCTTGGCACTAAATTATTTCCATTGCTGCATTGCAGAATGTCTAACCAAACCAAAACCAATTATTCTGCGTGTCACTTGCATTCATTCTGCTTCTGCTTGTTTCACAATATTGACTTAACAAGTCAAGTCAAACTGCAAAGAACAAAGATCCTGAAAAGCTATAGCATAATGCACCAACAGACCAGGGTCTATTTCATTTGTTCTACTGATTACTTCCCAAAAACTGCACAGACCCAGACCTGCAGGCAAATTGTGCGGTTTTCAGTTTGACTAATGTGAGTATATGTAGTGACTTCTCTGCGTAAACCCAAATTGACTATTTACAATGATGGCCATCATTTTTTTTTAATTATAATATCTAGCAAATTGCATTGACCAGATCTATAAACACATTTTGCACTAGAAATCAAGGTCACTGCTTTCTCAAGTTTATTTTGCATCAGGTATATGCTTGATTAAATGCATGTTTTTTTCTACCACCAATTTTTTTGCTTTTACGCATTACTGTACTTGTGTTTGAATTTTTGTAATTATTAATATATAATCTGGATTAAAATGAGTCTTATTTATATATAATCTAGATTAAAATGAATTATTTCACATAAAAAAAATTTTATACCTTGCTAATGAGATTATCAGAAGATGTATTACAGTTGACTTTGTCAAGACATATATCTATTTCAACCCAGCTTGGTACATGTCTTCGCCCAAGAAGATCAGTATCTAAGAGGTCATGGTTTTGATGTCACGAGAAATCAGAGTCACTAAATGTTTGGTACATGTCTTTGCCCAAGGAAGATCAGTATCTAAGAGGTCATGGTTTTGATGTCATGAGAGGTCAAGGTCACTAAATGCTTTGCAGAACATTACAGAAGATACCTTATGTTTTAGATATAAGAATTTAATAAAATTTAGTGTACTTTTTCCCTTCAGCCTGAGGAAGAACCTGTTGATTTTAAAGGCACCACTTATTCGATACAGTATTAGACTTATAATCAAATGGTTATGGATTTAACACCTGACCATGTCCACTTGGGTCAGTTGTGTTGTTGTCTTTGGCATGATGTATAGCCAGTATTTATTGGGGGAGGTGATTAGGAATTTTAATGTAGCTTTTAAAAAAAAAATCAGTCATCGCTACGAGGTCTGCAGTGTGGCAGTTTATAGTGACATGTAGCACTGGGACATCATGGTGCAGACATGTAGCATGACGTCCCACTCAGTCACATTATCCTGACACCAGGCCGACCAGTCTAAACATGAACCTCTTAATGCTGAGCTCTTAGCAACTGTTAGTACCATTTTTGTAAGTCTTTGGTATGACTCGGCCAGGGATCAAACCCCTAACTTCCTGCTTCCAAGGCAGATGCTCTAACCACTAGGCCACCCGAGCAGTCAGCCTGTAATTATTGGAAAGTGCCATTCAAAACCAACAAAAGTTTTGATTTTCTGGTCAATAGCACCAAGCCTCCAAGGTCAGTGCCACTTGCAAATACATGATTTTGCCTGTGTGTTTAATTTTCGAGATGGTGACCAAAGTTAAATTAATAAAATTAAATTGTTACCCTTAGGTCCAACAGAATCCTCTTGATTATGGGGTCAGTAACTCAAAGGTCAAGGTCATTTTCATTTAATTTCTATTCAATAATAAGAGCACTACACAATGCACTTGTTTAAATCTTGGTACATGTGTATCCTTCTACCCAAGAAATACTCTGTTCATTTAGGAGTGTTTGCCTTCAAGGTCAAGGTGATATTGCTTAAAGGATTTGGTGTTTGCAGTTCATTCCTGACTTTTAAGTTCTCCACTTGATTTGAATTATACTGGATATTTGTGATATAATCATTGTTCCTAAGAAAGAATATTTAAAATGGAAGGGGGATTTATTATTAAAGATGGATATAGACCTTACACTTCATTTCGTTAGACTGCTTTGGTGGCCTAATGGTTAGATCATCCACTTTGGATGAGGGAGGTCGCAGGTTCAAGCCCAGAGTGAATCATACCAAATGGTACTAACAGCTACCTTGCTAGGTGGTCAGCATCAATAGGCTAGTGTTAGGACTGGTTGACCTGGTGTCCGCAAGTAACAGGATAATGAGACTGGGTGGGACATCATACTATGTCTGCAGCATGATGCCCCAGTGCTAGACATTAGTATAAACTGCCACACTGCTAACATGATAGCGATCAGACTGAATTTTTTTAAAGCTACATTAAAAATCCAAAACACATACACGTGCTATTTCTATATAAAAACTGAACTTTACAATTACTGAAGATGGGAAACTGTTATTTTATCCAATAAAGATCTGTGAACATTTTAAGCATTGAAGTTATCACAAATCAGTGAAGCTGGACCATGGAGTACTGTTGGAATCCTGTCTGTAAATGGTAATCACAAATATGTGAAGACTGTTCTGTGACTTCTGCTGGAATCTTATCTGTTTATTGTAATCTTAAATGGATCCAGGAGTACTGCTGGAATCTTTTCTGTACATTGTAATCTCAAATGGATCCAGGAGTACTGCTGGAATTGTATCTGTACATTATCATTTCATTTGTACTCAAGATTTTAAACAACTAACCATTTGTTGGTGGTTTGTCATGTGTCGTACAAGTTGCTCGTTTTTTTTTCTTCTTCTCATTTTGTCTTTTGTAAATAAGAAGTTTAAATTGATTCTTCATTCTTCGAATACAAGTTTTCAGTAATAATAATTTTAAAATATAATATTGATAATAATACAAGTAGTAATAACAGTAATTATAATTATTGAAGATGAGGATGTTGAAAATTAATGAAGGACAAAATTAAAGGAATTAAGGTAGAACTACATTATTAGAACAATATAACTGTATATACAATTAAACAAAAATATAGAAAAGACATTAGTATTGTATGATTTTCCCTTCATTGTAAGAGTAGGAATGTTCCAAAACTGTTAAATAGAAACTTAATCTGTAACATATCTAAATCAAACATTTGATCAGGTGTAAATTTTCTGCATTGGTTATGCATGCATTTACAAAATAAATTTAGAGTTTGAATATATTGTTCATACTCTATTTATTAAGTGCATTATGGAGTATATAATTAGAAAAACCAATAAATCAGTCAATTACACCATGCAATTCTGTTAATGTAAGGTTTATATATATATATATATATATATATATATATATATATCAAAACAGCCTGAAAGGTAAATAAAAACTAATAAAACATTATAACATTTCACATGGAGTGTATGCTTTTTTTACGGTAAGAAAAAATTAATTCAACTCTGATTGGCAAATTTTTTCCCAAAAAAAGAACTAAGCTAACAGTTGTCTCCCCATGTTACTTTTTTCTAGAACAAATTCCATATGTCCCTGTACCATTTGAGGCAGTGGCGAAAATAACAATAGGAGGTTCAGGAACTACACTTGATATCATTCAACTGTTGAGGTATATTCTGTATAGAGTGAAATCTTTTTGTATCACCATAACATGTACCAATATACATGCATTGTGAATTCATTGATTTTCATGGGTTCAAGTTTCCTACAATTTTTTTTGGCCAAAATTTGGATTTTGATTAGTTTTGAAATTTGCTGATTGGGGATGGGGTGCTTCCAAAGAATGATTTTTATTTGCAGAGTGCTTAAATTCATGTCTTGCATTACCCATGAAATCCTACCTAAAACTGGTACCACATGAAAAATAGTGAATTCACTGTTGGTTACTGTGGTTACATTGCACGGTCCTTTCTGGTCTTTCATGTAATCCAATATATGTTGTTAATGATATTTTGATGTAATAGTGTCATGTTTTTGGGCCCTTTGTATAGGGTTATGCCTAATGTTGTACCACATTCATATAACACAGCATACATAGTCTATTGTTTTCAGGTTTTCTAAGAAAAGGGCCCTAGGGCTCCCAGGGTCGAGTTTATGAGGTCTTGCCTATCATTTATTAACTTGCTACATCAGAAGTGTGAACTAAACTTAAGTGTTAATTACTGTAGTAAATTCATAGTTTGGTCTAGTAGTTATCTTTGGTACCAATACTTTAATTATTTTAATGTTCTTATTCAAGAAAAGAAGTGTGAACTAAACTGAAGTGTTAATTACTGCAGTAAATTCATTGTTTGGTCTAGTAGTTATCTTTAGTACCAATACTTTAATTATTTTAATGTTCTTATTCAAGAAAAGAAGTGTGAACTAAACTGAAGTGTTAATTACTGCAGTAAATTCATAGTTTAGTATAGTAGTTATCTTTGGTACCAATACTTAAATTATTTTAATGTTCTTATTCAAGAAAAGAATTTCTACAGTACAGATGCATTAGAACAGAAATAACATTTTACAAATACAGTTTATATTAAACCTTATTTTTCATTTTGGTCATTTTTTTGCCCAGCTTTTTTATATGAGATACAAGTATGGCTGTTTCATTGTCATTTGCATTCTTTACACATGGCGATCTGAATTATCACTGCCATTAATGGTTTAAAATACTGAAAGTACCTATTGTCATGGTATCAGATGCTTAAAGTGCCTATTATCATGGTATCAGATGCTGAAAATGCCTATTATCATGGTATCAGATGTTGAAAGTACCATTAGTGATGGTATCAGATGCTGAAAGTACCATTAGTGATGGTATCAGATGCTGAAAGTACCATTAGTGATGGTATCAGATGCTGAAAGTGCCTATTATCATGGTATCAGATGCTGAAAGTACCTATTATCATGGTATCAGATGCTGAAAGTACCTATTGTCTTGGTATCAAATGCTGAAAGTACCTATTATGGTATATGTTGAAAGTACCAATAGTCATGGTATCAGATGCTCAAAGTACCTATTATCATGGTATCATGCTGAAAGTACCAATCAATAGTCATGATGCTGAAAGTACCTATTATCATGGTATCAGATGCTGAAAGTACCTATTGTCTTGGTATCAAATGCTGAAAGTACCTATTATGGTATCATATGTTGAAAGTACCAATAGTCATGGTATCAGATGCTCAAAGTACCTATTATCATGGTATTATGCTGAAAGTACCAATCAATAGTCATGGTATCAGATGCTGAAAGTACCAATTTTCATGGTATCATATGCTGAAAGTACCTGTGTTCATGGTATCAGATGCTGAAGTATTTATTGTTATTGTCATTGATTTCAATTCATTTGTTTCCAACAATCTCTACATTTGTAGTACATGTACTTGAGTACCATTAGTTATTGTTACTTTCAATAACTTTAGTCTTGAACAAGAATAATTTAGACATTATTTTATTCTTCACAATTTGCTTTCTTAATTGCTCTATCAAAGCTGGAAGTAATAATCATAGTCAGAGGGATGCTTGCCACTTTGTGTGATAAAAGTCATGCATCTTGATGGCTTGTGGGCTTGCTTAATAGTCAAAACACACAACACAAGCTAGTAAATGATACAACTTGTTTAGGAATTTTCGTGCACTGTGTTAAAGTTTTGCAAATGCTTAAGTGTACCCATCTCATATTTTACTATGAAAAAAAAAGTGCAGCCTGGGAAAAACACTGGACTAAGATTCATTACTTAATCACATGCTGAAATTCACTGTTTATGGTTTTATATGGTCTTAGATTCTGAATCTTCCATATAGAATTTGTAAAGAAGTCTTAGATTTTTTAAATTTTATTTCTTCATTGAAACATGATGTCATAGATTTGAGAACAACAAGCTAACAGTTAAGCACGTTGTCAAACCAGCAGGATACGAATTAAGTTATTAGCTTAGAAAAATGTAAGTTTTATCATGCTTTTCTGATAGGGGTGGGGGTATTCATGGGCATTATTATTGTTTTTTTGCCCACCATAAGGCATTGTCCATCTTGCTTTGCATTTGTCTGTTTGCATTTTCAGTTCTGCATAATATCTTGAATTCTTCACCCACCATTTCCAAACGTTGTAAGTATTTCACATTTGAGATCCGGGTTTGAACCCTGGCTGAGTCATACCAGAGACTTATAAAAATGGTACTTCCAGCTGCCTTGCTTGCCACTCGGCATTAAGAGGTGAGTTTAAGGACTGGTCGGCCTGGTATCAAGATAATGTGAATAGGTGGAACATAATGATGGGGGTACATGTCTGTGGCATGATGCACCAGTGCTAGACATCACTATAAACAATCGCACAGCAGACATTGTAGTGATTTAATTGAAAAATTGTTAAATCTACATTAAAAATCTAAAATACACATACAAACATTTGAGATCAAAAAGCTACCCATTGATTTTGGGATCAAAAGGTCAGTGTTACAGTGAAGAGAAATACGACTTATGCACAATATCTTATTATTTATCACCAACTTGGATCAAACGTTGTGGATGGCTTGCATTTGAGACCAGGAAAACAGTTGGTCATTTTGAGGTCAAAAGTTCAAATGTCTAGAGACTAAAAGAAGAAAAAAGTTTCCATAAAATAACCATTCATCTTGCACAAACCAAACTTTATGGTTTGCATTTGAGAAAAGAAAGGCACCTATCAGGCTTGGGGGTCAGTAGGTCAAAGGTAAAGGTTACTTGAAGAAGAAAAATGGTTTTCATAGACATCTTGACATGTCAGGTATATAATTTAACAAATACAATATTCTCTTTGTGGTTTAGGACCAAAACTTGAAAGTCTTAACTAGATGTTAATTCCTCTGGCAGAAATAGTCCCGTTTATGACATTTTACATTGGGTATTTCAGTTAATTATTGCATGTACACAATTCATGCAGATTGTTGCCATATTGATAGAAGTGAATTAACAGTAATTTGAATCACAGAACATGTGTACTTATAAGTATTGTCATGCTAAAACACATCTGGTAATTTTCCTTTACCCCTCCCCCACTTCACCAAGTTGCAGATGATAACTGAGTTAAGTTTATTTCACTAATTCACACTATTATTTAAGTTTCAAACCCCATTGGTTACAAAATAACAAGTGATGTAGCTTTAGATTTTTTTAATTGGCTTTATTTTTAAGGTCATGGATGACTTCTGTTATGAGCAAGAGACTGCATAATAATTGTGTCATTAGTAAGAATTTTATTTGAACTTAGTAAAATAGGTATATATTAACATGTACCCTGTTTGAGAGATATTTGATGTAGGATGAGTTCTTACACATAAACCTGCTTAATGAAATATAAAACAGGTGAGCGATCTAAGATCCATCTTGGACCTATACGAGATTTATTATTGTTATTATGTCAACTAATCTCTCAACTATTCAGTTGCCCTGAAACTTGGCAAATATCTTAACATCAGGTGTTCAACTGTCACGCTTGCATTCTTTTTATTGAGTTATCTTCTCTTTCTTTAAAGGTTCATGCCTTTATTTTGCCATTGTTGCTCTGTTCTACTATAGATGATCAAATGGGCATGTATAACCTACAGACTCATTTCTCTTTTCTTTCTTTTTAAATAAAGGCATAATTGATGGTTTTGACATGTTTGTCAGCCTTAAATATATACAGTTATCAAAGTGTAAGTACTTGTATTACTTAATAATCTCAGTTTACAGGAATTCTTCCCCTTGGTTAAAATAAATAACGGAGAAAAACTTTGATTTGAAATAACTCAGAATGTTGATTTCCTTTTTGATTGAGTTTGGAAGTTTATAAGGTTGGTTAAATTTAATTATTTTTGGTACAGCTGAAAAAATTTGCTTATCTTCAGACAAGAATGGACATGGCTTTAACCAAAATTCATCAGGTGAAATTTTATTTTGATATAAAGGGTATCTTAATAAATGTCCTTCTATTTCATTTTTCTTTGAGATGAACATGTCAAAGTACTGTATATTCCAATCTTACCACATTATGAGATATATGTAGAAGATGGATATATATGTATCTTGGAGAATAAGGTAAAGTAGATATTTTACAGCATTGTGTAAGGGGGATGTAGTATGTTTGTCTAGGTATATATGCATGTATGGAAAATCTTGTCCAGCTATCTGTGTACATGCATGTTAGGTATTATCTGTATACATCCTTGTGTTGGAGATTTTGTCCATATATATATATATATATATATATATATATATATATATATATATATATATATATATATATATATATATATATATATATATATTTGCATGTGAAGATCTTACATTTACATGTTAAATGTCTTCATGCTTCTCAAAGAAATTGTAAGAATTGTTTTATCCCACCTGTCTGGAAAACAATGTACAAAAATCACATATTTACAAGCTCCAACCTTTACAAACTCTTCATCAAATCTCTATTATCTTTAGAAAACATCCCCTATTTTTTAACGAATGAAGAAAAATTACCCCCTAAATTTTCAGTTTGTGTCCATGTGTCCATCCATCCATACATTCCATCCATTCATCCATTCCATCCCATCCCACCCTGTCCCATTCCATCCCATCCCATCCATCCATCCATATGTCCAACCATCCACCCATCCATATGTCCAACCATCCACCCATGCCATTCCATCCATTCATCCATCCATTCATTCCATCTATTCCATCCTATCCCATCCCATCCCATCCTCCCATCCCCTCCCTCCCTCCCCTCTACATCCATTCATCTCTTGTCTGGGTTAATATCTCCTGAACCATTGGAGATATTTTCATGGGACTTTGTGCATATTTCTTTTATTTCCACTGTCAGGATTTGTCAGTTCGTTCTGAATTGCCTTATGGACCATATTTTGAAAATTGTTTTAGCACTTCATAGCTTGCAAAGAGGATTCACAAGTATTTGCATGCTATTAGATCAAAGTGTGTAAGACCAAAATGTTCTATTTATTTCAGTCAGTACTTAGCCAATATTTTCCCCTTAATTTAAACATTCTTGAAATTTTTGACCCAGTTATATCAAGTTAACTGTATTAACATTTTATTCAATATCTACCATGATTCTCGTAGAAATTGCAAAGATTATATTATCACACCTGTCTGGAAAATGATGTACAATAATTACATATTATATTTATAAATAGCACCTTTATTTCTTCATTAAAGCCATGTATATTTTGACATACACCACCTGCAATAACACCCCTCAAATGTTTTTGAAGCCATGAAGAAACCAATATTATGAAAGAGAAACAAACACCTGTCTTGAAAACTGGCAGGTGTTCGTTTTTGGCATATTATTTTAATTGCACCAGCGTATCACATGAAAGTATCACTTTTATATAAAAAAATAGGGTTGCCCTTAGAAATACCCCACCCTGACAGACAGCTGGCTCTCTGCCCTGACAATAGGTCTGGAGAAAACACTGCATCAGCTGTACTTGCTGCATTGTCCCTTTTATCTTTGTTGTAACCATGAAATAGTCAATCAAAGAAAGCATCCATCAACTCCACATACTTTCTGTATCAGAAAAACATGCTGTAGATGCGGAGTTAAGTAATATTCAACCTGTTTCTGGTACAAAAGCATTATTTTAATAAAAAATGTTTCTTATTGTCCTGTTACAGGAGCTTTCATTGTTGTATTTGTCTATTGAAGTCCACCAATGTTTTCCCCAGAAGTCTACTTGTGGAATATATTAGGGTAACAAGTAAACTAAGAAAACACTTGTTTTTTCAGCAATAATTTGATAGTTTAATTCATTTAGAATGAACGCACTTTAATGTCACCAACAATTTTTAAATGAAAACACGAGTTGTTGTAGGCTCTTAAATTTAACATGCTTTGTCTTTTTCAGAGGATCTTACATACCTGAAGGTGCCTCTACATACAGTGATCAAGCTCACACCCGTGGCTTATGGTTGTAGAGTTGAGTTCAAGTACCTCAACATTGAGGCTGTCAATACTCACCGGGAAAAACCAAAGGTAAGCTCCACGGGACCAAACATTAGCTCTGACTTGCATGTCGATATACCGATTATTTTCTTTTCATCTGATCTTGTCAGATTTAAAGTTTGCTTCACTCACAACACATGGGAATAGCTTGCCTAAGTAAGTATTGAGAGAGGAAGAACACATAAGTAGCTATTTCATCCACACATCATATAACAAAGAATTGTTGTTGTAGGGTTTAACGCCATTTTTCAGCACATGACAGGGTATACATGGTGGCTAGTATTAATGGAGGAAGAACCTGGGAAAACCCCTGGAAAGGACCACCAACACATGAGAAGCTACTGGCAAGCTTTCTCACATACCCATATTGGCCAAATCTGAGACTTGAACCTATGCAGACAAAGGTGAGATGGCAGTGATCCATAATAAAGAGTGCTTTAGACCATTCAGCAGTTTGGGGCCCCAACAAAGAATTGTTGTGCTTTACTAATCAGCGCTGCCTTCAGCACATCAGAACACCTGAGCTTTTTCTTCAGAATGGTAATATGCTTCATAATTTGATTGTTTATAAACCTGGTTGCAGATTGTCTTGCTCACAAGGGCACATTTTAGAATCTGTGCACATAGTTTATTCGATTGCATTAATTTCTCCTTTTATTTCAGATCTAGGTGTGGCTTCCAAATTGCTTTGAATTTTGAATTATGGTGTACTGTGTTTAATCAGGATTGTGTATAAATAGTGTACAAAATAATTCAAAAATCTATGACACATTTTCAAAATAAGAACAATACAAATTGATATTTTTTTTAATTCTTTGACTTGTAAGAAAATGTTTTGTAATATAAAGTTTGATGTTATCTTTGTTTAGTCTCATGGAAATTACCACATTGTGATTGTCAAAATTCTTTAAAATCCAAGTGCATCAAAACGAGAGAAAATAATTTGTCAGTACTTTCTAAATAAATAATATTTTTTAAAAAAACTTGTAAATAGCTAGTTTTTAATTGCATATGTAATGAGGTAACCATGATTTTTGTTTTACAGTTAGCTTTCTACTGCTCATTTTGATGATCTCAAGCATGCTGACCTACTTTTAATAACCAAAGCATACTGACCTACTTTTAATAACAAAAGCATACTGACCTACTTTTGGTAGTGATAGAATACTGACCTACTTTCAGTAGTTATAGGATACTGACCTACTTTCAGGAACATTTCATTTCAAAAAGACTTCTTTTTTTGCTTAAGCTTTGACCTTGAGGTCAAGGTCGCATTTTAAGCAGTGCTTTGGCGTGGGCTTAGCATGCAGACCCTGGCCATCTTGTTGGATGTGCAATCCACACTTGATTAATAATCACAACTCCATATAACACTGAAGCTGGCAGAACTTTTCATAGTATGTATATCTTTTAGGATTAGTGATTTAAAATACAAAACCCACGAGTCTTTTGTTCTAAGTTAGGGAAGATATTTGCTTGATGTCAGAAAAAATGTCAAAAGCAGGAGTCTTAATTTAATTCGGTACTTTAAAACTCGTACATGGTTGTGTGTATGTGAATGATTTCTCTTGATTTTCAGGGTGTGGCTGATCATAATTCTCCCAATGGGTCCGACCCTGATCAATGACCCCATCCCTCTTATGAAGGGGAAATAATCCTACGGGAATATAGACAAATCCCCATGGGGCCAAGGCTGTTTGAAGAAAGGGTTGTCACCACAGAGTAATCAGAATCGTCAGTTTCAAAGACATTTAATATGTAACACAAAAATATGCAAGCTTGTTTGTACCAAATATCATTGTTTTCATGTAGTCAGATGAAGTGAATGTCATTGTTAGATTCCATTTCATATATTTACAAACACATGGATTTTGTCATGGGACCAGGTTCCAGAATACAGCAGTGAGCAATATAATATAATTACAATATTAATTAGACAATATATATATATATATGTTTTTTTTCTTCTCAGGTGGTGGTTTAGTATAATGTATTATGTGTAAATGTCCATGTCATCGAAATTTTCATACACCATCAATTATACTTATTGGAATTTCCCACCATAACAATTTAGGTGTTATCCTTTTCTATCCATCTGTTTGTAACACACTGTTTAAGTTACGTGGTTGGGTCAGATTGGCACAATGGTGTGGACTTTTGTGTTCTATGAACACATTTCTAATTGTTCTCAGCTTTTTGTAAAAAGAACTTATTTAAAATTTGAAATTTTGAAAAAAAGATTTTGAAAATTTCTCTACTTGAAACAAAATGTGTAGAAAATTATGATTAATAAAATAATTTGAAAAGTGTAATAGTCACAAACATTATAATAAAGACAAGAATCATAAACTTTTATTTATCGGAATAATTACATGATCTTGTCAAGAAATCGAAAATCTCCAGGAGATATTTTACCATCATGGCAACTGTTATCTGCCCTTCACTCTGGATAACTCATAAATAGTCCAGTCCATAAGAAAAACGGCAGCATAAGCAGAAGCATGAATTAGTACTGAAAACAGAAGATATGGAACGAAGATCAACAGAAAGACAAGAAAGAGAGTGGCGGTAACTGAAATAGCAAATATTTGTTTTATAATTATGTTGGGTATAATTGTACATCAATAGATATTTCTAATGAAGTTGTTTGTTTTTCATTATAAAATAATTTTTTGTATTCACAATCACAAATTTTTGTAAGATTGTTTGAAACAATTCTGCACAAGTTTTGAAGTACACATCATGTTTTACCAGTGTGTTATATCACTTAATTTTGCATGTGAATGTGTATACATTGTACAGTCTTAACAATGGCCCTAGTTTTTCCCACTTTTTTGGGTCAGACTCCCTATTTTTCAACTGACCAATCAGTTGTTTGAAATATCATTATGCCATAGACCAGAAGAGCTTCTGGAATCATGGTCTTTTATAGATCATCCATACATCTGTTAGCTCAATCTTTTTATCTCTACTTCTAAATCATCATCAAACTTCACATACACATTCATCCTGAGGTCCTAAATGAAAATGGTACCACTTGGATGTCCATTATTGTCACCACAGTGGCCATCTTGAAAATCTTGTACTTCAGATTGGAAGGTCAGATTAGCATGGATTTTCATTATAAGGCTTCTTAAGATGACTGTCAGTAAGTAGTTCATCAAAAATGAAAATGGTTCCAATCTTGTATCCATTATGGTCACCACTGTAGTGAACGTGAAATCATTCATAATTGAAAAATATAAATAGTTTCAGATTTTAACAGTTCAAAGGAAGAAAGAGTCTTATCTTTGTTTCCTGGAAATTCTTTTCAACCAGTGTCAGCCCCTTCAAGGGACTCTTGCTTTCATTTTATGTTGGAAAGCAATTACACACAAAGCTTATTCATATATGGTGTTAGTAATGTGGAGCAGGATGTTTAAGTAGATTGAGGCAACCTGAAGAGATAGATAATATGTGAGGTAATGCTTTTGTTCAATTTTATAAAGTGAAGTCAAGTAAAGATTTTATTTTTTCAGTAACTTACAATTTCATGTTATTTTTTCCACTTTGATCTTACTTTTTCTCAAAGAGTTGCAGGAAAGCAGGAAAGACCAATTCAAGTGCGTTTTTTCACAAAATGTGGATATATGAGAGAGAGAGAGAGAGAGAGAGAGAGAGAGAGAGAGAGAGAGAGAGAGAGAGAGAGAGAGAGAGAGAGAGAGAGAGAGAGAGAGAGAGAGAGAGAGAGAGAGAGAGAGAGTAGCAGCATGAAAGCCTAGTTTGTTTATGATCATTTATTTCTAGCAGTAACATATTGGTGCTTTGCTTTCATTGCAAATATCACACAAAATTCTTGTCATTTTTGGCAAACCATTTGACAACTTGTGAATTGTACTAACTTTGCATCTTACTCCTCTGTAATGAACCATATTTTATACTAAGCTTTAAATGTACCAAGTATGTCATTTGCTTGTTTCCCTTTCTATCCTGATTCATATTTCTGAATCACTAGGATAAACCACTGATTAATGTTATATCCATTAATAATGTTACATGTACATGTACTTCCATAATGATATTTCAAACAGTGTTTGATTGGTCAGTTGAAATAAGTTGACACCAGACCATGACAATTCACACTCCTTGTTTTTTTTAACTTGATTTGATAATACATAAAAGATACTGGGATAATAAAAAATGCTTAATAGCTTAATAAGGCTTCCAACGAAATCTTGTCGAATGACACTTGTCATGTTTCATTAGAAGATAGAATATGACATTTAGGATTGGTTATGCTGAAGCCAAAATAAAAAGATAAAACACTATTTTAATTTTGAAAAGTGTTGCCAGCATTAGACATTAACAGCATTTGCATTGTTTAATATTTTGTCCTATATTGTTATTCATAATTTATTGATAAATATTTTTATGAAAATTTAGCAAAATATGATTTTTTAAAATTAATATCAATATTGATTCTAAATTCTGCATCCTAATCACCATTTTGATCCCCAAAAAACTACATCAAGGTTTCATTCCAATTCAGCAAAAAGGAGACTATTGGGGGGTTGGGGGTTGGAGGGGTCAGTAAGAAAACGTGTGATCCAGACCCACTCCTACACCTTAAGAAGGTTCGCAAATTATTAGGGTGCACTGGATTTAAAGATTGACACTCCCATCCATTAATATAAGGGAGTATCTGGATGTTAATAAATAAGAGATTCTAGACAAACTATTCAAATTTTGGGCAAATGACATACAAATGGTAATGACTGATGCTGTAAGCCCCACCTACCGATTGCCAGCTATCAGTTGAGTAATGCTATTCCATATTCTCGTTCTCAAACCAGGCGATGTTTGATTTGATGTCAGAGGCATCAAGCTTGTCTGTTCCTCATCCATCATGATAGAGATTGACCATGACATCACTAACTAGTTTTGGTTTCTGTGATTACATGATTACAAACCAATTCATGTGATGAACAATGTGGAATACTTGACAGAAAATTGCAGTCCTGATTTGAAGATATAGCTGTCTCTGTTTTGGGGATTAATCAGTTTCCATGTTTATTTTTGTGACTTGGTCACAGATTGCCATAATTTAACTTGACAGAGTGGAATACAGTTTGGGGGGGGGGGGAAATGGTTAGATTCTGGAGGAAAATGTTTTGTTGTTGTAAAGATGAAATTGGCAAACATTTAATAACACTGGCCCGGAGATAAATTACCTTATAATTTTGTAACCTAAAGTGTTGACATACACTAGGATTTGTTTATTAAAGGAAGCCGGTAACCAACTTTTAATTGAAAAGCACTGTTATTACCAAACATGAAACATTTTGCTAATTGGATGAAAATTTCAACTTTTTGTTGAATCCACCTTAGCGGAAGCTCAAAACAGAGGTCAGTATAGTGTTTGTGTACAATGCCATCTAATAATAGATTAAAGTAAGAATTTATATGGCTTTTGCCAAATATAATAGCACAAAAGTTGGTTCAGTTGTAAACTGCATTGACCCAGATCTGTAATTCCACAATGCACCTACAAATACAGGTCTCAGCAGTTTGTTTGGAATAATCACAAAACAATCAGCATAGACCTTGATCTGCCAATACATTGTGACTGTGAATCTGGGTCTATTTTGTTTTCACTTGGAACTTTTTCATAAGCAAGAATATTTAGTGCATCTTTAATAGCTAAATTAAAGCTGGCCTGGACATAAAGAGCAGTCTCTTGTTTTCTTAATTTGGCATGAAAATTAGATATGTTACCCAGTCTATACAACAAATACATGGAGCAAGTGTTGGTATTATTTTAACTTTGGGTAAGAATGATTCTTCACAACAATAGTTTATGATTCCCCAATTGATCAACCAGAGACCCATTTTAATCTTTTTGAATTTCGTGGCTATTTTTTTTAAAAAAAGAAGCCTGTTTTATATTTAAAGTATTCTTCAGTAAATTGTTTTGGTCTTGAGAAATTCTGGAGTATTTTTAACTGAGGTACATGTACAAGAAATAAGTCTGTATACTCAGGTTAATGTGAAATAATAAGGTTGGTCACAGAGTACTTTATACAAATTTCATAAATCCCCCAGTAAGCTAATAGAATTTATAGTACCGGTAGATACACAATTTTTTTTAAAAAAACATCAGAAAAGTCCATACTTCTCATTTTATAAAGATGAGCAGTGGGAGAAGTAATTTTTCACACAGAATATAGTCTGTGAACTACAGTGTAATTGTATGGAGAATTTCATCAGGGATTTTGTGATACGTCTCTAATGAAAATTTTATCTTTGTATCAAGGTGTCTTGTAAGACAAGGTTTCTCTGTATTTGAATATAGTGAAGAGTGATGCATATAAGCTATAAATATAATTAATTTTATGGTTTTATATTTAATATGGTGTAAACTTTCCATAATGTATACGTCGTTGTGATAGCTTCCTTACAGGATACCTCAACAAGTCATTGTCTAAAAATGAAATGTACTTTATTTAATGATTGTTACTTATTCCACATACTGTTTGTACATCTATTAATGTCAGAATAAACATTAGTACATTACATAAGAAATATGTTTTAAACTTGCTTACAAAAATACTGCATGGAGTTAATAAATCATACAGTAACTAATTATGTATTGCAAGTGGTGTAGAATCTCTAGAAATACTCGAGTAACTAGTTCTGTGAGACAAGTTGTGTAGACCCTCTAGAAATACTACTGTAACAGTAACTAGTTTTCTATGTGGAACATGGTGTAGAAATCCTGCATTAACTAGTTCTATGTGAAAAGTGGTGTAGACCCTCTTAGAAATCCTTCAATAACTAGTTCTATGTGGAAAGTGGTGTAGACCCTCTTAGAAATCCTTCAATAACTAGTTCTATGTGGAAAGTGGTGTAGACCCTCTTAGAAATCCTTCAGTAACTAGTTCTATGTGAAAAGTGGTGTAGACCCTCTTAGAAATCCTTCAGTAACTAGTTCTATGTAAAAAGTGGTGTAGACCCTCTTAGAAATCCTTCAGTAACTAGTTCTATGTGGAAAGTGGTGTAGACCCTCTTAGAAATCCTTCAGTAACTAGTTCTATGTGGAAAGTGGTGTAGACCCTCTTAGAAATCCTGCATTAACTAGTTCTATGTGGAAAGTGGTGTAGACCCTCTTAGAAATCCTGCATTAACTAGTTCTATGTGGAAAGTGGTGTAAACTCTCTAGAAATTATGCAGTAACTGGTTTCATCAGCAGCTGGTGTAGCTGCCCTAGAAATGTTCCAGAATCCCTCACTCTAAATGTAAGATACTTGTTTTATAGAAGACATAATGGCATTTTGGCTGTTTGTGCTGCCCTTGAAAGACAGGCTATATAGTAGCAGCACACTGCTTCCTGGTTATTAGTTATCTAGAATCATAAAAGAAGAGCAAAAGTGAATTTCATTTGTGAAGCTTTTGAAGTTGATCTTAAAACTTAGTGTAAATTCCCATATGTTCCAACCCTAATCAGTGTCATTTAGGAGCTAGAGTTTTGTTTGTGTTTTTTGAAAGTATTTGACTGGTTCTTGTCATTCATCTTTCCATAGAATTTTCAAATATTATAGATTTT
The DNA here is from genome assembly GCA_030141615.1 of Unio pictorum. NCBI lineage: Eukaryota > Metazoa > Mollusca > Bivalvia > Unionida > Unionidae > Unio > Unio pictorum. Next base: position 1,888,245 of record JARLTB010000201.1, read on the forward strand.
ACTTTACATATTTTATAGAATTTGGATTAGAGCTTAGCATGTAGATTTTCTTATATATTATTAATTATTTTTATTATTATTATTATTATCTTTTGTTCAGTCAGACAAATTATGGTTTAGAAAATATTCTGGTCATTTAAAACATTGATATTAAAGGGCAGCTTTTTGTAAATCATGTTTGAATGAGTTTTAGCTCAAGAAGCAGCATCTGCCATTGAATGCAAAGGATTATGTAGTAGTACAATTAAGGACAATGTCCGAGTTGTGCAAGGATTATGTAGTAGTACAATTAAGGACAATGTCCGAGTTGTGCAAGGATTATGTAATGGTACGAGTAAAGACCTTGTCAACATTGTGCATTTTGTATGATGTTGAATACCAAGGATTACATAAAAGTATAAATAATAATAATAATAATAATAATAATAATAATCATAATGAGGAATTTGTATAACACCTAATCTTAGAAGTTCTTAGCATTTTACAAAATCTATAATAATATGACTACAAAACAAAAAATTTTTAAAGTTGTGAATTATTTTGTATGTTTCTTTGTATGTAAATATTGTTGAATTCTTACAAATGTTGCTTTATTTAAGGATATATATATATATTGCAAAATAATTATATATTGTCACTAGATTGCAGATTAGCTACAGTGTCTGTATTAATATTTGATTATTCATCTGTTCCTTTTAAGCTATAGTTTGTTTTTAGGTCATTCTCTCAGAAACTATATAGTCCCATAAGTTGGTAAATGTATTTATTTATGTCATATGGAGTACTGTATGTTGCATTTAAAATTTGTTTCTTGTGGCCTGTATTTCACACTTAACCTTTTTAGTTTAGCAGGCACTTTTGCCATATTGAATCATGCACTACATACATCAGTGAAAACTAGGCCTCTGTGGCCTATGTTTCATGATTCAGTGATAAGTGATCACCTTTACATTTAAATCATTTGTTCTAGGTTGGGGTATGCATTAAGATTATTTTTCTTAGACACATTTTTTTTCTCATTGGTTGGAATTTAAACAATAACTGATTCAAAGGAAGCCAATAAATCTTCAAAGATTTATAACTCAGGGAAAAAATGAATTTACAGTATTTAGGATGTGCAATTAAGCCTTACTACCTGTTAGCAGTATTACTATAATTGTATATATTGTTATATGCTATTGATTAAATTCATATCATTTCATTTAGCCATTGTAAAATTTTTATACCACCTAACAGTTGGCAGTTAATCCTACTTTATCCATCCAATTCACTAATCTACGTACTTGAGGGAGGGGGATTTCTTTTTTTTTTTTTTTTTTTGAGGGGTGGGGACGGTCTACTCCAGAAACATTCTTAACATTAGTGTATAAAGATTGATACAAATACCATTCATGTTTCTTTTTTAACATTTTTATATTAACATTTGGTAGAATTATTGCTCCTGTTTCCCCTTGTCTTGGACATAAGTAGATTTTACATTTCTGTTCATCAGCATTAAAGAAACGGAATAGACTGATATACATGTCAGAAATATTGAAGTTCGATTTATTGCTCAATTGATAGGTTTATGTTAGCAGCACATCAGCATGTGAAAGACTTTAGTGCTGGAGCAAGGGGTATATTAAACCTAGTCAAAAAAGTTGGAAGGATAAAATGTTTTGCTTTTTTAATCATGTGTTCTTGCATTTCTTACCATCTCTAATATGCTACCTTCTGATTATCTTGGGCCCTATTTCATGAAACAAACTGGATCGTGTATGTGGTGTCATCTCAAGAAAAGTAAGCCAGTCATGACAAAACTAGTTCCAAGTGACCTAATATACATGTATGAGTGTCATTTTTATTCTTAGTTCTTTATTTATTACACCATCAATATCTTGGACTATTATTCATCTACATTCATGAAAATTGGTATGTTGATACACATCATCAAAAGTAGCTCAATCCTACTGTTATTTTAACTAGTGTATTTTCAGTTTTCAGTCATACCAAAACTAAGTTATTTTTGATTTGTGTATTTTCAGTTTTCTGTTTGTTACACTACGTAACTTGACCTTTCCCCCCACTCTTGGAAATAGGTAGGAGATTGATATCTCAAAGAAAGTAACTTAATTTGTTATATCATCAATGTATTAAATCCTATTTATCATGAAAAGTAATGTGTGAATGCATTGTATAATACATGTGTAATAAATAACTTAACCACATCAGTACTTGGGTAATGTGACCAAATATTCATGCATAAGTGGCTTTTTTCTTTCATACTGTCAATTCATTATATCCTTAAAATATTAGACACAGTTTCACCATAACTTTGGTAAATTGAAATATGATCATGTCAAAATGAGGTAATTGTTGGAGTTACATGTACTTCAATTTGCATTTTTCAGTTATCTATTTATTACACCCTGATAATCCAGACCCAGTTTCATCTACACTTGCGAAACTTGGCATGTGGAAGCATTTTAGGAAGGGTAACCTAGCCATACCAATACTAGGTCACTGTAATCTAGTTTTCTTGTTTTTGTATTTTTTATCTATTCATTATACCCTCACTATCTTAGACCCTACTTCACTTACACATAAGAACTCGTATATGGATGCATTTTATTGAGGGTAACTCATCTATACCAAAAGAAGTCAATCTGACCTATTTATTCTGTTTCATTGATGGATATTTTCTGTTTTTTGGGGGGCTACTAAGTGTGTTTTTGTAGACGATGGTTACTTGTTTTATGAGCAAACACCTTGTTTTTTACATTTTTTTACATGATGTTGTGTATACCTTTAGTCACATGCCATAGCCTGTTCATTCTGTTGAACTCGAGAGAGAGAGAGAAGTTCAGCAGTCATACTCAGTGAACTTATCAGATCATACGTTTATACGGGTATGTAGAAAATACATAAAAGTTGTCACCAAATATCTTATTGCCTTTTGAACATGGAATATTTTTCACAGATAAAAAATACATCAGTTTATAATGTCATATATGCATCATGTATTTTTAAACAATTTACATGCAGTCAATGTCATTGATGTTTTGAGCAATATGTTTTACCTAAACATGAAATGAACCTATGAATTATCAATTTGTGGCAATACTCTAGCATGTTAAGCAGTATATACTTTTCTAATTCATTTTCTATGCAGATACCATATAATAAAAGCTGTTAATAAATTTTGCACTCTGTTCTTTTGTTTTTATTTAGTCTGTAATATTTTTCAGATCTAACTTCATCAATAGTTTAATAAAAGCAGTAAATCTAAGCCCTCTCTTACACACATGGCCAATTAAGTTTTCATTCCTTTCAAATTATATCCCTTGACAACAAACAAAAGTCACTACCATATTTATTTTAGCATGTCAATTCATTATTATTTATCAGGCTTAAATTTTCTTGGATTTAACAGGTTTATACCCGGGATGTGAAAGTTTAGGGTGGTATACTGGAAACCACTTTTATATGGAGATATTATCGTGACTTTTGGTGTGTTTTTATGTCGAGACTAAATATTGTATTCTAAAATTATATCCATCTGTCCATATATAAGAATGGGCTTATTACAATATTTAATTTATTTTCTTCCATGACTGAAAATTCCATTCTCATTATTTAATACAAATTGCATATAACAGCAAACCAAGCCTAGATCAAGGAAGGTAATGCAGTAAATTTAGGCAGTCCACCTCTTCATTGAATGTAGTGGTAAATTTTGGAAATTACTTTGGAGTACATTTTACTGGAAAAAAGGATTTTTAATTTACAAAATGTTCTCATCAAAAGCAGGACAGATTTCTTGAAAATTATCTCCATATTTGACCTTGAAGTAGAAACATATATATATATATATATATATATATATATATATATATATATATATATATATATATATATATATATATATATATATATATATATATATATATATATATACACACACACACCCACACACACCTGAGGTTGGAAATAATGAATTCATTATATCTATAACATTAAAGAGAAAAGGCATTTGTGACAGTTGAATAAATACAGGGTTACTTGAAAATACAAATCTTCTAATATGATAGATTTATTGGCACTTAAGTGCTTTTAATATGTAGCTTGCCTGACTGCAAGAGTGGTCTGAATATGTAGGTTTTGTGACTACAAAAGTAGCCTGAATATGTATGTGATAACAACAAGAGTGGTCTGAATATGTAGGTGATATGACTGCAAGAGTACTCTGAATAAGTTGATGATCTTGACTGCAAGAGTAGTCTCAATATGTAGGTGATGTTACTGCAAGAGTGCTCTAAATAGGTAGATCTGACTGCAAGAGTGGTCTCAATATGTAGGTGATGTCACTGCAAGAGTGCTCCTAAATAGTTTATCTGACTGCAAGAGTAGTCTCAATATGTAGGTGATCTGACCATAAAAGTGGTTTGCACATGCTAGATGTTCTAATTGGAAGACGTCTGTCTAAATATATAGGTGATTTAAGTTTATATGATGCAATTGTTGCATTTGATTATCACATTTCTCATTATCATTATTGATAGAATTTAGAGATAAGTTTGTATACTCCTCCAGAAATGTGAAATGGACAAAAAGTGTTACTTTTAATGCCTCCCTGTCAATTCTGTTTTAAGTTTTCCATTTAGGTTAATGCAGATGAACATTCTTACATCATATACCGTATGAAAATTTAATATTCCTGTTTTGGTATTTAACCAAATTATTAAATGTAGGTCATGCTACTAAAATGTAGGTTGAATGTACCCATTCTTCATGCTCTTTACTAACCATGTAACGTTAAGAAAAGCAATGTTTGTTATGTAGATACTGACCTGGATTTTCCTGTTTACTTTTTTGTTTTATTTTTCTTTGTATCTTTGTATATTTGTCCATTGTAGATCAAGTTTGTAGAACTGATAAATTCATATATATTGGTATTAGATGGACTCAGCCTTAGATGTCAGACCATACACCCCCTTTAAGTGCCTGATCTGGGAATCTAATATGATACTACAGAGGTTCAAAACAAGCATGCTGCCACTGTACTATCCACGCCAAATTGAAAGTATTACTTCATGTTGAAAGTGTCTTGTTTCTCTTTTCCAGAATGTTTCGCTAAACCGGAGCAAAGAGGAGGCCCTATCAACTGTACCCCCAAACCCTGCAGTGAATGATGTGGAACGTCATTCTCCTGGGGAGAGATAGTGATAGAGTTGGGGCATGGTCAAGAGAATAAGAGGGATGACCAGGAAGAGGTTTCAAAAATTCTGGAGCTTTTGGAATTATTATTCACAATAACTGAAATATATGTATAACAAAAGGAAAAGAGTGTATTAATTTAATCATATGACATTGTATCAAGTTGGTACACAATATATTCTTAACAAATCTAATATGGGCATGAAATGGTCGTTAACATTGAGAAAAAGAAAGAAACAGTTTGGGGGAATGTTAATCCAATATAGTCGACTATTATTACAGTGACCAAGTTCATATCCAGCATAATATAAAAGCAATGAATCAGTCATTAAAAAGATCATGGATTTAATTTATAGTTTTAACATCTGATTGTATTGCAATTATTTTTTAAATATTTTGTACCATAAAGATTCGGCTCAACAGTTTTGTACTTTACAAGTTTGATTTGAAAAGAAGAAGAATTTCCTATGTTTTCCTCACTGGTTACCCAAGCTATTTAAGAAAGACCATGTATATCTTATACAAAGTTTTTAAAGAACTTTAATTCCTATTATTTTGTTTTATGAATGATGAGTGTACTATGGGTTATAAAGTATAGACCTTCACCTTAAGAGGTGCACCTTTTGCAAAACTTTACTGTCTGCTTAGTCATTATCACTTTCTGGACTTGAAACATAAATTTTATATACAAAAAAGAGCAGATAACTTTTTTTTATAGTTGTTAATTCATTAATTGTACTTTTATTAACTGGTTTTGCCTACTCTGGTAAAATTTAATTTTTCTGACTTTAGTAACATGTCTGTTAAAGTTAGTACTAGTTTAGGCAGAATTTTCAAGCATTTTGCTGCAGAAATTTTGATCAACTGTGTTCTTAGATCATGCATGATTTCCATAACTACATCTGATGTAAAGAAATTTCAGCCACTGGATATGAAAGTAGGACAGAATCATGTTGACACTCCCTCCGTTGTGCATGCACCATACACCCATCATAAGGTGAGAAGTACATGATATCTGAAGAGCACTACCGTAGCCAGTAATTTTTATCTGATTTTTTAAACTGATTTTTTTTGGTGATTGAGTGATCTTAGATTCGGTGAACAAAAATAAAAACATTTATTTTATATACTATTACCCCATGAAATCTGTAATCACTGAACTTGGCAAAATTTTAAAGCCACATTTATGAACAAAAGGATTAGACTTTTCATCTGCAAAACAAAATCTAGCTATACAATATATCATTTTTTTTTACATTTAAAACTTTTGGTTGAAACAGATCCTAACATTTTGTCAGTTTAGTCAAAATAAAAAGAAATAATGGATGTTTGTCAGCAGGAAACTGATGATGGAGTAGATGTTGATTATTCTGTTGTAATGAATAGTACGGTAGTCACATGAGAGAAGTTTTATTTGGGTTTATCTTTAGAATACAGGACAATCTTATTTATACAGGACAGTCTCATTTATACAGGACAGTCTCATTTATACAGATTCATCAGGACAAAAATAAATACTGTTCAGGCCCCATTTTCACAAGACATTTAAACTTAATTGCACATTCAAACTATTTTTTAATATTCACAAACAAAAAAAAAACGAGTTACAGATCTAAAATTTTCCAATTATTCAGTTGAAGAATGTTGTTTAAGTCTTTTCACCCTTGAGATTCTTTACATTTTAACCTGATATGGGTGTAGGAATTTGCATTTTGGGGGTAACTTTTGATTGCATGCAAATATATATGTTTCCAATCTATTTTTTTTAACTGGATGCCAAGGTGTATGAAAGATGCTTTTGATTGGTTATTGCACCTGCACATGTGCAGAAGGGAAAGTTTGACTTTTTAACTTGCAGTTTTCATGTCCTACCTTCCTTTTACTTAAAAGTCCCAAACATATCCTACTTTTTTGCAAAGATTCATCTGTCCATGTGTAGCTTGGACCAGTCTGCTTTTAGATCTAAATTCAAAAAGTCTAAATTCCAGCCAAAACCTCTGATTCCAAAATTGGTATCTTTAAGCCTAAAAAAATGGGTCTCTAAAAGTTGTATCACTTTGTTTTTAAGACAAGTGTCTACACAATTTTAATATCACTTTAGAACTACATCTTTCTCCTTTTCTGTAGTACCACCTGCTTTGGTGTATCATACATGATACAGAGCTTAAAAGTACGGTGCTACCTCATAATGCATAAATGTGGCATGCAAGGATAATGAGTGACTATGGAAAGTTTTTTTTAACGCAAATGTTACAAATGTGTTGGGATCCTCTCTATAAAGTACTTTGGTATATATGGCTGCATTATACAACTTGGGTATACTATTCTATTACTTTAAACTGGTCCTTCACTATAAAGTACTTTGATATATGGCTGCCTTGTACAACTTGGGTATACTATTCTATTACTTTAAACTGGTCCTTCACTATAAAGTACTTTGATATATGGCTGCCTTGTACAACTTGGGTATAATATTTGATTACTTTAAACTGGTCCTTCACTATAAAGTACTTTAATATATGGCTGCCTTGTATAACTTGGGTATACTATTCTATTACTTTAAACTGGTCCTTCACTATAAAGTACTTTAAGTATATGGCTGCCTTGTACAACTTGTTGTGGATCACATTAAACTGGTAAAGTTTATAATTGCTAATTAAATTATTTCACATTATATTCTTTGACTATCAGAAGCAACTATAGTGTTGTCCTCAGACTACCAGTTTGAACAGTATGTTGTCTGTTGGGGCTGGGTGGTCTGCCTGTCGAGGCAGTGTGAACTTACTGTCAATGCAATATGTTGGTTGCCTGTCTGGGCAGGGTACTGATTGCCAGTTGGAATATGTTGCTGTCTGTCTGTCAAGCATGGCCAAATCATTTATGAAGGTACCATGTCAGTGTGAGAGAGTATTGGTATGCTTTCCATAGATATTAAGAAGGCTGAACTCTTGTAAAATAGCAGAATAATTAAATAACTTATAGGAAAATTCCTGCTTTTGCAAAGTTAATGATCCAAGTGATCCTATAGTATAATTATGATGATAATTGTCCATAAAATAATAATTATTATAATTAGTAATAATAACAACAAAATAATAAATAACAATGGTAACATAATAAAAAAATGGATAAGATCTGCATTGAGTACAAAGTAATGCTGATAAGTGAATCAGTTATTGAGATAACATGGGTTCTCTGCAGTACTTAGCCTGGATTGTCTATTTACAGCAGGTCATAAATCACCAATAATTTTCCAAAAAGCTTCTTATGACCAAAACATTTTCATTTACTGTTACTGTGATTAATTGTGTAAACATTTTTCTTTCTTCATTAAATAATAAGAGACAGATATCAAAGCCAGGTCATTTTATGAACACTCCTCCTCTAACATGCTGGTACAATCTACTTAGGAAACTAGTGATATTGCCATGTTGATGATGTAATAGAGCAATAGTTAAGGCAAATATTATTATAAATATTGCAGTGCAACTTAGCTTCTACAATAATAAACATAAGATAATATTTGCTCTGAAGTGAAAAACCTAGCTAAATAACATTTGCCTGAAAATGAAAAATATGGCTTGATAATATTTGCCTTGACATAAAAAATAGGGCTAAATAATATTGGCTCTGAAGTGAAAAATAGGGCTTGCTAATACTTGTCTTAAGTGAAAAATAGAGCAAAGTGATAACACGTTGTTGCTCAGGATGTCTGTAGAATGTTACCATAGGAAAAACATTTGTAGTTTACAGTATGGCAGTCCCCAAGGAAGGCAGGGTATTATGCAGAGAGGGCACTGTGCTCTCCAAAGTAAGGTACACCCCTTGGAAGGCAGGCTATACTGTGTGCATGGTAAACCTAGCCGAGGGCAGTGTACACCCCTAAGAAGGCAGGCTATACTGTGTGCATGGTAAACCTAGCCAAGGGCAGTGTACACCCCTTGGAAGGCAGGTTATACTGTGTGCATGGTAAACCTAGCTGAGGGCAGGGTACACCCCTAGGAAGGTAGGCTACACTGTGTGCATGGTAAACCTAGCCGAGGGCAGTGTACACCCCTAAGAAGGCAGGCTATACTGTGTGCATGGTAAACTTAGCTGAGGGCAGTGTACACCCCTTGGAAGGCAGGCTGTACTGTGTGCATGGTAAACCTGGACGAGGGCAGTGTACACCCCTAGGAAGGCAGGCTATACTGTGTGCATGGTAAACCTAGCCGAGGGCAGTGTACACCCATAGGAATACAGGATGTGACACAGAATGAGCAGGGTGCACACCAAGGAGGACAAGGTTTTCACCGAAGTGGTTAGGGTCCACTTTAAAGAGGGAAGGGTGCAATCCAGAGATGTTAGGTTTTAGAACCCTGCTAAATAGACCAGGGACAACACTGAATTTTAGTGTAATTACACATCATCAACTTAACTGTTTTGTGCTTTAATACACTACATGTACTAGTATTACAAGACAACTTTGTTAGAACATCCTTTTGTACAAGGCACATTCACTTGTAACACTGGTCCCATAAAGAGAGTTATACAGTTGGAACACTGCCAGATGTGCAAGATTATGGAATACATAACTTGGATAAACTGGTCATTTTGATAAATGAGGTTTTACTGTATTATTGTTTCCTCAACTTGACTTGAAATAGTAGCATTCCAAATAATGTGGTTTGGTAATTTAAAATGAAGTGAAATCTTGAATATTGTTGAATTATTTGATTTAAACTAATCAATTAATATTATGTAAAACGTTGAAAACAAAAAAAAATCCATGATATATAATAATTTTGAGAATTTTTTGGGCAAATTGGTCCCAAAGTTGATGACTATTGCATTTATGTGCAACATTAGATAATTTTTTTTTGGGTGGGGGGAAAGGGGATATATGGTTTAAAAAGTAAAGTAAATAATAACCTTACTATTGACATAAAAATCCTTGGACTATATTTGGACATCTTGGCATTGTATATTATGTTAATCAAATATGGAAGTTTCCCAGATTATTCCAGAATTACTAATGTATGTCTAATTTGTATACTAGGTGTACAGTGAATAAGTTTGAAAGAATGAAAAAAAAAACTTTAGTATGTCCTTTTTTATCACATGCGGGTTTACTATGTCTAAAAAAGGAATAAAATTATTATTTTTACAAAATTTATATAGAACCCAAGGTGGAAGATGAAAGTGCATCCCCATCTTTTTTGAGTGTGGAACATATGTCAGGTTAGATTTATGGGAAATGTCACACTCGCCTGGAACAAAGATAGCTTCCACAGAAAAAAATTATTTTTAACCCCATTCACCTTCATGATAAACACCATGGCATAGCAATATTGTGGTACATGATGAACACCTGGCATAGCACAATGTTGTAGTACATGATGAACACCCTGGCATTGCACAATGTTGTAGTACATGATGAACACCTGGCATAGCACAATGTTGTACTTATTATTTGAACAGACTTAATAGCTGTGGATTGTCATATGCTAGTTAATGTTTTATTACAAATAGTAATTATGTGAGTGTGAGAAAAGTCACAAATAGTAAATAAATTAGTGTTAGATTCTTAGAAAATTTATATAAATTCGGACAATGATTGGGCTAATCTGCCATGAAATCGTTATTGCTGTCGTTTTTTTTTAGATGTATATGCCAATGTAATATTTAGGTCTACTGGTTAAAGAACAGAAGAGCTGTGTCCATCTGTTCATTTCATTGTAACATTTCAATGGGCTTTTGTCCATCATCTGTTTATTACATTGTACCATTTTAATTGGCATGTGTCCATGTGATCATTGCATTGTAACATTTTTAATGGGCTTGTATCCATCATCTGTTCATTGTAACATTTTAATGGGCTGGTGTCTATTATCTGTTTATTGCATTGTAACATTTAAATGAGCTGGTATCTATTATCTGATCATTGCATTGTAATATTTTCATGGGCTTGTGTCCATGTGATCATTGCATTGTAACATTTAAATGTGCTGGTGAATTTCATCTGTTAATTGCATTGCAACGTTCATTTTAATGGACTTGTGTCAGTGTGATCATTGCCTTGTAACATTTTTAAGGGCATGTGTCTATCTGATCACTAATCATTACCTTGTAACATTTTAATGGGATTTTGTCCTTGTGATCATTGTCTTATAATATTTTAATGAGCTAATGTTATCATCTGTTCATTGTCTTGTAATATTTTAATGGTATTTTGCCCATCATCTATCGTTTTGTAACATTTTAATTGGCATGTGTCCATGTGATCATTGCATTGTAACATTTTAATGGGCTTGTGCCCATGTGATCATTGCATTGTAACATTTTAATGTGATTGTGTCCATCATCTGTTCATTGCATTGCATCATTTTAATGGGCACGTGTCTATGTGATCATTACCTTGTAACATTTTCATAGGCTTGTGTCCATGTGATCATTACATTGTAACATTTTATTGTGCTTGTGTCCATCATCTGTTCATTGCATTACATCATTTTAATTGGGCACGTGTCCATGTGATCATTACTGTGTAACAATTTAATTGGCTTGTGTCCATGTGATCATTACCTTGTAACATTTTAATGTGCCCATCATATATTCATTGCATCATTTTAATGAGTATGTGTCTTGTGTGATCATTACCTCGTAACATTTTCATAGGCTTGTGTCCATCATCTGTTCATTGCATCATTTAATGGACATGTGTCTATGTAATCAATGCCTTGTAACATTTTAATGGGCATGTGTCTTGTGTGATCATTACCTTGTAACATTTTCATAGGCTTGTGTCCATCATCTGTTCATTGCATCATTTTAATGGACACTTGTCTGTGATCAATGCCTTGTAACATTTTAATGGGCTTGTGTGATCATTACCTCGTAACATTTTCATAGGCTTGTGTCCATCATCTGTTCATTGCATCATTTTAATGGACACTTGTCTGTGATCAATGCCTTGTAACATTTTAATGGGCTTGTGTCCATCATCTGTTAATTGCATTACATCATTTTAATTGGGCACATGTCTATGTGATCATTACCTTGTAACATTTTAATGGGCACGTGTCCATGTGATCATTACCGTGTAACAATTTAATCGGCTTGTGTCCATGCGATCATTACCTTGTAAACTTTTATTGTGCACATGTCCTACATCTGTTCATTGCATCATTTTAATGGACACGTGCCTATGTGATCAAACCTTGTAACATTTTAATGGGCATGTGTCTTATGTGATCATTACCTTGTAACATTTTCATCGGCTTGTGTCCATCATCTGTTCATTGCATCATTTTAATGGACATGTGTCTATGTGATCAATGCCTTGTAACATTTTAATGGGCATGTGTCTATGTGATCAATGCCTTGTAACATTTTCATAGGCTTGTGTCCATCATCTGTTCATTGCATCATTTAATGGACACGTGCCTATGTGATCAATGCCTTGTAACATTTTAATGGGCATGTGTCTTATGTGATCATTACTTTGTAACATTTTCATAGGCTTGTGTCCATCATCTGTTCATTGTCTATTGACATTTTGTTATTACTGCTTCTCCAAAACTACTTGGAAGACAGTAAAGAAATTTTGCATGCCTTTTTGTATTGATGTCCAGTTGGTTCTAAATGAAAATGGAACCACTTGAACATCCAATATTAAAACCATGGTAGCTATCATGAAAATCTTTTTATCACTAATCCTCTCCGAGTGGATGGTAATACTGACTTCACATTTTCACTGAGAAATTTTTGTTTCTAGATCAAATGGATAGCCAGTGTTGGGTACATAGTAGGGGGAGGTGTGCTCTGATCGTGGTACTCTAAAGATTATCCAAGCAGCTGTGTTTTGAACTTTTTGTAGTTTCTGGAGTAGATTTCGAGTCGAACCAGACAAAACTGAGTTACAATAGTCCAGTCCAGTCTTGAAAGTACTAATGAACATACAAGTGTTTTAGTGGCATCAACTGAAAGATATTTGTGAATGGAGCTGATGCATCTCAGCTCAAGATATGCAGCTTTGCATATTTTCATGATATGTTGGTGCAATGTGATAGTATTGTCCAGACTAACATCTAGGTTTCGTACTGATTGCGTGAATTTAAAGTTGGTGTTGCTGATATTTATTGTTTGAGGTAAAGGATGTGAATGAGAAAGTCTTTATGTTATGATCAAAATCGCTTCAGTTGATAGTAAGTGTAATGACATTGATTTTAAGGTTCGAGAGCTTGACCTTGCTTTTTATCTGTGATGGTTTGTGAGCACAATGGAACAGAGAATTGTAAATGAATTGTCCGAGAAAAACTTTGGATATGGCTCAAATTTAGCTTGAATAACGCCAGTGAAATAACTTGTTTTGAGCATTAATTTATGGATTAGACCCCTCTTAATATGTTTGCTATTGTTAAAACTGTCTGAGAGAGTTCCAATTTGAAAGACCACATAATAGATTTGTGTCCTGCACTTATCTTGTGGACCTGTTAACTTGTTCTTTCAAACAATTTCAGATGTTGAAGTTTACCAAGAATATACTAGATGATTTCAGTACTCTGCAATAAATAAAAATATAATAAAGAAAATGTAGACATGACCTCATGAATTTGTTTCAGCCGTTCTCTATATAAAACATAATATCTGGTGATGTCATGTAAAGCAAAAGGGATAGTGACCAAGGCATTCCAAATGTATTTCAAATTTCACTGTTCTTCACTTTTCAAAAATAAAATCAGTATTTCTTATCTTGTAATAAATAGAATCTTATGTTTGTGCTCACTCTAAAGGAAATTTATGAAACAATATGAATAATTTCAACCTCTTGCATTCCAAGGTTCACCAAGCCCCACAAATTACTGAAATTATTTTATCATTTCATAAAATTTATTGCCGATGAACAGTTGTACGAGATCAGTTATTCTCACCCATAAAGATGCCCTCTGAAAAATCTAGTAACCTGTAATTCAGGAAATTATGGAATGGATTTTTTAAAATTTACCCCTCTAATGAATCATCTTAGTCAGTTTTTATTATATTTGTTATAATCAAATGTACTCAGGGAAGCTCATGTTT
>JARLTB010000201.1:1907500-1987500 GCA_030141615.1 Unio pictorum
TTAATGTTATTTAATGTTAAATGTTAATTTACAATTTACTTACAAATTTAGGAAAAATGGGGGTTATGTGGAACCATGTGCCTTGCCATGTCTGACTTACAAATTATTTCCACATTAACATCATTAACAAATCACCATTTCCACTGCTGCAAAAAAAAAAAAAAAAAAATGAGACAAAATCGTTGTGTCCAAAAGCTCTGAGAATGAAACCAATTCCTATACGCAAATGCATTTACTTTTAAGAACAGTTTTTTCATACCATGACTTTCATCAATTACAAGTAAATTCTCCGAAGGAACCCAACCTAAACAGACATTTTTTTCTTTGAAATTTTACAATCCATATAGTATTACTAAACCTAAAAACTGCCTGAAGCATTTAAGTCAGAAATATTGGTATAGTACAAGTCACATGGGTCATGTATGCACATTTACTCATTTTAAATTAAATATAAATAATTCTTTCAAATTTAACACATACTTTCTTTAACCAAAGTCTATTACATCCTGATCAGTGAATGCTCTGCACCTTAACTGTCACAAATAAGTTTCCAGATGAAACTTATCTATAGCCATGGACTTTTGCAATGGTGGCCATGTTCTAAACTTGGGTCGAAATAAGAGTGTGTAGAGTGAAATCATCACAATCGAGGTAGTACAAATTTGTTTATCAATATGCATAGCTTTCACTGTGACATCACAGAACACTAAACATTCAATCCAGATTGTACTGATCACAGCTTTAGGTTAATTTTGTTGAAAAATGTATACAATCCTTAACATTGATTTTGCCATATGCACCTCTAGGGGTGTCTAAATAATGACCTTCTAAAGGAATATGGATGCATAGCAATCCAAATACATGTAAAGCGAATACTTGTCACTTGAATAAAATTCTGAAAAATGACACCCATTACTGAAATGGTGTTGAATGCCTACATGACCTGTGTGAATTGTACTGCAAGTCATACACAACCCACACACACTAAAATGATAACTGCTTGTGTACCAGACAAACCCAATACTGAATAGCATAAATCCAAATCTGCTGTGGTATAATGTGCTGGCAGGTTAGGGTCTTTAATCAACTGGAACTTGAACTGCTCTTTTCTGATACAAAAAGACCTTGGATATAAACATGCCATTTGGAACTCGTCAACCCCGTGGATGTTATTACAACATAATCCGGCTGATATCACAATAATTTGATGACCCTAATCCCAAGCATGTTGTGTGTCATTTTTCAGAATTTTATTCAAGTGACATTATGTTGTGACGGATCTATAGTACAGACCCTGATCTCCAGCACAGTATGTTGTGACAGATCTATAGTACAGACCCTAATCCCAAGCACATTATCTTGTGACAGATCTTTACTACAGACCCTAATACCAAGCACATTATGTTGTGACAGATCTTTAGTACAGACCCTGATCCCAAGCACATTATGTTGTGACAGATCGGCAGTACAGACCCTGACCCCCAGCACATGATGTGACAGATCGGCAGTACAGACCCTGGTCCCCTGCGCATTGCATGAAATAACAAATCTGCAGAACAGACTCTAATTCCACAACAAATTATGTCATGATGGATCTGCATTAGTGATCCTGATTCCAAGAAAATTATGTCATGATGGATCTGCAGTAGTGTTTCTGATTCCCAGCACATTTTGTGGTGTGACAGATCTGCAGTAGTGATCCTGAACTCCAGCACATTGTGTTGCAACAGATCTGCAGAACATACTGATCCCAGCATATTTTGTGGTGAGACAGATGAGCAGAACAAACCCTGTTCCCCATATCATCGTGTGGTGATAGATCTGCAGTACAGACCCTGATCCCCAGCACATTTTGTGGTGTGACAGATCAGCAGAACAGACTCTGTTCCCCATATCATTGTGTGGTCACAGATCTGCAGTACAGACCCTGATCCCCAGCACATTGTGTCCAAGCAGTAGATGCGACAATTCTAGACACAACGAGTCGTGACAGAACTTGGTTCTTCATGTTAGAAGTAGATAATAGTTATAAAAATCTAAATAAATATTTAAAAAATGTCAGTTTGCAAAATAGGACAATTATGAATTTTCTGAATCACAGCTTTGCTTTCCCTGCAAACTAATCCATAATGATTCAAAATTTGGCATTATTTTGAGACAAGTTTTGAGCTACAATTTCATTATTTTCTATGTAAAAATATAGAGTTTTCTAAGCCTGCAGTATCAACAACTTTGTACAAGGTAATAAGCAGCCCTTTTCCCAACAAAGTTGTCTCCACTATTGCATAATTTGTTATGAAATTCAGGAAAAACCTATTTATATTTTTATGTACAATATCAAACGTCTACTAAAAGGTCTCTCAGTGTAAAAAAAAATTAAACTAATCAATTTCTTTCTGGTTCAAAAAATCCTGGAATATTCTGTCAGGATGGTCTATATTTTGTATTTCTGCTCATTTGCAGCAGAAAACAACATGCAAGTTTTGTTCAGCTACTGTTTATATTTTCACTACTGATGATGAGCAAATACATCAAAGTGATCAAAGTCAGGGATCATGAATCTAGTTCTGCCAAAAATGAGATTCAGTCCTAGTCTGAAGACAATGTGACATAACATGGTGTTAGCTTCTTGTGTTTACAATGGAGAAGACATCATCATATCCTGTGCCAGCATTTCAACTGAAATCAGTTGACCCCCAGATGTTGCCGATCAACATCAAATTAATGTATACACGTGGAAATGGCAGGGTATCTCGGTTTGAGGGATAAATTACATGGCTCATAATGTTATGAAACATTTATAATATCTGGTTTTAATGGAACCCAACAATGTTTAGGACAAATATCTTTCAACATTCAGTATTATTCATATGATTTGGCCTATAAGGCGGCACTGGGGCATTAAGGCTAAAACGTACACGTGTAAACAGCTTAGTTTCGTTGGCTGCCTGTTAATATCTACAAAATCAAGGAAAATCGTAAATAACTATGCACATGATAAAACTGTTATTAGCATGTCCAGTAAAATCCATTAGTAGTATTATCAATGTTATCATTATGTACATACAGGCAGCAGTGCAAAACAATATGGTGATCATTGTATGGATGTTTTACCCAAATTTTAAATAGGATCCTGTCATAAGAAAAGGTCAAGACATGTAGTAGATGAAGCAAGGTACAGCATGCACATTGTCAATGGTTTACATATATGCCATTCATAACAAGCCAAACGAGAGATCGTGCTATAAATTGAGTTCCAAATTGGTTTTAGTTGTTGTACTGTGTACATGTTACAAGGTTTTAGTAAATACTTCATTTGGAATCAATGTAATGTGATCCTATCAATCAAAGTTTAAATCGTATTTCAAGAGATTTTGATTTAAAGAAAACCTTTTAATTTAGTAAATTTTTACATTCATAATAATAAATAATTGTAGGACATTAAAGTGGATTTTAATAAATAGGCCATCATACATAAAATAACTCATCATTTTAAAAAAAAAAAAACATGATTGAAATTTACAAAATATAACAGAGAAGTAAGATGGAGATAACAATATTTTCTTAATTTTACTAGGTGTACATGATCAAATGAGTCATTTTACTTTGAAAATGTATCAGTCAGGTAATTAAATAGAAATTAGCCCAATCTGACACAACATACAATGAGATTTTTTATTAAATCAATGTGTTGGTCTACAAACTTTATCTTGTCGTAAGTGACTAAACTTGAATTCAAACTAAACTGAGACAAATAAGTCATGTATCGATGTTTTTTAACGTAATCATTTCCTGATAACAACCTGAAAGTTAAAGGTAGATGACATAAAATATGTAAATTTGTCTTCTATGTAGGAGTACACTTCTACTGTAATGAGAACTTGTATAAATTGTTGTAACATTTCAATATTTTCTTCATGAAAGCTTGCAATACTGAGAAATGACTTAACTGATTCACTTCCATGTGTAATACTGTTGTTATGGATTTAAGGCTATTTTTCAACACAGGATAGGCTATAAATGGCAGTCAGTATATTTGGTAAAGGAAGGACACAGGAAGCACCACCAACCCATGGGAAGCAAATGGCAATCTTTCTCACAAACCGACATTGACCAAGACTGCAACTCAAACCCCACACAGACAAAAGTGTCTGTAATCTGTACAGGAGAGTACCTTAGACAACTTGTCCAAACAGGACCCCCTTTTTCTGTGAAACAGTCATTTATGTAAGTATTTTCTACAAACAGACATTGATAAATTGATTAAAAATGTATAAAATAATGAAAACAGAATTAATTCACATTTTACTCAATGCTGCATGGAGTCATTTTCAACATCTTTTGTTGAAACCACTATTTTCTCAAAACTTCCCATCAAGTTACAAAATGTTGACCTATGATGCTGTTTTAAATATGTATAATGTATTGCACGTACTGTCCATGAAGCTTTAATGTTGTCATGCTGCTGTATCCATGAATTATCAAATATATTTATGGCAATTATGTTTACTGACAAGTAGGTCATTTACATTTTGGCTGTCAAAAAACTGTCATATTGAATGTACATTATTTATATTAGTAATTAAACTGCGATATACTCTATTTATCATAAAAATGTCATTTGCAAATATTAGACAAAATGACTATTGATTATTTGATGAATGAAATAAATGTACATACATGAAGATTTCAAATGTAATTTTAACATTTCTTAATTATAAAAGTAAAATTATGCACTTATAATTTAACATCAATATCTCAGTACAAAGTGATGTGAAATTGTTATGCCCCACATTCATTTGGTCATGTCATGCATACTAATAAGAAAATGGAAGGATAAAAAAAGTAAGGACAAGCTGAAACATATGAAATTATGTGCCGAGTCAAGTTTACTCAACAGACGCACTAACATGTAATGATGTATCACAATTTCAATAGATATTCCCAATAATGTAGGAATAATGATAAAATGAACATGAAATTAATAACATGATATATTTTGAAATAAAAGGAATTTTCACCTTTGTCAAGTTTACAATTTTCACAAATTTGTATGCTCCTTCGTTTTACTAATAACTTGAGAAAATTATATCTAATTAAGACAAACAGCTATTAGATACGAGAACATTCAAGATAGTTTCTGACACTGAACATCAAGTACTAAGATATTCACAAATACAACAACATATATCTTAAATTAAGCACAGATAAGGTACTTCATTGAGATAAATACCATATTCCTTATGTATACCACCAACCTGCAAACATCCCAAACCCATATCTATTATTACATCTGTACCAGTAGATATGTGTCTATGATGTGAGCTGTTTGCTATAGTGAGATTATATAATGGCTCTTAGTCACTGGAATGGCAATTGAATAAATTTAATTTATTTTTCAGTAAAGAAATTAATAAAAATATCAATGTGTGTAAATTAACAGCCCAAGAATATACAATTCTTCTGTAACAATACAGAAACTGCATTCAATTTTGAACAGCATCATGCCCTACAATACCGTGTCATAACACCATGAAGTATCAATTAATAAATCATTTATGAAATTCCTTCTATATGCGTAATAATAAGAATATAACAGTTGCTAGCTGCACAAAATTTATGTAACCTGTTGTATAAAAGAATATGCCACTCACTACAAGAAACCATTGGAAAATTGTTCAAGTTATTTCCTACAATATATATCTCATAAGCCAGGTAAAAGATCTTCCAAGACAAAGAATATATGAAATGTGCATACTGTCTACTGCTAAAAATTTTAAGTAATGTTCAAAAGGTATAAATACAATTAAATAATTTTCACAAAATTTAACACTTTACCAAGTGTTTTTAACCAAGAAGAAACTAGTTTATTTATCAAATCAGCTACATTGTTGTTTATGCACAGATGTATGTTTTCAATAAAGTCCATAAATTTGAAATTTCATCCTCTCAACTTGTTTTTTCTTACAAAGTTTTGTACATGCATAATGTCCAGGAAATCCATATACAGTCGACTCCGGTTAACTGCACACCCTCGGGCCCATCACGAGACCGTGCCATTAACTGGAGTGTGCAGTTAACCGGAGTATGGTACAGAACATTTTTAAGCATTGGGAAAAACCGGGACCGGCATGATTACGTGGAATTATCCGGAGTGTGCAGTTAACCGATGTACAGTTAAGTGGAGTTGACTGTATTCTGAAATTGCCAATATTAATTTCATATGCATCACAGTAAAGTTTGGGAAAATTACAAATAATGTTTTTTGGACAAATTTAACTGAAAACAGTATTTAAACTGTTATCATGTGGCCACAGTACTTGTAGAATAAATAAGATAGTTCATGTTCAAATTAACATGTACCCAAACAAATACATCCAAAACCATGATTATGTATTGCAGAATGATTAACCTTTTTATGCCATTTGCAGCTGTCAAGCTTTACACATGGTTAATCCGAGAAGACAGTTCATACATTGTATTTGAACACTAATGGCATCATAAAGTAGATACCGTATTTATTAACTTAAAAATCCTTATGCAAAACAACATAATCACCTATGCAAACTAGTACACTGGAGTGGAAAAAGATACGACAGTTAGAAATAACCTACATTTCTACTGCATTTCAAAGGTGAAATTCTGGCTTGTATTCTATATTATCATTATCTAATTCTGGTTTGTTATGCATGCTAAATCTCAGTGACAAAAAAGCATGAACCCAGAGTTTTCTCCCTCTGTACATTCCTGTCCCACAGCATACGTCTGCAATAAGTGAAATTTGAAAAGTTTCTTTTTAATTGAAAATTTTGAAAATTTAAATTTATTTATGAAATTAGGATACGCGTCAAACCTTTTAATTTTAATAATCAACTAAATTGACATAAGAAATGATTGCTAAAGGGAATTAACTGTAACTGATGACAAAATCTATCTGCACAAATTACACGGTCTATATTTAAAGTCTTGATGCAGCAGTTAAATTTCCAAGATAAAAAACAATCTCAAGAATATGGAGCCAAAATAAAAATGAATCTAAATCAAAACATTACAAACGTCTGCATTTTTTTGTTTCAAAGATACCAATTAAATTGATTTTAGAAAAAGCAAAAATTTTCATTGAAATGTACTTTTATTACAGTGCATATGTTTTTAAGAATTACATTGTATTCCATTGGAAAACTACTTTGATCAACAGCATAAAGCAAAATGATATCATTAAAGGAACATAAAATCTGGTTAACAAAGTTTACAACAATATAAGGGCACCTCTGGGGAGGACAGGGTGATATAGTGTTTGCAAAAGTAACTGATTTGATGTTATTTCTCCTTCTTGGCCTCTAATTCATAAATGGCTAAAGCACAAGTCTGTGTATCTTAATGTTTCCCCGTGAACAATACCAAGGTGTCTAGAAAATACGGCAATGTTTTCGCAACCATCAGCATTCCTGGAAAGTCAACTTCATGAGGTTTGATATTGCTGGTTTGCAATGTTAATAATGTGGAACTAAATTATCTAATTGTAAAACTAATTTCCTTCTGTTCTAAAGTTTTAACTGTAATCGTAATGAACCAGAAATGTGTCCACACACACTATAATCACCTCATAAGGCAGGTACCAATAATGATGTATTTAAAGTGCTAAGTATTATGGCAAATGATATGAGTTATTATATTAAGAAGACCTAAGACAAGTTTGACTCGTACTATTTTGTGGCAATATCTTTTTTGTATCACAAGTTTTTAAGATGAAATCACAGGGACAGTAACTCCATAAAATTGTGCAGAAATACAGTGAAAAACAAGTCTGAACAAGGTCTTCTTACTGTAAAATATCAAACGAAATTTGATTTCAATGCAGGAAGTCCTCCAAAAGTTATTGCACGCACACAAAGTTCTAAGTCAAACAGGGTCCATAACTTCTGAAATGTAACCCTGATATTTATGAAAATGAAGCTTAACCCTATATTTTCTTTATGTAGGGTATCATACCAAATGTTACTTCAATGCATAAAGTCCTTAAAAAGCTACTTAAAATTTTACCAGAAATACGGGGGAAAGTTTCATACCAAATTTGGTATGTAAAGCCTAATAACCAATTTTGGTGTGTAAAGCCTAATAAAACAAATTTGGTATGTAAAGCCTCATAACCAATTTTGGTATGTAAAGCCTAATAACCAATCTGAGTTCAATGATGAAGTCCTTCACAAAATACTGAGCAGAGCATGAAATTTGTGACGTGCTGTGAGGTCGCTGGATGAATGCACTATATAACCCCTCCATAGATATGGTGTGTGGAAAATAGAATAACAGAGAATAAAATATTTGTATTATGCATTGGTGCTATGAATCTGATACAATCCAAGAAAGAAAAAAAGAAATTGTCCAGGTAGCATAGCTAAGATCACTAAGAATAGCTGGTTATAAAAAAAATTAAATGGAGTCATGAAGGATTAGTTACATAGCCTTTTAGACCTCAAGAAATATTTCCTGATATGAGATCAAAAAGAAATTCAAAATTTAGTGTTGTATCTCAATCACTATGTGGTTAAGGCATTTAATTTGTGACCAAAAGGGGCTTGTTTGATTCCCATATCTGGATTGACCTAGATCAGTTATCATTTTGCATCCTTGGGCAAGCCACATTACATTCCTTGGCACAATATAACCTTTAAAGTGTCACTGTGCCATAAAACAAGCGCTATAAAACAATCCCATACAATGGTCAAAAGACCATGCAAGTAAAGTACTAGTCACACAAGTCATGTAGGCATTCAGTACTGGCTTTCAGCAGTGGGTACTGTTTCTGTGATTTTGATAACACATACCTTTAAATGGGTAATGTCCATTTTATTTCACTCCTTATTGATCAAGATATCTTGGAAAATCATAAAATAAATACCCCTATAATATCAATGTTCAAGTATAATGAAATTTTTAGGGTTGGCCAACAAAAAGGTGTGATCCCTTGAAAACTGGACTGAATGTCACAAGCAATGATGTCAAAATATACTACTCCTGCACTGTACGACAAGACCCAACATCACTTTTACTTTACCCAATATAGTCCCTAGCAATAAATAATTTTCCTCTTAAGTTTTGTGAGTACAACTAAGGGACAAATGACTCAAGATTTTTTAACATAAGTTATTAGTATTTTATTAACAATTTGTAAAGGTGCCAACACAACTACTTCAAAGTTCCTGTTTAATACAGATGCATTCACCTTCTTCATTTTATGCTTGCTTCAGTACTCTTTATTCACCAGTTTCCATGTTAAAAGAGCAGTATCAAGTGATAGTTCCACTAATGCCAGGAAAGCAAGCTTGCACTAGAAACCCATTGTTTATCTATGTTGGAATAAATGAACTAAGGCAAATCAAGTGATATTTAGCATATTACATGGAAACAATATCATACAGACTAGATTTCAGTTTGAAATTTGATCAGTCCATTTATCAAGCATTTTGATTCTAACAATAAATATACTACAGTAAAACCTGGATTAGGAAGACATTGGGGAACATGGATTTTGCCCAGACAACTGCCTGCCCAGATAATTGTTTGCCATTATAACTGTCTAACCAGATAAATGTTAGCATAGAGCTTTTACCCTGGGTAAATGTTTGCCAAGATAGTTGTTTTCCGGAATAAGTATTTGCCAAGATAGTTGTTTTCCTGGATAAGTGTTTGACAAGCTAATTGTTTTCTGGATAAGTGTTTACCAAGATAGTTGTTTTCCTGGATAATTGTTTGCCAAGATAGTTGTTTTCCTTGATAAGTCTTTGCCAAGATAATTGTTTTCCTGGATAAGTGTTTGCCAAGATAATTGTTTACCTGGATAAGTGTTTGCCAAGATAATTGTTTACCTGGATAAGTGTTTGCCAAGATAGTTGTTTTCCTGGATAATTGTTTGCCAAGATAGTTGTTTTCCTGGATAATTGTTTGCCAAGATAGTTGTTTTCCTTGATAAGTGTTTGCCAAGATAGTTGTTTTCCTGGACAAGTCTTTGCCAAGATAATTGTTTTCCTGGATAAGTGTTTACCAAGATAGTTGTTTTCCTGGATAAGTGTTTACCAAGATAGTTGTTTTCCTGGATAAGTGTTTACCAAGATAGTTGTTTTCCTGGATAAGTCTTTGCCAAGATAGTTGTTTCCTGGATAAGTGTTTGCCAAGACAACTGTTTTTCTTGATAAGTGTTTGCCAAGATAATTGTTTTCCTGGATATGTGTTTTCCAAGATAATTGTTTACCTGGACAAGTGTTTGCCAAGATAGTTGTAACCTGGATAAGTGTTTGCCATGATAATTGTTTTCCTGGACAAGTGTTTGCCCAAATAATTCTTGGCCAGATAAATCTTGCCCAAACAAGTGCTTGTCAGGATCAATGAAAACTTTCATGCACGTTAAATGGTGCAGGCAAGAGACACTCCGTTAGTCTGTATGAGGATAAATCCATATCAATATGTCTGGATAATGGATGTTTTACTACACAAAGTGGAACAAAGTATAAAGCACGACTGAGTTAATGGTTGGAGACTTAAACATTGTACTGATGACACTTGATACAAGTTGAAGCTAAGTTTACTTTGGTATGTGAAACAATCAGAGAATACTGGTACATATGGTAATAATAAAAAAAAATGAGAACAAAATATGACTGGATTGGTCCAGACTCGTATACATAATCTGGTTAAGTCTTCCCTATTAAAGAATCATTGCTGCTGACCAATACAGATCTTTCATTCATACAGACCCTGAAATGGTAATTTTACCAAATCAACATTTTGTTTACATTTCATCAGCATTTGAAATGCATTCCGAATTCATTCATTCATTTTACTTTCATGTTTGCATTCAGTTATCATCTCACATTCACATATGTATTTCAGTTTTCAAATTGTATTCACACTGGTATTTCAGTTATCATCTCACATTCATGATTGCATTTCAGTTACCATTTCATTATTTTTCATTTGTAGTCTCAGAAATGCATTTTGATTTTGTGCTTTTTGTTTAATTTATTTATCAAAGTTGGGTTTTCAGTTTTAAAGTATTAAAAAGAGAGAACTGATTTTTTTTCTCCAATAGCTTTAAGAAATAGGCATGCGCAAAACAAAATTTAAAAAATATTGAATTTAGAATATCTTTTATGAAAAAAGTGCAATATATTTAAAAATATAGCTGTAAAGTGTTTGTCATCAAAGTTTTATCAATATTTATGTTTTAAATTTTTTTCCCAGGTACAACCAACCATCAGTGGCTATTGTTATATCTATCTTGACAGGAACAACATCATGACTTGTAGGGAGTGAAAAATTGTGTCAAAAATCTGATCCATGAATATGAACAAGATCTTTCAACCATGGCAATTTAAGGGCATTAGTGAAATTTTGACTGAAAATAACCATTCTTCAAATCTCTGAAATGCATTTGTTCATCATTCTGTTTTCATTTATCATTCATTGTTCAACATATAATTTGTGCTTCTGAAACTGCATTTTTGCATTCTTTCTTGCATTGTTTTCATTTCACAGGTAAAATTTCCCATTTCAGTGCCTGCAGTATCACAGACAGCCAAATTATCCATCACTACTACAGACAGGCAAAATGTTTGAGAAGGGCAGCATGAATGAAAAGGTGTGAACTTTTCCATGTCATGTCAGTATTTGTCAATTACTACAAATATAAGAGATCACATTCTCTGGTGTCTGGCAGCTCTGGACCCATAGCCGTCATGACTGGGGACGCTGTGCCGAGTCGGCAACCTGACTCACAGGGTGAGGATGAAGCTGAAGTCCTTGTTTCTGTGCTTCCTCGCTAGTAATAAACAAGGCTGTATGACCTCCTCCCAATGCCCCTCCAATACTGGTCTGAGTAACAAATGGTATAGTGACGGACACGGGCTGTAAATTCAGTTTATTTTGCACTCCTGTGGTTGCCTTCCCAAGACTGCCACCCTTTACCTGTAGGTGAGTAAGTGGCGCAGTCAAAATCTGGCCTGCTGAAAAAGGTATACCAGTCCCAGATGAACTAAGGACTGCTCCTGACAACTGAAATGTAGCTGGACTCGAGGTTCCATGAATCGGATGTTTGGAAACTGTTTTTTGAGAAGAGTATGCTGGTTTTCCATGGAAAATTGTATGCCGTGATTGAGAGAGCAAGGCCTCCTTATCTGAAAGAAGAACATTCATTAATTAAATGTCCAACATTTAAATTCAAGTTACTCAAAAACTATACAATCAATGACTACATTGTTTTGAAGGTGGAACAACTCAGGAATGCTTAAAAAAGTTATTTTTCTAAGATTATACTTACCTGATTACATTAGCATTTGGGTAACTTCACTAGCTACTGAATCCAGCCCTCCCAGAAAGATGAAATTTTTCTGTTTCAACTCCATATACAAAGGGAAGAAAGTACCTATTATCTCCCCTTTCCAGTACAAGGTGAGCCCCCATTAAAGGAATAGGGAACTTAGAGTTAAAGTTGTGGTTATATTACTCATTTTGATACATATGATAAATTAAATAGTAGTCTGGGGCGACCCAGTTGCACCGAAAAAATACACAGTACATTATAGGGTAAGAATTGCGTGAGCGTTCCAATATGCATATTTGTCGAGTGGAAACGAGGCTGAATAAACGTGACGTCACAGGATCTTAGCAGCTATCAGCTCAGCGTTATGTTGATCCACTTGTGCTTGAGAGTAGGCAGATTATTAGTGTTTATATTAGAGTTTATTTTCCAAGAATCTTCCAAAATGCCCCTCTGTGCAGTGTTTGGATGCAACAACAAATCGACTAGTACATTTTTCCGATTTCCGAAAGACAAAATCCGACGAACGGCTTGGATCTATTACTGTCGCCATGACCCTGTGAGAACTTTGAGCCGGTAACTCATAGACTTTGCAGTCTTCATTTTTCAAACGATCAGTATAAAAGTTGATCCAGAAAGATGTGCAGAATTGGGATATTTAAATGACAGCCGAAGCTGAGGCCGACAGCAGTACCAGATATTATTCTAACCCTAGGACTGGGGTAAGATCTACCAACAGATCCGAGTGGTTCACAACTATCAAACCGAAACTAGTAAGAGGAGCCTATCACAAACTGCGGAATGCAGAGGTAAATAAATATGTTGTATGCACTCTAATTTCTATCAATGTCGTGAACATAATGAAATTGAAGTATTTAAACAATAATACCTACATAAAATAGAGCTTTATTCATCTCAGATTCTCAAACATTATCACACCCCACCCCACCCCAAGTGCTGCAGAAATTGAATAATTGCGTATACTACTGTATATATTTCTGGAAAATATTTATCTTGGAATGAGTTGTTCATGACGCTAACGTTAAAGTAACACTAATGTGTATTTAAAATATAGTGGAATGCATAATTTAATGTTTTTCACTACTGGTATCACCCGAGAAATATGAGCCTTAGGCTATGACATAGGATAAACACTTCTTTGTGCCTCCCCCTCAACTTCCTTTTCCCCTTTAGTGCGGCCATCATTGTAATTAATCAGTTGTTGTCATTTGACTACTCAAATGTTTCAAAGATACTGCAAATGCTTTTTCTTGTCAATAATAATTGTTTTTTTTTTCCTTCAGGTTCTACATCAAGCAATGCAAAGTTACAATGCAAATTATGTGCTTGATACACCTGCATGTGCATGTGCCCTAGTAGAGGTAGATGATGCTGAACTCAGCATACAATTGTTTGTAGCAATTCCTCAGGCCCAACCACAAAAAATAAAACAAAGTGTGAAGTTCAGGTTAAATTTGATCCCACAAGGACTCACGAAATTCAGGTTCGAGCTGCAAGATCAATAGCAATTCAGTCTGAGCTCATAAAACCATGAGAGGATTCAGATAATGAAAATGAACCAAGCAGTGAGGATGACATTGACCCTGATATACACCATGATTCAGAATATGAACCACATTCAGATACTGATGATGGAGAGGACAGTGACTTTAAAGATATGCATATGAACTTTAAGCTTATTCAGATATAAAACCAGAAGATCAGCAACATGTTCTGGTGTCCGAATCTACTTTGGCAGAATTGATGAATGTATGTAGATCATGTTGTTTGCCCTCCCAGACATTATAGTCTGTACTTTGATAATACAGCTGTATCCAATTTTATCAAGTTGAACTATTTCAATATAATGCATTAAATTAATTAAATGTTAGCACAAGTAATTGTTAGGTTACTGGGAAGTAGACTTGTTCTTTTGAAATTGTCAGAGATACGTATTTAGACTGCTCAGCAAATTTTAATATCCGCAAAGGCTAGCCAATGCCACCTGCCTTTTGTATCCTTGAAAGTGCTCCCTCTTAGTGATACAAAAGCCATTGTTGAGCTGGTGCCTTGAGCATAAGTATAGTTTGCTTAATTGGTAATCTAGCACTGCAAGTAATTAGAAGAAATAAAGTAATATATAGTAAAATCTGAACTAGAAATAAAATAATTAAATACATGTGTAGTTCATGAAATAAATTTTTATTAAAGTTCATTATGTTGGGACACAGGTTAAAATCAATCATTAAGAAAATATAAAAGTTCAAAATGAAAAAAAAGTTTATTGATTTCATATCTTGGTGCATCTTGCCTGCACACAGAGAGGCATACATGTTCATGAAAGGGGAATTGCGGTATCGACCACCGCTCACAGCATCATACCATACAAACAATTTTCAAAAAGATGAACTCATCAAAAAGCAAAAATCATGCTTTTTGAAATCCAATAATTTTTATGGTGCAGCATATTCCTCTAAGGAAAAAGATTCTTTTAGTTTTGACAAAACACAGGATGGAAGCACTTTATGGCTGTGTCTGCCTAGTCGATTCCAAATCTATTTGACAAAACGTAGATATGCTATATGCCTTTATGTTCTGAAAATAAATATAGAATACATGTAAGAGTAAATTCGAACAAGAGTTAAGATATTTCATCTTTTGTAAATTATGCTGAATTGTACTTTTAGTACTTAGGGTGAATTATATTTGATATATTTATCTTTTTATCAAATTATTAATCTTCTTTGAATACATATACATACATGTGAAATGACCCATATCATTATAAAATAGTTCTATTCCTTTGTTGTTTTTTTATTGTGTTTGTGAAGACTCTTTAAACCTAGTTGATAAACAAAAAATGAATAAATCATTGTCAACATAAGTATTTATTAGAATTTATACCAAACCTGCTATTCCTTTCTCAAAACAAGCAGTTTTATTTATCGAGGCTATTATTGTTAAAAGTTTAGATATCACCCCAAAGAAAAACAAGAAAGGGTAGTCTTAAAAGAGAAAACTACATTTTCTTCTAAAAAAAACTGCATTCTTTTCAGAAGTTCAAGACCATAACAGCTTGATCATAATGGAATGCATCCTTCTGCAATAAATGTTGCCTCCATGAGTTGTAATATGAAAACACTTTGAAGAAAATCTTGCAAATTGTTTGTTTTGTAAAATGTATAAGAAAATCTTATATAAAAATATCAACAGGAATTTCGAAGAAATTTATGAAAGATTGGAAAAATTACTTGTGTAATTGGTTCATTATCATCCAAAGGTCCATGATGTTCCTGGTATTCAAACAGGGATACTTCCAGCATGTGTCTGTTTAAGCAGTTTGCAATGAAACTTTCATGGAGGGTTATACATGTCAGGTCACCCTTCTTTTTCTCAATCATCTCCACCTTTTGACAGCATAAGGGCTCAATTGCCAAGTGAATCATTTGGCAATATCTACAATCATACCTGTAAGGAAAGAGCACAGCATAATTTTGGCCATTCAAGAATGTTTAAAAATCACTTTCAACATTTTGTAAGCATTCAAAAGGAAAGATGTGGATTAGAAATAGCATGTTGATTTTGCATTTGAAATAAAGTTAGACAAAACAACATTATTCCTCAGTGCATGTACGTTGCCCTGCAAAGTTTAGAGTAAGCACTGTCAAGTCCATGTGATATTATGAGTCTAATTGTATTTAATAGATTAATATTCAGTGTAACTTGTGATAACATTGAACCTGGGATTATAATGTTTATAGATGGCAGAAGGAGTTAATCGTTGGTGTGTACTGACATTCATTTGCATAGTCCTGTATTCTGCATAGGCTTTTGTCCTTTATTTGAAAAAGAAAACATATATTTCACTGTGTGAAGGAGTAAATGTAGTTGAAGTTCAAAATAATGAACAACAAAAAAAGTATATGTGTTTACAGTGTACAGCACGTCACTATTCCACTAGAATAAGTGTTCTGCAACAATGCAGCAATTATAAATTTACAAAATATGTGGCTTTCATTGCTTTAAAAATTATGAAAACATTGCTAATTAACATTTTTAAAAATGTTTAATTTAGCAAGACATAAAGACAAAATTACAGCTTTACGAGCATCTGCTTTGATAACTCGCACTATCGGTAATCTTTAAAAGTTTCAGGCAATCGAGGAACGATTATCGAAATTTGGGTGCACCAAAGCTTGCATATTTATACACGCAGGAGTTGACAAAGTTTCAGTTTCAGTTAGTGAAATGTAACGTGCATTCTGCTCATTTTTATATATACAGTATATGAAATGCCTGCTACAAGTATAAATCGGTACAAACCATTGTGTTTTCTCGAGTCGTCCTTCTTCACTCTGCAAACTATCCTCATCATTCTGACAGTGACATTCGAAGAACATAACGCCGTTGTCATCACTACATTCTTCGTTGTTAAGTCTTCAAACGTGGCTCAAGCTGATACGGTAAATTGTTCACGCTTACAGTGAAGTATGGGAAATTGTTCTCGCAATTTTCCATGATGCAAAAGGGAAAGAAATTATCTGAATCATGCTAGCAACCATTGGAGTATGCTATGTTTACTGTTAGCAATAGATCCTGTGACGTCACTACCGACCACGTGATACGTATCTCATTAACTCTCAGGCACTTGTGCGGATAGCCTAAATATTTCCTTTTAATTACTAAACGGAGCGAGAACGGTGTACGGGAATAAGATAAAGTATAATTTTGAACGACAGGCAATCAGATAATATAAAATCAACTTGTAGGTTCCCTATTCCTTTAACTACCTGCTTACCAGTTTAAGCGATTCATCAAGGATGTTTGTGTTTATGGCGATGTGTGAGTGAGTTTAACAGTAAACTGATTGGATATGTATTGCCCGAGAAACATCATTTCCTCGAAATTTATGTTCTCCATCAACTATCGTATTTACTGTATGTTATCGGACAGCAACAAATAATTACTTTTTTTGTTGTCCGAATACATATTAAATTATTTGATTATGTGTCCGAAAACATACAGGTGAAGATAAATTTATGTTCCCCCCCACCCACTCACTATAACGAAGTTAACGCTAACTCACATGACAATGTGCTTCCATGAAATAAAAAAAAGAATTTAATCTAACACCACGGAAAGAATAATGAATGAAAAACAGGCATTACTTGCCTACTTTGTCTCTTTGATACATATCCATCCATCAGAAAATACAATTACACATGTATCAGAGATTGTGTGCATATTTTTGAAAAGAACCGCCATAGTAGTAATCTTGCAATCTAGTTTAATCCTATGCTAATCAGTGATAATTAAAATCTACATTACAAATGCACGCAATCTTTATTTCTGTGTAATTAAGATATTAATAAAAACTAAAAAAAATGATCTGGGAATTATAATTCTTAAGATATTTATATTATCGAGAGTAGAAATGCCGGTACATGTATGATGGCTAATTTTAGAGGACCAATGTGAGAGGCTCCATATGGGGTGAGTGTTGTATGCACGCCTAGGAAGTGAATAACAAAAAACAAACAAGTTGCAATATACGAGTCGACGAAATTAATATGTTGGCATTTTTTATTTTATTTTACAAATAAAGGCAATCCATTTGTTGCCTTTCTCTCTTCTTTTATCCCCACATAGCCAGCTTCAAAATGAGCAGAGCTAGCCGAATCAAAACAATGAACTGCTCAAAGATTGTTTTGATGCCTGTTGAAGATTTCAAGGTTTCTAAGTGATAATTGTTAATAATATAACTTGTGGGATTTCTTTGACACATGTGTTCGGAAATAATAGGCAGTCATCTGGATTTCATTAAAAGAGCACACAATGTACGGATCAGTTAGCATCCACAATCAATATTTATCGTCTACAAAGAGGTTTATTACCTGTAAAACAATAACTATGTTTTAACCTAGGTATATAATGCCTCAGGGATAAGGGGTTTGTTCTGTTGCACAATGCCAATGAATTTTATGAATCCATACAGACTCTCTGATGTATTGTTTATTTATATTAGGCAGGGATCATGGTTTCTAATTAAAGCCATAACTGTCAAACATGTTTAAAGTGGTTTCGTGTGTAATAATGTCTGCACTGACAACAAAACATATTTTTTTTAGCAGAATCAAGCTTATAAAATAAAAAGTTTAAATAAAATACCCACCACTATAAAAAACTTTATATACTGGATAGCTGTCATTGTGAAACATACTATTGTTAGTACTGTAATAATTTTGATGGATAAATTTATTATAGATTTTGCAATAAGCGAGTAGGCACTGTTTGATGATAAATTTATTTTTGACATAGAAGAAACACCAATAAACTTTGATCTTGTGCCAGGGAAAATGGTGGACAAAGAAGGAATGAAAGGCTACAACGGGAGCGGAGAAGAGACACATTACTGTAGTTTTAGCCGTTGCGGGTTCTGGTGTCGCATTACCCCCAAAGATTAATTTCACGGGAAAGTGAAATCTATATATAAAGGCACCACAAGGGTTGATTATTGCAGTTCCAGAGAAAGCATGGTTAGATGATACGATAATACTGCGATGGATTGAAGAAATTTATTTGCCATTCACCAGAAGAGAGCGACCACTATTAGTTATGGACTCGTTCCAGGCTCACATCACTGATGACATAAAGAGACAGTTGCGGCACGGAAATGTTGTGCCGGCAATAATACCAGGAGGCTGCACATCCAAGTTTCAACCTCTTGATGTGAGCATCAATAAATCTGTCAAGAGCTACCTCCGCTGCAGCTGGACGGGATACATAAAGGATGTTACGAATGCATTACATTCATCTGATGAAAGCAACCAAATGAAGCAAACTTTGTATTAGTTAAACTAACGACAAACACACTGTGAAAACATAAATTGTAAACCAATTATAGTGGAGCAACGTCCGAAAACTTACAAGGCATTTAATTATTATATTTCCTCAAAAAAATGATGTCCGAAAACATACCGGGTCTGAAAGCATATACAAATACAAATACAGTACATGCCCCATAACATTTTCATTAGTGAAATAGGGAAGGAGGAAATACATAAGCATCAAACCTCTACAATGGGCACCTTTTGAGGAAAGAATAGTTGGATTCCCTATAAGGAGATAAACCGTTCTACTAAACTGAAGATAGCACAATCGATAGTCATGTAGCCTGTGAAAATACCCTGATAAGAAAAAAAAAAAAAGACTTTTTCTTACAAAGCAAATATTCTGGGGCGAATCCAACAAATGGACTAAACCCATGTTAACTAAGGGCTATGCTGACATCAGATGGGTCTGGTGGTTGTCTGGGTCACAGCAGTTGGATTGACTAGATTCAATTCTTGACTTTGCAATGCAAGATCTAAGAGACAAAAAGCTGAAAATGTTAACTCAGCATATCAGCCAATGGCTACTATTGTATTTCAGACTGAAATGCTTCATTTGAACAAAAAACTATCCAAGCTTGCTCAGATTTCATGAGGCATATCCTATGTTTTGATATTTTAGAATATGCTGATTATATAACCCACTTTAGCCATGATGCTGCAGCTTGTGAAGCTTCATTTTTTTTTGTCTCAACTAGAAGAAAAAGAGGCATCTCCACCCATCATGAAACCCAACTGCATCATTAGGACAGCAAAAACCATTTCATTTGAACTGGAGATAATTCAGGTTCACTAAAAGGGCATGCAGCTCTCTCACCTTGCATTTCCATGCAAGCACTAACAGAAAGAATGTGACCGATCAGGTGGCCTAGTGGTTAGAGCATCCACCTCAGGTGCGGGAGGTCATGGGTTCGATCCCCATTCTATTCATATCAAAGACAAAAATATTACTAACAGTTGCCTCGCTTGGCGTACAGCATTAAGAGGTTAGTGTTAAGACTGTACAGCCTTGTGTCAGGATAATGTGACTGTTGAGAAAGAAAGAAATACATCCACATAACCCTGACCTTTTAGCATTTCACCCATAGATGATAGTCCAACTAATACAAAATCATATATGCCATTACAAAACAAATTCTTTTAAATCAGCTAGATGTCATTCTCATTTCCCTTATCTCATTTTCTGTTAAAAGATTTTGTCATTTTATGTATCTCTATATATAACAAACTAATTTCATTCATTCTAAGGAGTTTGTTCCAGAATAATAATGTCATAAGATCATAAGACCTACAATTAAGTGAATAATTACCTGATGGAGATGGTACAACTCCATTCGGCAGTGGTGATGTCGAGACTTGTGGACTAATAGAACCCTGTTGGAGACAAAAACACATTATATGGATTAATTTGTCATAGACCATATACCCACTTATAAGTTCAGTACAACTGCAAACTGCACAGACCCGGATCTGCCACTGCCTAATGCATGGTAGATCTGTGTCTATGCATATTTTTTTTCTCAAAGTAATTGGTAAAATTAACACTATGCATTATGTATCAGTAAATCAGACTCTATTCTGTCTGAAGTGGACTTGTAAAATGTACATAAATACACTGTTATTAGAAATGCATTCTTAGGGAGTCAATGTAAACTGGACAGAAAAAAAGTATATTTTTTTTTTAAAATAGAAATTCAACATTTCAATATTTCAAAAGACTTCTGTACTATCTGTATGGAAATTCTGTTGATATATCAGTAAGAATAATGCAAACATTATCTGGTCATACATTATGAAGTATGAGACAAACCGATCAAATAGGTTACTTTTATAGAGAAAATGACAGGAACTATGACTCAAAAACATTAGTCAGATTTAGGGCTTAAGAAGTATTTATTTTGATCCAATAATTGAACACTATGTAAATACTTTTAGTTTTTATTTATACACACTGATTCAGATGGTTCACGGTCAACCTAATATAACTGTTCTAATGCTTGTCAAAAGTTAGACACAATACAGAAAGTTTGAAGACGTGATTGTGAAGGACTGTCGTATTTAGGTACAGGACTACCACTGATAACTGACTAATCTGTGCATGTAATAAAGAATGTGTAACTATAGCTTAAACACAATTTTTCATTATTTCAACCGAAATAAATTTAAGCACAACTCCAATATCTTATTGAGGAGACTCATCTAAAATCAACACAAAGGAACAAATTAATTCTAACAAATGACTATAAGGGACTTGTTCATCATCTGAAAAGAAAATTACTTTTCTGTCCACTAATACTTTACTAATATAACATTTAATGTACTTACTTCCGTACACACGAGTCATCATTTATTTGTTACAACAGAAATTTTATTTAACCAAAATTCTAATCCCAAATTTTAAATACAAGACAAAGAAAATACAGGACTTTACTGATGATGCTAATTACTGATTTAAACAAAGTATTCAAAAAAATTTAAATTTACGACTTTTCTTAAGAAAGATGCTTGATTGTGCCATATCGGTGAATTTGTTGCTTAAGTGAAACGTGTATTGAAATTTTTGTTCTTCACAGCAATTTCTGAGTATTTTTTTAAATGTCATAATCATAATGAACCATAAATACAGTTTTACAAAAATAAAATAAAAAAAATATTTTTAAAAATCTGCATTCATTCAAGGATAATACGGATTTCTCAAACAGAAAATTTACTTGATGCTGATGAAATATTTTCCTACAAAAATTTAACTCTGGATAAGAAGTATCTTTTAAAGCCTATTTTTTGAAAGGGGAGGTAGAACAAAAAAAAAATAATTCTGTGTCAATCTGATAAAGGATCATGGCATTAATGCTACCAACACACATAACTCTTGACACCCCATTAAATATTATACTATGCAACTAAACAACACTACTATCTTAATTATTAAGAAAATCCACAATGGCATAAATAAAATTACTTCATATCACATATTATGTAGTTTTTGTTCTGAGACTCGATCAAGTAACTTGCTATCTGCACACGGCCATGCTGACTTTAACGCTGTGCATAATACTGTATTGTTACAAACAGATATGATTACGGTTTTACCCTAAACAAAAATGTTTAAATATTCAAGCACTCTTTATCTAACAAACATTTTCTACATGTATTAATTTTTTATGATTTAACTTAATTAATAAAATATAAGAAGTGCTAATGTTCCATTATCTGGCAGTTTTAGTCTTCTTCTTTTTCATTACTACAGTTATCTATTATGGTATAACTGATTTGTATCATAAAGTAAAAGAATAATGCAACAAATTTGAAAATTACTGACTTTTCTTTAGAAAATAAACTTCTTTACATTTCCTGGTGACAAAAGGTTGATCAATACTTCGTTGATTCAGAATTGTGATATAAGGTAAGTTGCACCAGCAAAAGCATTTATGTGTAATGTAATTAAAATTAATTGTCCAGGTACATTTTGAGTAGGGCCTAACCGGAAATTGCCTCAGACATGAGCTTCGGCCCAATATCTGGTTTTTCGATACTACATGTATTCGAAAATATTCGCCTCGGCAAATAATATGCGCATAATGGTTACAAGTAAAATAATTCAATAAATATCAAACTTTTTAAAAAGGTTTAATACATAATAATTTTAGTTCCTAATAAAAAATTTCATCTTATAGGCGATATAAATGGTATACGGTACACAAAAAGTTTAAGCTTCGCATACGATAATGAAACAAACGATACTCTCTGGAGTCGCACCTACTAATCGATTCGTGCCCGGATCTGGCAAATAGTACATCCAAATACTCGGATTCGGTACTCTACAAAAATTATCTACTCGGTTAGGCCCTAATTTTTAGCTCTTTTTAAAATGTGCAATTTATTTTTCTATAAAAAATGTCTGGTTCTTTGTTTTATTTCTTATCTTAAATCTATGTGGTGTTGTCAAGCCAAAGTTTTATGTTGTACATGCCATAATTATTATACTTTAGATGCACCTTTAAAGCTTATTTAATTCTGGAGTCAACTGCAATAGATGCAATATAAAGCGATTCAAATTCAATGGTGCCAGCTTTTGAAAGTTTACCTTTTGTTGCGATGAAAATATGTGGAGTTTTTGAGATCCTGGTGAAATATTCTACTTCTATTCTAATATTCTATTCTACAAAATAAAGATACAACTTTAGTTTGATGTAATCTTTTCTAATTAATTTTCACATTTATGGTAGCCTACATTTCAGATTTAAGACAAAAGACAAGTGTTTCTTATTGCATTGGTTTTAAAATTTGAGAGTCAGGTAAGTTGGGGTCTGTTGTTTTTTTTTAATATATATATGAATAACATTATATATTCTACATTATATAAATATTATCATGATTATGTACTTCAAGTTCTGGACAAAACTGGCTCAATTAGATGCGCAAATCAATTTCTGGATTCAGTTTTTTTTATTTGTCTTTAAATGAAAAAGTGCTGAAGTCGTTAACAAAAAATGGATGTTGATCCTGCTGGATAGACATTTTGTGGGGGCTTAACACATTAACCCCTGGAGGTTTTTGCCGTTTTTGCATGAAATGCGAGTAGGAAACACATTTTGGGGACTATTTCTGAATACACCCTAATACATTGACTTCCAAGTAATATTCCATTTTAGACAAATGGCTAGTTATGCTAAAGAAAAATGTTTTTCATTGGTTAGTTTGCTGGTGCATGAGCAGAAGGTGAAAATTTGGACTTGGTTTTTTGTTGGTTTTTTTTGCCAGAACCATAATTATCGTATGGAGAAGGTTCTTTCATCAAAATGTCCACCTTATCCTACTTTTTGCACAGGTTCACCTGTCTGTGTGCACTTCAGACCGGTCTGCCATAGATCTGAGGCCATAAAGCCTAAAATCTGGACACAAAATTGGATTCCAACCATGGGCAAATTTTGGGTGGAAAAAAAACTGGTCTAAAAACTTAAGCTTTTCTTCCTCTATATTTTGTAGTGCAACTACAATATCCAGATTTTTTGGTATCATTGTAGAGCTAAATCTGTCTACCTTTCTATAATACCACTCACTTTAGTGTATCATGCATGACCTTGACGCTACAGACCTTGGAAGTAGGCTACTACCTCATGCCCAGTAAAGTCGTCGCTTGGGGTTAATGTGTTAATGGAAGTTATATAATAAAAGCAATGACTGACAAAATTTGAAGAGAATTATATATCTGTACTACTCAATTTAATTTTATCCACAAAAAAAAAACAACTATATAACTGTCATTGCTTATTTATGTAAAATCTCAGGTAAACAATGAATTGGACATCATCTCTTTAGACTCCCATGATTAAAACAAAGATGGCAGCTACATGTGTGAACCTGTTGACAATTACGTTTTGCATTTATAATGCATGTATGTAATTAAATATTTCCATAAAAACAAGCTTTTACTGTTCATTTTCTTAAAACTATAGGCAATGGTTGTTAAATACATTATAATGGATGTAGAAGATCTCATTTTTCAACCAACAATGGGAGGGGATGGAGGCTACTTCTCTACATTTTCCTAATGTGAGCCTCATTTCCCTACTATTAGCCTCACTGATTTAATCTCATCAATGGGCCCATTACACCCAATTCCACTCCTGACTTATTTAAATGGACAGTAAACACTTTGTTTCTGCTAAATCTCCGCATCTTAAACAATGTAATAACTGCAGAACCACTGTGGTTCTGGGCATACAGTTATAATAGGTCTCATAATTTGAAAGAACTGCTTAGTCAGAGAAACTGACTGACTATGGAATCAGACCTGTTGCTGCCCATAAACACAATGATGATCACAACCATGATGTTATTAAAAGATTACAATCACAATGTAGCCTCAAAGTCTCTCTCTATTGCCAACATGCAATAACAGCTACAAAATAATACTGCTTTCTATGTACACAATCTAATGCACCAGCACAATGTTATTGTTCCATCAATCTCTCTCACACAAAAATATACACAGACAGTCACTTAAAAGAGAAGTCTTTATAAAGAAGTCTTTATAAAGAAGTTTTTATCAAAGTCTAGGGTCCAACTGCTATATTCTTTGATGTACCCCTGAAACTTTTGTGTCATTTTTGCCTGAAATGAGAATAGAGGACACAATTTGGGAGTTACTTCTGAATAATTATCTGCTTCCAAGAGATTTTTGTCTAACCTGATGCCTAGTTGTGGTAGAAATGCTTTTTATTGACTAGTTCGCTCGTGCTATGCAAACTGGTTAAAGTTCTTTTTTTTTTCTTCTTCTTTTTTTTCTTCTTTTTTGCCTGTTGAATCTGTCTTTTCTTGTGTCCTGGCCATTTCTTACTCCAAATCCCCAACTTATCTTATTTTTACAAAGGTTTCTGTGCAGTTCAGACTTGTCTGCCTTAGATCTGTGGCCAAAAAGTAGAAAATCTAGACACAAAATCCAACTGACCTATCTCCACTTTGTCAAGCATCCTGATCAATTAACCAATCAGTGAGCAAACATTGGACACACCTCCAGGAATGTTTACTTCCATCATTTTCCTCTGACAACCTGCTTGTGGCAACAATGTATTGATTATAAAAAGCATTAAAAAAATTGCAATGATTTGTTGATTTCTCAATCTATAAGGGTGAAAAGAAGGCACTGGATACCTTGTAATTATGACTATCAATATCCTATCTAAATGGAGGAACTGCATTTATTCCTTTCCCGAAACACAGACAAAACTAAGATGGATAAAGAGTTTTTTGTGGTTGCGTGTCTAATCAGCTGAATATGAAAATAACTGATGACAATTACATGTTATTTTATTAAAAAAACGTCTTTAGAATAACGCTGAAAAACCCCTCTAACTTTTGGGCTTCGATGTATATTATTTTTCTTGTATAAGAAGCACTGAACCTGAGGATGCAATATTTTAAAGTTTGAAAATTTACACTTTAATGTTAGTTTGTCCCATAAATAATGATTTATGGTCTCGATCTTTGAGTCACCTGAGTGACTCTACTTTCTTATTGACCTGAAGGAGAGGTGTGGATACAAAATTGTAATAATAAAGAAATACAAAAAATGGTTTATGATAATTATCATTTACATTAACAGACATCATTGATCAAATTCCATATAATGAGTAGAACTTTTAAATTATTGGGTACAACAGTAAACTTCTAAACAGCAATTATTTACGATTTTGTTATAGATTTTTAATTTATTTCCTTCCAAGGCAGCACAAACATAAGCCAAATAACATTAATAAGGATAAAGGATAAGATTAGATACTAAATACAATAGCATTCTTTGGAGCGATTTTCCTTGTACATGAATAAGTTATCAAACAGCCATAAAATTGGTTTTTATTATTTACTGAGATGAGACACATTGCTACTACATGAATTTGAATTACAATATTATATAAATATTATCTACTGCAGTATAATTTATGCAACTATGAAATTTGACATTTCTAAGAATAATAATAAAAATCATTTTCAATCAACATATCACTTAAGCTGAAATAGATTTCTTGGCCAAATACTGCATGTTTGTCGGAAGTTAGTGGGACATGGTGTCACATGATTTGGTAGGCAAAGCGATCTTCATCTCGAGTAAAGTCAATTCCGACAACAGGCACATTTTTATGTTTAAAAAAATCAGGTCTCCAAAAGTATGTTTTTCGGTCTGTATTTTGTAATGCAAGTAGAAAGTCCAGATTATTTGGCATCATTGTCGAGCTAAATCTATCTACTTTTCTGTAATACCATCCATTTTAGAGTATCTTAAATACTTCTGATACTTCAGAGTACTAACTCCTGATGCACAAACGTGGTACCAGGTTTGTGAGCTAACAAGAGTGTTGGAAATTTTTTAAATGTCAAGGAATGGCAATTCTTTTTAATTTATGTGCGTTGTTGATGCACAAATGATCAAATACACAAGGAATATTCAAATTTGGTGATGTCATCAAATTGACCTACAAAAAAACATGGCAGCAGGAGTTAACAAGTTAAGTTGTTGATAACATGTAATGAAAATAATAGTTTATCTTGTATTCAGATTACCTTATCCAAAACGTATTAATGATCACAGAGAATAAACAATATGTTTAACATAACCACAGCCAGTCATCTGTACATGTCATCTATTATCATCAATACATTTGTTTTACCGTAATCTTCAAAGGACTTGCCTTTGAGATATTACCATTCTTTTTGTATTGAAAGGAACTTCAAAGAACAAAATAACTACATTTTCCACATGCAAAATTAGTTTAAATTTTTTTTTGTAAGTTTTTATTCCTTCAGTTCTTTAAAATTTATACTCAAAATTGTCAGATTTTTGAGTACCTACAAGTATATAGACACAAAAAACTACTTTCTATATGAAAAGTGCCAACATTTTATAACACCACTTCAATTACAATAACTGCAATAATTACAACATTTTGTCCAGGTAAATTACCTTTGACACTGATGTTATGACAGTTGTTTTATGATGAAAACAATGAAATCATCAACATTTTAAAATATAGGATATCAAAAACATTATAGTACATGTCTAAGTTCATTCAGGGTTAAAAAAATTTGAGATAAAAGTTAGCTCATGTTATACATCATGAATACAGTAGTAAAACATTAAAATGTAGCCTGCAATCTACTGGCTGTTGAGAAAAACCGTGTGAGCCTGCATATACTAAATCAGCATCAGTCTGTTGACCCTATGGACAGATGAAAAACACGTTATTGGTAGTCTTAGCACAAGTTGATCTACATGTAAAAATAAACTACTTACTGATCTAATGAGAGGACTTGGTGTGGAGGCGGGACTTTGTTGAGAGTTAGACACCAAGGAGTTACCTATCGTAACAACTGGTGCATTTCCTGAAACTGCTGTTATGGAAACAGGTGCCAGAACAGTGCCATGTTGAAGTCCACCTTCTAACAGAAAGGCATTATGCGACACTGCTGTTAATACACTGTTCTTCTGAATTGTTCTTAATGCATCTATATTCACTAACTTGGCCTGGTGTGCACTTTTGTTATTACTACCCATGACATGAGCCTGCTGTAATGTCTTTTCATCCAGCGTTATTTGTTGGGACTGAAGTTCACTCAAGTTAGCTGCTGTTAGGTTTACATACTGGCCATTCAGAATGGCTTCCGAGGGAAAACCAGTCACAAGCAATCCCACTTGGTCCTTAATCACATGATTTTTGCCTGTTTTCCCTGTTGTGGCCTGCAGGGTGGCATTAATATGGCCTATGGCCTGGCCCCCAAGGCTCATATTTGGTATTGTTATTGTAAATGGACCAGTGGCCATTGTATTACCTGTCATTGTTGGAATACTGTTGATAACATTTGTATTAACATGCAACCCTGTTGGCTGAGTACTTGT
Source organism: Unio pictorum (assembly GCA_030141615.1). Classification (NCBI taxonomy): domain Eukaryota; kingdom Metazoa; phylum Mollusca; class Bivalvia; order Unionida; family Unionidae; genus Unio; species Unio pictorum. Next base: position 1,936,101 of record JARLTB010000201.1, read on the forward strand.
GGGACTAGTTGCCGCAGAATTACCGCTGCTCCGACGTCTTTTCAAAGAATTACTATCAACGAGATTCCCACTGCCATTGTTCAAGACATTACTCAAGGCCACAGGACTGTGAGATAAAGATATGGAACCCTCTCGAGAAATAGTTCTATTGCTTGTGTTACATTTTGATTGTTTGGGTTTCACTGGAACAGTGTTTTTAATGGATGAATTTATCACAGAATTAACAGAATGTGTGGCAGTACTTGTGTTGTCTATTAGGTTAAATTCATAAGGATCCTTTGAATTTGATGCAGTATGATTCTCTTTTGGAAGATTTGACTCCACACACAATTTCCTAAAATAAAAGAAATGAATATTTGTCATTTATGTTGGGCATATACAGTAATAGATTTGCTGTGATGAACAATGTGTAGATATGTAGCTAACATCAGACTACAGTAGTACAATCATGACAAATGTTCATAGGCAATTTTCTCTACTGTATTAATATGTGCTGAGTTTAATTGTCAACATTTAAAGCAAATTATTGCAAATATAAACTTTAAGACAGTGCTATCTAATTTACAAGCAAACGAACATAAAACTAAACAAGGTCAAAATCTAAAATCTGTAACCAAAATGATGAAATAAAAAAAAATTAAAACAAAACACAGAATTTAAAGTAAATATAACTGTAACAGTGTCCCTTCAATAAGACTGCAATGTTTACCCACATTTCTGAATGTGTACCCTGTACACAATAACAGATATAATGCAAAATAATGTTTACTTAGATTTGCCCATTATGCTTACAGGTCACTGCAATGTTTACCCAAATTTCTAAATGTGTACACTGTACATAATAACAGATATAATGCAAAATAACTTTTCCCCACATTTGTCCATTATGTTTACAGCTCACAGCTATCATGAGGAATGTCATCATCAATGTACATACCACCTCACCTTGCAAAAATTTTGTTTGATTTACATCTTTTATTTTTATTAAGACTGGATTCGGTAAGCGAGACATTTCATCATTCATTGTATCTGACAATTTACGCAAAACATGCTTAGAATTGACAAAATATTGTTTTGTACTGCAATATTAATAATTATATTGGGCAAAATCCATAACACAATTTGACATACTACACAGTCATGATCTTCAGCCAATACAGTACCATATTACCATGTACATGTTCTTTTACGCTGTTACCTATTTTATAAACACTTACAGGCAGTAAACTAAACAAAGCTGTCTACACATGTAAACGTTGTAGCCACACACTCCAAGAGTCATTGAGCGGCATTAAAAACTCTATGGTATCAATGCTGATGTTACTGTAAATTTTGCTGTCCAACCATCTGCTAAAATGTAGGTCATTTACTTCCTCATTTCTAACAGACTGAAGACTTTCTAAGACACTACTGAATTAAAAACTCTGCTACAAAATAGATGTTAAAGAACTAAATATACTCTATAAATTCTTGTTTTAGAGTAAAATATATTTTCTATAGTACTTGACTATCATAATACATTAACAACATCATGCCCTACCATAGCTAAAAGATGCAGATGCTAAAGATTTGTCTGCTTGCCAAATTAGGATGAAAGTCATCTTCCCTTCTTTAATTGGCACACCATATATCATCAATCATCACCCTGAGCTATTTGTTACTATTTGATAAAATGTGCATGCTTTTCCAATCATATAATGGCAAGGAAGGCTTTGGAGGATGTATGCATATTATGATAGGTAAGTATTATCAAAGAAACATATTCTCAAAACTGGTACCTATTTGAATATTTCAACTGATCATAATGATATGAAATCCTAAGGGTTAGCAGGTCTTGATCTTTTAACCATGTGGACTTTGATAGGAATTAATCTCTTTTCACGATCTAAAGATTAATGAGGACAAGCATTCAGGAAACGTATTGAGAGACAAGAGACTGACTCCTTGAATTCCTAATTCATGTAAAAGATTCACAAAAAAAATCTAAATTTGTTAATGGGATGTCTTCATCTGCCATCCATTTAACAACCTTCAGTAAGGCAGTTTTAGCTTTATCTTGATCGGACATGAGCTTTGAACCAGTCCCGGATTAAACCTTGTGGAAGACCTTAAACAGTTGAAATCTTGGGACCCCCTTGCAAATTATCTCCTATCATTACATGTATATATATATGCTGACGCGAGGGCCCTAAAAGGCGTAGAACCCATTAGTTGGTGCCTACTCAGCCTATTTGGTACACCAGCACTGCTCTGCACTAGTTTTCAAAGTCATTTCATACCTTGGGGGGCTATTAGACGAAATTTGTGGTCAGCTGGATCTGTATGTTTGGTTAACATTGAATTTTGAAAATTTCTGTTCCTAGCAATCTTGTTCATACCATTTACCTTTTCATGGTCTTGGTCTGTGCATATCCTACAAAACATAAAGTCCTCATTTTTATTTGCACAGCCATTGTCATATCGCAGCCTCGAGTATATTTTTAGCTAATTTGGCTGACACTGTCAAACTTTTGGTAATGTATGCTGGAAGCTGAGAATATCTTTACATCCTGAAAATCATTTGAAGAAACCAAATGCTGCTGATCAGTGAAATTTGAATTATGAAAAAAAATATTCAATGTTCTTTTACTTAGGGTCAATTTTCATAATCTTCTTTGGCAGCATTTTAACTGGAAACATGAGGGAAACTGATGACATACCATAATAATATACTGTTAAGGACTGGTACCACATGACCGGTGCCTTGTGAAAAGAAAGCCCTGTTAAACAAAAATCAGAGTAAGCACGATGTTGTGCCTTTAAAATTTCTAGCATCCAAAGGAATGCACATATCAACAACTAATGAGTCCCTCCCCTTTTGTGTGCATGCTATGTTTAAAATAATTTGTGACAAAAATATTGAACATGTGAATGCCATTAACTAATTCATACCCATGCAGGGGCCCAGAGTGGCCAAGTGGTCTAAAGCGCTCTCCATTATGGATCACTGCCATCTCACCTCTGTCTGCGTGGGTTCAAGTCTAAGAGTTGGCTTATGCAGTTATGTGAGAAAGCTTGCCAGTAGCTTCTCGTGGTCGGTGGTTCTTTCCAGGGGTTTTCCCGGGTTCCTTCCTTCACCAATAATACTGGCTGCCATATATAGCCTATTGTGTGCTGAAACATGGCGCTAAACCCTACAAAAACAACAACAACATACCCATGCAATAACATAAAAGCAACAAATATTTTAAGCATTTTAATTAAACATCACTTAACAACATTTAATGGCTTTAATTAATCTTTCATTGGTGTGCATCTAAGACGCAGAACAAATACATGTATTTTGGTTTGGTTGACCTTACCTCACTTCATAGTGTTTGCCTTGAAGTTAATACATATCACAAGAGCACCTTCTCCAAGGAATTTTTAAGGCCTTTCATGTTTTCTGGGAGTACATTTTACTTTTTTTTGACTTTATATTATAATTGGAGTTTATGATGGTATATATCACAGCATACTCACAGCAATACAGTGGGACAAATTTTTACATGGTATCCAGCTCTAATTTGTTCAAAGAATAAAGACCTATATGCCAGATATTTAGTGTCACATGTGATCAAATTATGTTAAGATCTTATTGAGAAGAAGTCCTTGAAAGTTTTCCTTTTTATTTCATATTAGCGGCCATATTTCAATTTCAAATTGGCATGATTTGCACAATTTTAAAAGGTCTTCAAGCCATGATGATTTCTGATGAGTTTGATCGAATTCTAGTCTGCAAATTAGGAGGAGCTGTGCTCTCAAGTTTTTATGTATTTAGTAACCAGTGGTCATATTTAATGGTGGATCACCATCATTTGTAAAAAGTTAAAAGGTCTTCATGCAAGGATGGTCTATTTCTATTCAAAACTTTTGAAAATGTGGTTTAAATGTTGCTTTTAAAATTTTAAAGCAGTGTTTACATTTTTTAAATGGTGGCCATATTTAATATTACTACTTTTAAGTAACTGCATCTATTTCAGATGGTTGATCAGCATATCAGAAAAAGAGCTGTTCAAACCAGAATGCGAAACTTGCCAAAAATCCCACAGGACCCGTGTATTCTTAAAACACTACTGGTCCTGTCCATAACATAACTGATCCTAATTACTATGAAACAGAATGACAATATATTTAATGATTTAATGGTAAATTCAGATAGATATGCATATCAGCCCTTAGTAAGGTTATAGATATAATGGACTATAAAGAACAATACAAAAGTAGATACTCATATCATACCGGTATGTCAAATGTACTAAATTTGATTCAATTCAGCACAACATTAACACAATATTTATGGACCAGGACAATTATGCTTACTGTCCAGCCAATCTGTATCCATATGTAATTCATCTAGAGGCTGGGTATCACAATCTACTGACTTTCATCAGAACTAGACCCAGCCTCCAGAGATACATCTGTGGTTTCCAACAGCTGATCACAAAAAAAATTAGGTATATGAAAAGATGATTTCCAGCAGAAGATGGTTGCAACTGTATTAAATGTAAACACATCAGGAGAACGAAGCTGAACCGTTAAAAGTTTTTTTGTGTTTGAAGCTCACTGAATTTTTATCACAGTGCTGGGAATCAGAAGTAGCATGTATAATCACACATCATATCGATGCATAAGTCTTTATTTGGAGTTTCAAACATCTAGTCGATGCAGATTAAACACGTGTTACTTTTATCTTCTCTCATATCACTCAAATTCATGAGTAGTGATGAGAAACAATTTATATTTATTTCTTTTTTGACTTGCTCTTTAATATTTCTTTCAACAGCATAAAAATATAAAATATGTACATTATATTTACTCGATATGACTAAAAATCCAGCTGGCCTGATGGACTGACAACTCAGTTTTTGCCCTAGTCCATGGTGAAATTGGCTGGCATCAGACCAATCGGCCAGTGGCAATTTTGCCAGCTGTTTCCAACTAGGATGCATTGTGTCAAAATTTAACTAAATTCTGGGTTTGAGATAAAGTCATTTAAAGCTGTTTTCTATTTTAGAAACAGCAACAATATTTAATGACAGATTCGCATCATTTGTACAATGTCTTCCTGCCAAGATTCTTTCCCTGAAAATTTATCAAATTCTGTTCAACAGTTTCTAAAAAGAATTTTTTTTAAAGGATTTTTTTTCTATTTGAATATTGGCAACCATATATGGATGGCGTAACAGAATCATCTGTACAAATCTGAAATCCCTTTATGCCCAAATTCATTTTTAAAATAACTGACCCAGGTTTCTTTTTTTCAGAAGAAATATTCAAAAAAAGTAATTTCTTGATTGACACACAATGGACAATGGACACAGGGTCAAGCTATTATAAAAGTATCAAGACAGATTCAACCATAATTTTCATTTTCTGTACCTTTTTAATGAATTATATTTTTAGCTGTATAAAATAATTAAGTGTTAATAAATAACTAAAAATTAATTCTTGCAATCAAATTTTATTTTGTTTTATATTTTATTTTATGTTTTATTTGGTAATTGAATGTTTTGACTTGTGAAATCATCTCCACTAAAATCACTGATGACCACTAGGGTAATGTAATAATGAGACAGACTAAATAATATATGAGACTTATTATCCTAACAACTGTCTCTTTTTATTTAAGTGTTCTAAGGCAAAACAACACAATGAAGATGATACTGCAATATGAAAAGAAGACTAAAATGCCTTGCCCTGAGTCAAACTACAGTAGCCAATCCAGGCTGATCTGATAGTGGGAATCAAAACAGCAACCTTATGACCACAAGTCCAGAGTTGTCAACCCTGAATCATTAAAAACAACCTGTAATAAAAGCTATAATGATCCAAAAATATAAAAAAATAACTTTTATACATACCTTGGGTTGATCATTAGACCCTTAAATAAGCAAGAAAAAGGAGAACTGCATAAAGTGTCATGTGCTAATACTACCCAAGAAGCTTATCATTGTTTGCTTGTTCCTGTGTTTTCATGACCTGAAGTGTGTATGCACATCATATTTATTACTGTGGCTGATGTCAGAGTCAAATAAAATACAATATGCGAACAGATCACCTCCTTTTGGTCCTATAATTCACCAACATTCTTCGAATTCCAGGTTTTAAACATCTGAAGGGCGTATCACCCAAGTTTGACCATGCTTCAAACCTGTGTCTGCCTGAAGAAGAATTGTGAAAGCTGATTGGTTACCACACAATGAAGGAACTAACCAGAGGCTGCATTCATTTGGTCTTTCCATGTACAGTCGACTCCAGTTAACTGCACACCCTCGGGCCCGTCACGAGACTGTGCAGTTAACCAGAGTAAGCAGTTAACCGAAGTACAGTACAGTACAGCTTTAAATCAGCACGGCACGAATATATGTGAAGAATAAATTTAAACAATGATTAGAATCCACTCTTTGAACTTTTACTTAAATGTTAAGCTTGTTTTCCTTCCTCTGAACACAATTTCACTGATTCAACCAATGGATCAAGGAATTATAGCGAATTTCAAGAAATTCTATAGATCGCTTGCTATTCAAAAACTGCTGTCAGATACTGATGGGTCATCTCCCACAGAAAAAGCGTTCAGCTCCAAAGTCGTCTGCATACTGTTTTTTTTCGTCATGTTGTCGTTTAAATTTAATTTCATTGCGCATTTTCCATCTTTCCAACCATCCATATTTTGGTTTGAAATCATTCAAACCCGGAACGGTTTAGAGCAATGTTTCCCATGCTGTACTATGATTTTTCCCACACTACTGCACACTAGTGGGCGCTGATATACATGTATATACCACCTAAGGCGTTCTTTACATGTCAATCATTTACAAAGTTGCATTTAACGGCTTAGTTGTCGGCTTATTTTGAAGTGCTACAGCAGTGGACTGGCAATAACTGATCACATGAATATATATTGTGCAGTTAAGCAGAGTAAAATTGTATTGAATAATGTGCCACGGGCAGAAATTTATCGTGCTATTATCTGGAGTGTGCATTTAAACGAAGTGCAGTTATCCGAAGTTTGTTCCCATTGAAAAGCATTGGGGAGAAACGGGACCGGCATGACTATGTGCAGTTATCCGGTGTGTGCAGTTGTCCGGTGTGTGCAGTTATCCGATATGCAGTTAAGTGGAGTCGACTGTAATGACTTAAAGGGTCAAAATGTGTTCCAACTATGAGGATGTCACCAAACCAAAACTATCACAACACTCATAATTCTAACAGAATTCAAATGTATCTATAAAAGGGGTCAGAAATTTTATAAGGGTTGGCATTGACACAAGTCCAAGTTTTAACAACTGATCCACCATGCCTCTCAAGGAATATACACAAATAAATACTTTAGCAATAAAGCAAAAATGAATTTGTCGGAAATGGAACAATTTTTGAGAAATTTTAAAAGCATACAGCACTTAATATTGGGTAAGAACTAAAGTGGAACAGAAGCCAGATCCAGAATGGAAAATTCAAGTCTTTTCTGGTTCACTAAATAATTGATCATCTTCATACAGTACAGGACAAAATTTGTTGACCTCAAAAGAAATTCTACTGTCAAACCAGAGAATTTGAAAGTAAAAAATACTTTTACTTTTCAACATTGCTTATGTACCAAGAAAAAAAAATTCTCTATTAGAAATTAAAATGTAAAAATCTGTTGCAGTTTTTTGGGTGGTGAGGGACGTGTAATACCGTAAATGTCACTCTCATTCTATAACTTACTTTGGAGGAGTCGGATGAAGGTGCCTCTCGAGCAAGTCCATAAAGACTGCCCTTCCATAATCATGCTTCCTGCCAAACATTAGGCATCCAAAATTGTTTCCCAGACTGTGCTTTCTGGCTCCAAATGAACACATCTGTTGAAAGAAAAATGCATTTAAGATGACTGATAATTAACAATTTAGAGACACGGCTCTTCTAACCATTGTCTGCATATATAAACCATCGGTGTATTGTCATGTTCCACAGGTCCAGTGTAGATATGAATTGAAGCAAATTCACCTCTGAATAATAAATGGTACCTCACAATTGTTGAACATTCTATATGAAAATACTTCTTAATCTATTGTAGGATCGAGTATTAATCAATACAATTTGATTCCAATTAAATATGATGCATTCTGTGTGTTTATGCAAGTAATACCCCACATTGTGATTTATACATTAAATCTCAACGTTTTTGTTCAATAATTTAAATATCTGGGTGCATGTTGTAACACATACAATTAAATGATCACATTTCACATCATCAGTCATACTGTATCATCTGACACACAATACACAAGTCAACCATTTGCACTCTCTCAAGTCAGCAAGTATGACCCAATTTGATACGGGTTATTTGGTAATGCTATAAATATCGTCTTGTACATGTACAGCTCATCTTCAATATTGTCTTGCATAGCAGATAGAAGGTTACAGCTTGGTACCAACCAAGACCATCCAAGGTTCCCAAAATAGGGAGAGATAATAGAAAAACAGACAAGTTTTGAATTTTGATCACAATATTTTTTGTTGTTGTAGTGTTTAATGCCATCTATCAGCACATGATAGGCTATACATGACAGCCAGTATTAATGGTGGAGGAAGAACCTGGGTTAAACCCCGGAAAGAACCACTAACTTATGAGAATCTACTGGCAAGCTTTCTCACATACCCACATTGGACAAATCTGACGCTCGAACAAATGCAGACAGAGATGAGGTGGCAGTAATCTGTAACTGATAGCAGTTTAGACCACTCGGGGCCCCTGATCACAATACCAAAGCAATGTATTGTATAATAATAATTTAGAAATAAATACTGTCATTGTAGAAGTAGTATTGTTGTAGATGTTGCTAGTGCTGTCTTATATAATTATTTTTAAATGTTTGTTTATTAGCAAGATTGTAAACATGTTTTACAATACAAATCATTACTGGATATTATTCCATCCAAGTTTTCTGCCATATAAATAAACTGAAGTATAATTTTGAATCTGCTTTAGTAAACAAAGACACAGTACCTAACGAGGCAGTCAATAATGGTTTAACATCTGATGTGACCTGCCTGTAATGTAAACAACTCAGCTTACAGATTGCAGGAGTAACAGAAATTTTGTTCAAGTAAATTTTAAAGAAATAAGCAGTTTGTATTAATGTGTATAATTTGTTAATATTTTTTATCTTTGTCTACTGCAAACAATGCTGAAATCACCAGTTATAAGGTTTTACAAGCATTTTAGAAAGGAATACATACATACTTGCATATATGTCAACTTTTTTAATAAAACTTTTATTCTTACTGAGGTTGTTTATCAGATGAGTGTCTCAGTGAGGCTGTTGATTTTTTTTCTGTAAGACTGACCAGTTTTCAGTAAGTTGTAACAAAATATCAATAACAATTAACTGCAATTGTTAAGATAGAAAACGTAATTAAAATTTTGATGCAACGATGATAAATATTATGTTAAACTGAAAAGCTTGTAAAGTACAAGCAGACTTTAGCAGTCTGTACGAGAAGTCCCAAAAGCACACGCACAAAAAATAGTTATCCCTGAAGAAATGTACTATCAGTAAACAGGTGGTTCCTTTGCAAACTAATACTGGATATATGAAAGCAAACATCAATTTATATTGAACAAGACACCATTTCAAAATGACCAAACTGATCCCGTACTACCCACGCAAGGCAACATGGTAACTGCATTATGATAATGTCCTATCAAACATCCAACTCAATTTTATATTTATCTCTCATAAACAAAATTATCTAGCAGGTAGAGTTAAATGTTTTTGAGGGCAATCCTGGCTCCATATTCTCTTAATTTTTCATATTCTTATAATTGTTCAACACAAAACTCCAATATTTACACGAACAAGAGTACAAAAAACAATACATAATATGCCCACAACTGTCATGTTAAGGGTCAGGGTGACCTAGATAAATATTGATCATTTTTAAACCTTAAATCTGGCTTACTCGCCTGATCAATGACAACTGCCAGTGCCAGCCTATATGTACAGTATTTTCTTTGGTCAAGCTACACAATGGCATAGTGGTTAGGATGTCAAAATTGTGTTGGCTCATGTCCAACTCATACCTAGGAGGTGCCATAATGTAATCCTATATCCCAAATAACTCTAGAACAATTCCCAAAGTTTTCTCTGGAATTTTAATTACAATGATGCTAGAATCACATAATTTTCAGCATTTTTCTTAACTTTTGTCCATCTCTCGCAACATATCTGGGTTTTTGCTGCCCCTAGGCTCATTCAGAAGTGCTGCCACTGTGCAATAGCAAAGAAGTGAAGGGCGACTTGAAGTATCCCAAAATATCAATCCGAGTCTCAGCAAATGCATATTAGGGTTGTGTTCACTACCTATGTTTTTATTAACTTTAGCAGACTCTAACGAAAAAAATGGCAGCAAACATTTGCTGCCCTAAATATGAGCCTTGTTGGCCTCTGCAGAAATATTTCATTGACTATACTATCACACACTGATTATACAGGGCAACCCACCTTTAAAGTTTGATAATCGTAAGACTATATAAAGGGAAGCACACCTTACTGAACAAAAACCAAGCTGTTATTAGAATGACATATGGACATTCATGACCATATCATCAGAGTTCTCCACAGATCAATAAGCTGCACTGGTTCAAAATAGCTTTATGTCCACTTGAACACTGCTGATACAGCTTTTATGCCTACTGAGGTACTGGTGATAAAGCTTCATGTTCACTCTGAAACAATTTATACTACTTATGCCCACTTAAACACTGAAGATACAGCTATATGCCCATGTAAACAGTGAAGATACAGCTATATGCCCATGTAAACAGTGAAGATACAGCTATATGCCCACTTAAACAGTGAAGATACAGCTATATGCCCATGTAAACAGTGAAGATAGTTATATGCCCATGTAAACAGTGAAGATACAGTTATATGCCCATGTAAACAGTGAAGATACACCTATATGCCCATGTAAACACTGAAGATACAGCTATATGCCCATGTAAACAGTGAAGATACAGCTATATGCCCACTTAAACACTGAAGATACAGCTATATGCCCATGTAAACAGTGAAGATACAGTTATATGCCCATGTAAACAGTGAAGATACAGTTATATGCCCATGTAAACAGTGAAGATACACCTATATGCCCATGTAAACACTGAAGATACAGCTATATGCCCACTTAAACACTGAAGATACAGTTATATGCCGACGTAAACACAATACTGATACAACTGCATAGTAAGGATTGATGATGAGAGGGCTCATTTAAGTACATGTGACCAGAAATTTATTCTAAAGAGAGATGTAATTTTACTAGACAAATTTCCATTATCTTTTGAATACATTCCCTGAACACATAACAGTAGTATGATAAGTAAAAAGAGCATGAAATCCTTTATGAGGAGAAACACTGCATTCCCCATGTGAATGATAACCCGATCTCTCAAATGTTAACTCTCTATTCAATTAAGATAATGATTATTGAAATCATCTTGCCATCAAAATTCACTGGCAAATCCAGCAAAGCTAAGAGGCTGTGTTGGCTTAATTTGGTCTAGTGATTTGGGCTGCTGCCCCAGGACCTACCAGATTCAGGTTTTAGGGAGAATGTTGGCCATGACAGAGTCTGCCAGGAATGTGTCTGTTTTGTACTCAGATCTAAGTTAGCAGTACCAAAAAGAAACTGCCAAACCAATATTCATAGATGGAGGTGTTTGGTGACACCCATTTAAGTCATGAACATGTATTTATCAAATTTATTGCAGAGTACGTCTTTCTATATATGTTAGTGTTCGTTTCAAGGCTAATGTGAAGTTGCAGTTGCCCTTGTCCCCATTTGATGCTGATTGTTACCGAAATCTGGCAACAAGTGGGCTTCCCAACCAATGTACTTCCTGCTGAGGCTTCTCCAGGGGAATTCCTGTTGTGAGTCAACCATGGTTGTGCCAATGATACAGGATTGATCATACCTATTTCATAATATTGACCTTTCGATCAAGTGGCCTGGAAGAGAGGTGCAATTGAACCAGCAGGGTCATTTGTAATGGGTGAATATAAAGGTGGCCCAGAATTATGTTAAAACATAATGACTTAAAACATAATGACTCATTGTTAAAACAAATGTTACTCAGGATTTGAAAAACCAGTTTTGAAAACCAATCTTCATTTATTACCAGATTTATCACATAAAGATACTTTTTTAATATAATGTACTTATATATTTTGACACACCACCACTCTTTAAACACCATTCTTTTGTTGCCCAAAATAAAGTCTTTCAAAACTAGTTTTAGTATTCATTCAATATTCTCATCATCAGCTGCATGGCTTAAAAAACTTTATACTTTTACAAATTGTAAAAACAACTACAGTACTCCAAAAACCTCGAGATTTGAACCAGCTGCTGAAAAAAAAATGAAAAGGCTGTAACTATATAAATTAATTATAATCTGACTCAGTCATGAAGAAGGCCAGCATGATAGAATTAGAAGGTTCCACTACTTACAGCTGCTGGTCGTGGATGATGATACGTGAACGAGTCGTCACGTTCAGCAGTGTCATCTTGATGATCCGTCTCCATATCTTCTAACTGTGGCTTGATGTCTGGTGGTTCAGTTTTCACATCCTGCTTGCTCAGCGAGGCTATTTGGAACTGCAGAGAACCAATGTTGGACCTGAAGTATAAAACCAGAATTTATTATGAAGCCCACTTAGAACATTTCTAATACAGTGGCAACAAGAGCAAATTCTATGTCTTGGGTTCTTAATGGACATTTTGGCACCTGAAACAATCTACCATATACAAGGACTTACAAGATGAGTCCAACTGCAAACTGTACAGACCCAAACTTGTCAGCTCATAATGTGCCAGCAGATCTGGGTCTCTGCAGTTTGTTAGGAGTAATCAGAAGTACAGACACATAAATCCTGATCTGCATGCATATTATGTTATGGCAGATCAAGATCTTTGTTGTTTGCAGTCAGACTCAACTTATAATAGAGTATATACAATATGTAATGAGACAAATCTCCCATTAACTATTCCATCAAATTTAATGGCTCACCTTTGTACAAGACTCTAAAGGTTCCACAGATTTTGGCATCTCATCTGTGAACAGCACTGCTACAGAAAGACTTAGTTGTTTCAGTTTAATACAGCAAATGATGTACACAATTTGTGACTTTGGAAAACTGCAATGCATGAATTTAATATAAATGGAATTGTTGAGGGGGCACATCGGAACAGTGAGATCTTTGTTTTGATAGTCATACATGAGCCAAAGAGGAACAAACAATTAAATTGTACCAAAAATGCCTTTACATCCAACTTATTTTCATCCAGATGATACACCATAGCAGAGGAAAATGATGCCCCAAAAGATAGACCACCATCTTTCATGCCCAAATTGTACTTTTTTAATTGATGTTAAAATTAAAATATGCATAAAGAAGGCTGGTCTGGTAGAAGAAACAACACCCTTCCTAAATGTTATAGAAATAAAGAATTATGAGGGAATATGTCAAAAGAAAATGATGCAAAAAATAACTGTGCAAGAATAATTAATATTCCCCTCCTCCCCCACCACCATTTTTTTAAAAAATAGTAGTATCAATTATATACAGCATGAGATTACTCACCTGCCAATGACAGCAGAGTTATATTTTGACTGAACTATGGGGGGTTTGGGGTTAGTTGGTGGAGATGATAATAGATGGCTGACTCGATTGTCTTTCTGGTGAAGCTGATTTGCATGGGCGGGATGGACTTTGGGCAGTGGTGTCAGTGCTGAAATAGCGTTGGACTTGAGAGCCGCAGCCTCTTTCTTCGCTGCTGCTGCTTTCATCTTGAATTCAGCCTTTGCTTTGTTGAAAGCCTCCTTCCTTTCTTTGTGTTCTTTCAAGAGTTCATCAAATGGTAGCCTTCTCCCAGGCACAGCTCTCCTCAGTGAGAGGGCATGGGACTGAAATAACAGTCGGGGTAATACATGTATTAATAAGTATCAATACAGAGCTCATGCAAGTTGAACATCTAAATATACAATACTGATACACTATGTGCAAATTTACATGTAACAATTACAATATAAATCTTGTACAAGCTTTACATGTAACAATTACAATATAAATCTTGTACAAGCTTTACATGTAACAATTACAATATAAATCTTGTACAAGCTTTACAAATAACAACATAGGGATTATAAAAGTTATTGCTGCTCAAGCATAGAGTCAAGCTCAAAATCCTTCCCAAATGTTACAGCAAACATATAAACCCATGCCTTTTCAAAGTGATCCAGCCAACATTTCAACTAGTCTGTACCAAATGCTCCAACAAACGTTTGAGCCAGTCATTCCCATGTACTCCAGCCAACATCTGAACTAGTCTCTTCCAGCAAACACCTCAGCCAGTACTTCACATGTACTCCAAACACCTCAACCAGTATTTCCCATAAACCCCAGCAAATTTATGAACCCAAGTCTTTCCCAAGTGCTCCATAAAATGTTTACCAACTGTGTATCTGACAAATATTTGAATTTCCACTTGCTCTGTTAATGATTTGAGTCCATGTCCACTTTTCTTGACCCAATTTTGTACCAGTCTGCCGTTATAAAAGGTCAAAGCAATCGCAATTTGTAAGTTTTAAGATGACAACTAAGGCGTAACAACTTGACAATCAGGAATGAACAGACTTTAGTAAACTACTGCATAATTAAATTTTTGAATGATTAATATTTTACTGAAGATCAGTAAAGACACTTATATAACTACCCTAACGTATACTTTATAAAACTATATAATGGTTTTGCTATGGCTTATGATAAGTGTGAACATGACCTTTTAATCCAAAAATCATCAGGCTCATCAAAGGCAGCCTGTTTAGTTTCATGAAAGTATGTTCATCAGAAGTCAAATTATATGCAAAGGAAACATTTCCTTGTACAGATAGCAATGACTAAAATCTGCAGGGTTCTCAACAAATTGTTTTGGCTGCTGCATCAGTCGTAATTTCATACTGAGCATGCGCTGTCCATAACAAATTGTATGCACTAGTGATCAAACATCAGCTGAACTAATGTTTACACCTTGTCCACAAATGATATAGCACTTATGTAAAATCAATATGAACTGGGCATGGCTAACTGGACAATGACATCACTCTCTGGATGTGCATAACCGAGTCAAGATTAAATTGCTTTGTGATCATCTTTGATGCTGATGATAGTCAAAAGAAAAAGGATTCATCAGGATTTAATTGAAAAATTACCTTTTGATCAAATATTTCCTTTTGTTTAATTGCCCACATTAAATTATAATCATACTGGATAAAACTAGGGAAAATATGGCATCTTTCACAAAACCAGTCTTCAAAGTGGACAAACTTTGGGTTTACTTGCTGACTACTTTGCTTCATTCCTCAGAATGTTTAAAAATTCACATTTTTATTTAATGTATCATTCAGTAAGAATTTATTGGACATTCCCCTTGACCCTTCTTTCCAACCTAATCAACACAACTAAGAACACGTATTGTGCCAGTGAGTATCTATTTTTAGAAAGCGGGATTTTTGTAATGTAACCACTCCTCAGAAAAATTCAATGATATGACTGCAAATTTATGGTTTTATTATTTGCCTACATGCTAGTAGTAACAACATGCATGGGTTAAATAGCATTTGTTTCATTATCTTTTTTGTATTTTCACAAAAATGAATGATGTTATTAAGCAACCTTGACCTTACAGCATTCATTCAATTCCACAACACAGCACCATCTCGCATGTTTCTGACCTACATTATCAAATATTTAACATATTCTATCACATAATACTGAGATGTTGTTTCCAATGAATTAATATTTTCTCTAATCTATTGATCCAATTATTTACAAAAACAGACAATCTAATGAAGTAGTATTTCACAGACACAGCAGTGTCAGACATACTGTAGGCATAACTTCAGGAAATTAAGTAGTGATTTTTAATTTTTAAAAAACACATCTGTAAATGTACAAGAGTTTGTTGGTTTCACTGGTATAAAAACCACATAAATATGTTTTGAATTGGGCTACAACACCAGTCAGAACTTATGGATTACAGCAAGGGAGCTTCTCAAAATTTATAAAATACAGAAATCATTGTGTATTTAAAAAATCACAGCACAAAGTCGTTTTTACTTTCCTAACTGGAGCAGGTGAAGTTTACATTTCTCAGGTGACATTGTCACCTACTTTGCCTGGTAGCACAACTCCTGGTTGTATGGGTACATTTGCATATACAAGTGCTTGGGATTAACAATATGTTAAGAGGTTAAATATATAATGAAGCATAAAACAACTCTTTTTTTTTAATATATCAAATATACACACACAGAAAAATTAGACAAATACTTTTATAAAAATCAGTAAAGGCCATGTCTATCTACTGTCCAATTGTCAGGGTTTTTTTTCTGTACAAAATACGGTACAAGAGTTTCTCTTTAACAGGAGAGAAATAAATCTGAAAATTCAGTTTGTTCAGTAATAATACACAATCCCAACTATAAGCTCATAACTTTCAAAAACTGAAGATTTCTGCTTTACTCTTAAGATTTTTATATTGAATCTTGAGGATCCAATGACTTTCAGTTTTTAAATCTACTGAGAACTCTAATCTTACCTTAAGCTGTAACATTAATCATCAGTGATATTGCTATCATCAAGGGTAACATCTGTATATGTTTTGATGAAGGTATGTTAAGAAAAATTCAATTTTACATATAAACCATTTTATTTTCTCAGCTTATTGTATCCTTTAAACATCAGACCTCAGCTTAAAGAAAAAGACAAATTTTATACTTACGCCATTAACAAAAATGTGTTTTCAGTCAACCAACCATCTCTAATTATGCTGCCAACCCAAACACTAGCTCCACCATCCCATGTTACAAAAATTTATTTTATAAATCAACATTTTTTTAAAAACATTACCAAAATTAAATTGTGTATCTAGTTTAGCCCAGTACTTGATGTGCTTTGTACATTATATATACTAATTGTAATCGTATATACATAGCTGCCAACCCCCAATTACAAAAATAGCGACTACTCATGACAATAATACAGATTTTCAGGAACAAATACTGATTTCTAAAATTTTAATGCATATGTAACTATTTCAACATATACAACCATCGGTAAAGTAGGACAGTGCCATACATAATTATTTAAAGTCAAAGATACACGTGTTGCACACTTGTACCTTCTGGGTGGGCACCATGTTCCATTCGGGTGCCCATTCAGAAGGTGCACGAGAGCAACACACTCAGACACATGCTGTTTATAGGAGCTTTTTCCACACGTTTTTTTCTTTCAATCATCGATTTCAATGTTCCAACTTTCATTAATGATCTCAATTATATGATTTTCTTATTGAACTGTTTTCATTCAAGCATAAGAGTTATCCTTTGCGATTTTAATGTATGGGAAATGCGTGCAAAATAAATTGCCAGCAACACCAGTAACTGAACGATGAAGGTTTATTCTAAAACAAATTACATTAGGGTTCTCTCTGGTATTTATATCCGTCTTAAGTTCAGGCTGGGCTGTGTGTGATGAAGCAGGAAGCTGATGTTTATTAGCTTTTTCGTGCTCTTGTATTTCATGGGTGCCTCCATGCCGAATATCAAAATCACATTACCCAATTTACAAAACGTCAAGTTTTCTCCTTTACTATACGGTTTCACAAATCTACACAAGACAGCACAACTGTCCTTCCAGTTGTTTCCTTCCTCTTTTTCTTGGAGAAAATTCTGTATATTCCACTTTCCTATTTAACAGGATTAGAAGCTGAATATTATGAAGATGAGATACAGTGACAGCGATAACTATTTGTGAAATCCAATATGGCGGATAACGACAGGCATGGTAGCCTCGATTTCAAATGAACCAATCGTATTGTAGAATTATTCCTATATACATGGGAAACATTCTATCAAAATATAACCCTATGGCTGATCTAAACTGAAAATTCCACCCAAAAAAAATTATTTTTTAAATTAAAGAATGTATTTTTTTGCCCAAAAAACGTACACACAGGTCCGAAATACAGGACAAACACAGAGAAAAAAAAAACAGGACAGTTGGCAGCTACACATATAGAATGTTTAAAAATTTATTTTTAAAACATCCCATCCCACCTACCCAAATTTTAAAACCAGTGCAATAGGAAACATATTTTGGGGGGCCTTCTTGATGCCAGTCCTATTGTAAGTATATTTTAGACTTGTAAATTGATCAGTGACAAATGTAAACATGTTCATCATCGACATGACACAATCACAAAACATTAAGCAAATGCACTGACTGTCAAATTGTCTGAGGATGCTCTTCACCAACCTGACAAGATTGTAAAAGCTATGTAAAAAAAGTAAGACCTATTCTAGAACTGAAAAAGAAAAACAATACATAGTTACAATGAAGGATTGCTGACAGAAAAAAAATGCAAATGCAAGGAAAATTCTTCTCACCTTGCATGTCAGAGATCGTGTGCAGGACTTCCCCGTGTCAGCAACAATCACACCACAGTGTTTGTTTGGATCAAACTCCCGGTCCTTGAGTGGAATTAACTTGTCAGGCCTCTCAAACTTTGTAAACTTTTTAAAACTATTTGCGGCAGCGCTAATACTTGATGTTGTACTAGTCACTGTAGTTGTTAGAGTTGCTGACATGGTTGTTGTTGTTGTAGTGACTGTGTTTGTTGTCAACGTACCTGTAGAACTCACTAGAGCAACTGAGGTAGTGGTGCCTGCACTTACGGGCACTGCAGAAATCTGGTGCAAATTACTACTTACTGTAATATTTGTCACAGGTGATGACCCTGCCCATGAAAGACTCCTAGCCACTGAAGAGGTTGTTGGTGTAACAACAACACTTTTTGCCTGAGTACTTTTTGCCTGATTCAGCAATAATTGTGGCGGGGAAGTTGAATGAGACTGCAAATGAGTTTGCAAAGATGATACTGTGGAATTATCCAATAATGGACTATGACTTTCTGAACTGACACCACTATTTGTCAATGTGCTGTTTTTATGAGTTCCATTTGTAAGAGGTGAACTAACTGTCGGTGAAGTTTCTTTATAGTGTGAAGCAGGTAACTGTTTTTTCATAGCCAGAGTATCTGGCATTCGTTCCATTTTCACAACTGGCATTGTGTGAATCTTTCGGACCTTGCTGTCCTTGACCTTGCAACATGTACTACTAGCACTAGAATCTGCCGCTAATGTCCCAACCTTCTGTGGGAATAAAGGTGGTGGCTCTTTGACACTGGCTTTGGTTGGCACAGAATGACCAGATTTTATCTGAGGCTGAGGCACATGACTTTTGATTGACGATGCAGAGGAGACAGAATGTCGTGAAATTGAAGACACTGATGAAGATGTACATTTAATTGGAGAGGAACTTGGGGTCCCACCAGACTTTCCATGGTGACGTGTATCTGAAAGTAAATTAAGCAACACTTTTGTTGGTCTGCTGATGGACATTTTTATTAAAAAGACAATTGTTAGAAGCTATCACAAATAATAAATGTAAACAATTGGCCATTTTTTTTCACAATAGATTTGTTTCATAGGATATATAAAGAGATGCATAAGATGCTTCTGTAACTGGTCCAAACAATAACAGAATAATTTAACCATTTCTACGACCTAAATTGTTTGTTTTCATACCACGCTTAACATACTAAATGTGTATTATTGAGAATCAAGTGTATTAATTTTCTTAAGAGAGTGTGAACAAAAGTTATATATTGGTCTTCTTGGGTATTATGGGTAGTGCATCATGCATTTAGATATGTCAGAATAGTACATTCATACATGCCAACCACTGATGAGGAAAATTTGTAATCCATGTGGTCAAAAAGCGTAATCCTCATATAACATGCTAAAATTTCAATGAACAATGATTATATTTGCCCCTCTCATCTTTTAACATCCTTTAGTGCTTTGAGTTTTTATTTAGCACTTTAAGCTTTACACGCACGTTGACTAGAATCCATCTGAGGACTTTTAGTGCCAAATATTAAAATTCTTTCCAAATGGCCTGTAATAGATGTCACATGATGCTGCCCTCATGTCTTATATTTGGAGGATTGTTATTTTTTTTGTTTTGTTTATTTTTTGCCCTTTCCTAATCCATTTGTGAAATTATTTGAAAGGAGATTTTTTTGCTCTCATATATGTACAGATTAAAATAAATTATAATTTAAGCGCCAAATACCTTTAGACTGGTTCTGCACTGAATATGAATTAGAACAAAAAATCTGCGCATAAATAAAATTAGAAAACCAGTCTGTTCTCTCCTCACTATGCCATACACCTGTTATAAACAGAATATGAGGTCAATAATTTTCAAGTAAAACCAGCATGTTTCTTGGTAATAGGATAGTTGCTATAAATAAAACATAATACTATTAGGAAGTGTATGCAAGTCCACAGGCAAGAATACTGTTATACTGTAGTTATGTAAAGGCATCTTTTCTAAAATACAGTCTGTGGGATAAATGGAATGTTAATTTTTTTTAAAATTAAAAATAATTGATTTTTGGGGTGAAGATGGATATACAGAAAAAGCATAATCCATATAAGATTATGCGCAAGGCGTAATTTAGTTTAAAAAAGTGTAATGATTATGCCAAAAGCATAATGGTTCCCTTGTATGTAGATTACTATCAAATATTTTAAATGACTTTTCTCAGAACTTTGTAAATCACGTTATATCTATTTTTAGCCCTAAATTGTTGAAGCCATTATGTAACCCTGCCTTTGTCAGACCTGCCAACCCTGACGAGTCTATCTCAGCAAGGCAGTTGTTTGACCAGTTTTTTGTAAGGTGTAACAAAATATCAATAACTGTTATCTAGGGCTGTCAACGGGTACTCGGGTACCCGGGTACCCGACCGTATTGAAAAACCCGGGTATTGAAACGTAAACGCGGGTACCCGTATAAAAAAAAATCGCCACACTCGCCAACACTATAAAAAGACCATATATCGTCAGCAGTACGCTTGTCTCAGTTACAGCTCCAGGATATGCCCGTTATGCATCAGCGGCCCACTACAAAATCGTTACACACGAAACCACTTCAAACAGGTGTGGCAGCTATGGCTTTAATTAGAAACCAGATCCCTGCTTAATATAAATAAACAATACATCCAAGAGTCTGTTTGGATTAATAAAATTCATTGGCGTTGTGCAACAGGACAAACCGTTATCCCCGAGGCATTATATACCAAGGTTAAAACATAGCATTGTTCTACAGGTAATAAACCTCTTTGTAGACAATAACTATTGATTGTGGGTGCTAAAGGATCGGTACATTGCGTGCTCTTTTAATGAAATCCAGATGGATACCTTTGATTTCGGAACACACATGTCAAAGAAATCCCATAATTTATATTATGAACAATTATCACCTAGACACCTTGAAATCTTCGAAATGCCTCAAAGTAATCTTTGAGCAGCTCGTTGTTTTTCTAGTCGACTAGCTCTGCTAATTTTGGACACATTATAAACAGGAAACGTGCATTGCTGTCACCAGATACGGTCGATATGTTAGTTTTTTTTAACAGAAACTGGAAAATGTGTTGCGAACAATGATCATGTACTTGTTGACTATGACAGACTGGCATTATTGAGATTTGCTAAATTCTTTCTGAGTTTTTCTCATAAAAATAAAAACATTTACAAACATTATATTATCTAGTTTGAATTATTACTATTGTGTAGTGAATACAGTTTATGGTCTTCTCTCTCTCACTCACACACACACACACACAGACGGTTTTAACGCATTACTCTTGAAATGTGGTAAAACTGCTTTACACGCATGCGTGGGTAATTCAAATCTGCGGTCAAAAGCCGATGAATAAACGTGGTCTGTTCTAACAAGGACTTGTACTTTAAAAATGGTGAGTGTTCTAAAGGATTTAACGCGGCTGATCACAGTGATCATTAAAAGTTGGATTATACCTACCATCTGTGTACAAAGGTCATTCTAAATAAATTTATTAATTAATAGCGTGCGGTCAGATCATTCGCAGCTACATCAGTGCGGACGCATCGGACCGAGTAGTGCATTACACGGTTAGCCTCTATCGCCAGACAAAATATTAAAGAAATGGGGATAACAATTAGTTGGTCTACGGTTGTACATGTCATTCATGTTCTAACGGGTACCTGGGTACCCGTTAAATTTCGCAACGGGTACCCGGGTTGGTTTTTCGTGATTTTTGACTGCCCTACTGTTATCATAAAGCTGGAAAAAGTAATTAAAAGTTTGATGAATCGAAGATAAACATTATCTTCAACTGAAAAGTTTCTAAAGTATGTATAGACTTTATTTACAACTAGTACAGTTGAACAAACTCTAGTTCCAAGCCATATCCAACTCAATGGCTTGTTGCCATCTCTTAACTTGGCATAATTCTTGGAAATGCTTTTCCATGTCATATATTGATGGCAATCATATCTCCCGCCACGACACATACTCAAATTGGCATGTGATGTTCAATAACATAATTCCAGCTTTAATTCACAAGAATCTGAATACTCCTTTTTATTCTTCTGTGTTAGTTATTAATACTTTTCTAGAAGTTTATTTTCCCGTTCGTGTTAAACATGCATCTCTTACTTGATGCCATTTTTAAAAATTCTATAATCAACAGTTTGATCATGTAGATGTGTCGCATGAACAAAAAGGTGCAGTTTAATGTATCTGGGGTGCTGCTGTAAAGTTAGACTGGTTCCCTGACTAATTTCACAAATTCAAAGATGAAACCCTGAGCCAAATAAAACACAGATGAACCAATTATCTGGATATATCAGTAACAATCATTTTTTTGTAGTTTTTGCTAGAATGCCTTAAGTTCGTATTTGAAGGGTAATTTTACTTAAGACTGACGACAAAATCATAATTATATTATGATTTCATAATTATATATTATAGTTTTTGCTAGAATGCCTTAAGTCCGTATTTGAAGGGTAATTTTACTTAAGACTGACGACAAAATCATAAGAGTTGGCAGGTCTGGCTTGTGTGAAAACGTGTAACTTCACACATCACTTCATACACATTTCAAGGATCTGTAACCTTGCAATATAATTAGAAATCATATGTAGATATGTAAAAAAAATTAATTTCTTTGAATCCCTGATTATAGCACCAGTAGTGGGGTTGTTTTGGCTTGAAATAACTCATAAATTATGCATCCGAACTGTGGAGTATGCAGGTTACAGCATGTATGACATCAGCAATGCACCCACCATCATTCTCTGAAGCAGAGTTGGTGTCCTTGGATACATCATCAAAACTGTTCTGATCCCACCATACACTTACTAGGTATAAAAAAAAAAAGACAAGCATACATCTGCAACTAACTTTAACCCCTTAATCTATTCTAAATGCCAGGGTCTTGATTGTAAGAACACTGATGCTGAGAGTTGATTCAAATAGGATAGGTGTTTTATAAACTCTCTAGTCTTTTCTATTATCTGTGCATATCTGAAATTGAGACCTTTGACAAAATATTTTACGGTAGGAAATATCAACATTATTCAGAAAATATGGTAATCTTAAAGTACTTTAATCAGACATTTACTCTAAAGAGACTGAAGATAAGTGTGCACTAGTACCAAAGGCAACCAAGGTCTTCATGTTTGACTGATTGTAACATCAGTAACCATTTGAAGCAAATATCCAACTGCATTCAAGTATCAATGGCTCTCAATGGCAACAAACTGAAAACTCTGGCAACCTGTTACCTCGTGCGGAACTATGAAAGTATGTTAAATCTCACCTTACTTTTTTGACAGTCATCACATGTGTGATGGTAGTTGATTACATATGTGACCTAATTCAAATACATTGAAACAATTTCAAATAAAATGTTTGACATTTTATGATTTTTTTTTGCTCCATCTCTGCTGAATTGGTTGAAAATTCGCATCCTCAGCTGCAGTACCTATATGATGCTGGAATGCCTGAGGTTTGATGACTTTGTTGCATTTTTCACATACAACCAGATAGAACTCATCTTGTGAAGGACACAACCCAAATAGAGGCATATCTGAAAATTAAAACATTATAATTAATGCTTATTAACACTTTTAAAAAAAACTGATTTGCTTGTTATAATAAATGTTTATTGCAAGAAACATTTAAACCATGTATTATAGAATCTGAATATCAGGAAAATTTTATTTTAAGAGTTTAGGTGCTTGAGACTTTCAAAAAAGTAATGTCTAATATTTCACAAAATGTAATATTTCCAAAAATATTGAAAAAAGTGGCAAATATATGCCACTGCACCTCAACATCATGGAAATATACAAAATGTATCCCTAGCTTATGGAACACTATGAACTACATCACACCTTGTGTGTGAATACATACATATTCATCCATGCAACTACAGATGCTGTACTTGTTGAAGTTAAGTTAGGTTTGAAATGCAAATGTGATATTTTTTGGGACCACTTCATGACAATGAAGTAAGAAATCATAAATCAGTGAATGAAATCAGCATGTTTTATATCCCTAATGCTTTTGGTTTTATAAAATCTCTACAGTAGTACAAGCAGCTGTGATGGTTGGCAGAAACTATATGACTAAAAGATATCTGGCAACAGAAAAAAATACAGACAAATTATTGTAATAAATAAAATAAAAAATGTACTGTACAATCCTATACCATGGAAGATTGTTTCAATTTTTTTACAAAATGCTGACAAAATGTTGGCTTATTGAGCAGAGCTACAGGAATACCAGTATGTTCCTATAACTGCTTTTGCTGAAAAATACTTAGACTGCCACAAAATACATTTTCTATTACAGTTCAAAGTAAATGTGTCAGCTCTTTCCTTCCTTTCCATTGTGGGTAATTTTCTGCAAGGTATGACTGGCACTATATTTCTTCTATGCTTCAATGTTCATTGCAAAAGGGATAAACTAGAAAAAGTTCCATATTGTATCAGTTCTACCCACAATACATTGCAGGAAATACACTTAATGACTCACAAAAATAGCCAATTTGCAGAAGAATTTCCACGTCTGTCATGATCGGATAAAAGATATGATTCCTACATCTGTTTAAAATAACTGCTTTCATGTTGTCAATGTCTAAAATTATTGCTTTAACTTAAATGAAGTATTTTTTTCCCCTTTTAACCGGAAGTGTATAATGCTTTTTTTATATCTTTTATAATATTTTTTTATGTTGGTAACTGCAATAAATACTAATATCTCAAGTACACACAATTTTACAGTGCTGACCCATATACAAAAATTGCAGATGTGGATTTCAATGTATTTTGACAATAAAACATTCAGTCAACACCAGCTTTCCTTCTGAAATTGCTGGCATTACATAAAAGGTTGGCTTAAATAGAGGTTTAATAAATTTAGTTATATTGGTATACAACACCTTGTGTATTTCTAGCATATCTCTCAACTTGTCATTTTTGACATCTCATAATACTCTTGTCAAACCTGTTCCATCCACACGTGTAAAAGGTGTTTTTATACTGATAGGGGCAAATTATGTATTGTGCTTTTTCACTGCTTTTATTACCATTCTTTTTTAGCTTCATGCTCTCTGATTTTTCTTCCTTCTCTTCATCGTCGTCACCGTTTGACTCTGAAATAGAGCAAAAATCCCAGGATGACACCATTTCCAGAAACCTTATTTTCAAATCTTGATCCAATTTTCAAAGACCTAAGAACGCTCTCTAGAAGGTAGCATTAATTTATTAACTCGTTTATGAATAAATATATTTGCTATTTTGACAATACCTGAACCAGGCGATAAATTTGAGGCCCAATTGGACCATTGTTGACCAGCAAATAGCGACGGACTACCGTCCGAAGTCGCCATTTTACTTTTCTTGTTGCTTTCTGCCAAACCGGAGATGATCGAACATGACGTCATCAACGGAGTGTACCGAGAGATGGGTACAGTATAATAAAATAAACAAATCATGTTTCCTTATCGGAATTTGAAATAAGAGAGAGAGAGAGAGAGAGAGAGAGAGAGAGAGAGAGAGAGAGAGAGAGAGAGAGAGAGAGAGATTTGGGAAAACAATAGTTTTCCCAGGTTTATTCTAGGTATTGTTAGCAAACTTGTATGTTATATTTCTTTGACAGGTGAAAAGTTTTTTAACGTATAAAATATATACCAATATTCTGAACAGAATGTAGTGTGTGTGTGTGTGTGTGTGTGTGTGTGTGTGTGTGTGTGTGTGTTAATATGATCACAACTGCTCCTTGTGAACATCATTGTTGTTCCCGAAAATGTGATGAAGAAATGTTAACGATTCTTTACTAGTATAATATTAAAGCAATCTGAATAAAATCTAATCTCCACCGTCCTACAAAGATCTGATTTTAATCATACTGATTTGCAAGGTTGACATGGGATGGCCACGTGAGCGCCGCACAAAGCGGCCAGGGAGAGGCGCACTTGCCCCAACCCCCATGATTTTACCTCTAATCATGTCTTGGTCTACATCCGTAAAACATAATAGTTGACCACCACAGGTTTACCCCACCCAAAATAATAATAATAATAATAATAATAATAATAATAATAATAATAATAATAATAATAATAATAATAATAATAATAATAATATAATAGTAGTTATAATAATAATAATAAGTAATAATAATAATAATAAGTAATAATAATAATAATAATAATAATAATAATAATAATAATTCAGCGAGCGTCCCTCTCCAATCCGTGACCCATGCCCCGCCTACGATGTGTTAATAATAAAAAGCAACAACAACAGATCGTTATGCTATTATATAGTTATGTAATTTCGGGCTAATCCCGACAAGGAAGTTCTGTAAGATCTGACTTCACAATCTTTATATATCAACTTCCTTGTCAGTTTATGTGTCATCGCGATAATAGTTAATATATTATTATTACATATTACATTTGTTTCATTGTCAGATAATTGTATTGTGTATAAGAGGGTCTGGCATATCAGAAGAGGTAAATGAGTACAATGATCAGCAAATATATATTGATAAGTCAAGGTGGAATTATATACATCGTTTTATGCGAATTTGCTATGCTTTATAATTAAATACGTAGATAGGTCGTAGGTAGTTAGCTGGGCAGCACCCATACAGGCGGAGATAAATCGATAGATCGGGATAGATGGATTAACCAGTGATAGATTGATTAACCAGTTTTCAAATTAACCTGCGTTAACTGATATACAAAGTTTAAAATGATTACGGTAGCGATAGTAGTAATAGGGTCTATGGAAATCCCAGTCAAAATGATCATGGGCCACTATAGGGGCACATTTAGAGTCAATGGGAAAATATATTACAGACATTACAGTCCCCGCCTTGCTCACGTTAGGGTCAAGATTTTTTTATAGCACATCCTGGCGCTTTAGCGACATGGGAAATATTGGGCCCGTAAAGCGACAAGGGAAAGTTAGGTTGATGTATAGGGAAGCGGGTAGCGTGTACGTTAGCGGGTAGCGGGTGACGGATAAGTTCAACTAGTTCAGCTGATAGCGGGTAAGTTCAGCTATTGGTAGCGGGTGGTGGGTAAGTTCAGCTAGTTTAGTTGGTAGCGGGTGGTGGGTAAGTTCAGCTAGTTTAGTTGGTAGCGGGTGGTGGGTAAGTTCAGCTAGTTTAGTTGGTAGCGGGTGGTGGGTAAGTTCAGCTAATTTAGTTGGTAGCGGGTGGTGGGTAAGTTCAGCTAGTTTAGTTGGTAGCGGGTGGTGGGTAAGTTCAGCTAGTTTAGTTGGTAGCGGGTGGTGGGTAAGTTCAGCTAGTTTAGTTGGTAGCGGGTGGTGGGTAAGTTCAGCTAGTTTAGTTGGTAGCGGATGGTGGGTAAGTTCAGCTAGTTCATAAAATATACCAATTAAACGACGCATGCAGGAGGCCGGACTGGCGGAATATAGACACAGAAATAGACATATAAATCATATACAACACCTAAACTATAAAATCGACTAAAAATAAAAAAAATTAGACAAGAAAGAAAATCTTTTCGAGGCAATGGAGTGGCGCTGAAAATGGCCTTTGTTTTTTTTTTTAACATCATTCCGTTAACATGGAGGGCATCGCATATGTCTTCTTTTCTTCCCTAAACTTATTTTGACTTCTGGACCGTAGATGAGGACTCTCTTCAGACAGCCTTGTCTCTACACATATATTCTCTTTTTTTTTTTTTTTTTTTTTTACAAACGATCGTATCGGCGATCTTGATGATGCCCATGATGATTTGACATACAAAGGTAAGTCCGTCCGGAAAAGCATTGACGAGACGAGAGTAGATTATTAACGTTAGTCCACATCGTATGACGAGAATAGGGGAAGAGAATGCCTCTGTTATTTATAGTGAAAAAGCGGATCGAAACTGATTGAGTTTTTTTTCACCAATAGCGATAGCGTCTGTGCGCACTTAATCAATGCGACCGAGATTTCAGATATGACAGAAACTAAGAAGACTGTGAATATGGGTGCACCAGCCGTAGAGACGAGAAGCGATGGCATATATATAGCAGCGGCTACCAAAGTCAACACAGTTCTACTTCAAGAAGAAACCTATTTGAATTGGGATTTAGTCGATTTTTTTTCTCTTCTGCTCAAGAATTTGTTCCAGTACCATTGCATTCGCCACCTTCTCCTTCCTTACCACGCGTCAATGATTTTAAACATAGACATTAACGTAGAATTAGAGAATTTTTTTCCAGGAGCAGAAAGAAGAAGAACACGCTTTTCTCCGTCAACAGCAACAGCTAGAAGAAGAAGAGGTAAGAAGGTAAGGACAGGAAAATTATCAGCAGCAAAGAAACAAGGTCTTGGAGAAAATAGTACACTGAAAGTCAAAAGTTGACGGTATTCTTAGACATTGTGACAGAGTCAAGAAGTCTGAAACAACTGTATCGGAGCTTTTGTTTTTATTACGACCCAAGAGAAAAAGATCTTCCCGAGCCAAACAGCCCAGCCAAACAGCCCAGCCCTGTTTTACGCCTGAGATACCCATCACCATCGTCAGGATCAAAGAAGGCGGTTAAAGCTGACTACGTCTTGATCCTTGGTTTATATATATATATATATATATATATATATATATATATATATATATATATATATATATATATATATATATATATATATATATATATATATATATATATATATATATATAACACCCAAGAGTCTTATCAAGGCCACTCACTTCGCTCGAAAAGAGATTATACTCATTTTGCCAAAATCAATTAAAACTCACAATCCCTTTGTTACACCATGATGTACATGTGTGAATGCGTGAGTGAAGTTCCTTATTCTAAACAAAAATCAAAACAAAGAGACACTTGCGTTTTCTTTGGTCTATTCTGGTATAAACTTTACAATCCAATTCACAACACAGTACAACTTTAAAAAGTTTATGAGTGTTTGTCATTTGTGCTTTTGTTCACTCTCCTTTTTTTTATAATTTTTCTACTTTCACGGGTTTGTCCTCCTCTTCTTCCTCAGCTTCGTCTCGTCTTGTTTTCTTTTCTTTTCTTTTTTTAAAAAAAAATCTTTCCGGACATGTCAGGGTTTTTCATTTTGAGAGGGTACCTCTTCTTCTTCTTCCTCTGAACCTTCTCTTCTTCTTGCTCCTGTTGTTTCTTAAGGCAATCTGAAGACCAATGTCCTTTCTCTTGACAATGCCAGTATGTATCTTTTGTCTTTTGTGACACATGTTTTGCTTTTAACACGGTCTGGACATTCTGAAGACCAATGCATTTCTTCTTTCCTATAAAGCAAGTATTTTGACTTATCTCGTACGAATGGGGGGGGGGGGGTATTCCGTCGGCTAGGCTGAAGAAAACTTTCGTATGCCACCTTGCAAAGTGTTGATCAGAAGTTCGATCTGTGTTGGCTCTTCCATCGTTCTTGTCGGTCTGAAAGTGAAATAAAGGGAAGACACTGACCATTTATATAGGAAAGATATTAGTCTGAAATGGATATAAAGGGATCGATGGAGTTTAAGATGTAGTAATTTGACTTTTTGTAGTCAAGATGAAACGATCGCGTCATTTCGTGGAGAAAGGAGAAGAAGGTAAGAGGCAGAAACATGATATATCGCCTCGAACATTAGCTGAAGTCTTGGCTCAAATTCATGCCAGCGATTTAAAGATAACACGAGTGAGCCCGATTCCAGGCCCAGATAGTCTTCAACCAAACAAAGTATATCACAGTCACCAGTAATCCTTGAGAAGTACTACCACATTTGGAATAGCGCTCCTCTAGGAAATATAGAGCCACAGGTGAATTTTAAAGATTTCAGGTCCGACATACCATTAGAGAAAGCAGAAGAATTCATCGCCGATGTGTAGGATTCTTTGTTAACCAGACTGAAACGACAGTGTGAACCAAAGAAGACTATCATTTGAGATTTTCCGTTCATCACGACAGTCTGAAGTCTCCTGTTTGGATCGAGTTTAGCAGCCTATCCGAATTGTCACCTTTCAAAGTCATAGACAAGATTCAACATGTGCAACAATCCAAAAGCGACACTGCTCATGACCCACATGTCTCTTCCCCAAGTGACAGGACGCAAAAAGGTGATATTGGTGGACGAACTTCGCAGCACTACTGATGCCAAGACAGAGGAGCTGTCGTGTACCTTAAAAAAAAAAGGTGTGTGTGTGTAGGAAGAAAGAACGAAAGACAGTCAGAAACAAACAAACAAACAAAATCAACAAACGAACAAACAAAGAATAATATTAGAAGCTAGTGTTTAATTTTATGCGTATCCTATTTTGCGGTCTCTGTAGTTGACTAGCTTATAGTAATAATACGTATACTATGTTAGGCCTACCAAAATTTCGTTTGCAAAGCGGTCGAAAGACGCTGGCTGACCCAAAAAACAAAAAAAAAAAACTATTCACTGCTTTTGATAAAAGATGCAAAGGAGGTTCGGAATTTTTTATTTTTTTTTTAAATTTATTTAATTTTTTTTAAATATTTTTTTAGTGTTTTTAAAACATTGCAGTTTTTAGTCACTTTTATTAGATCCCTTTTCCAAGGTTCAGATAGCATCAGATTGCACCATTTTGCATCCTTGAAAAAAAAAATCCTGGGGGGCCAGAATGGACCCTCCTAGAAGGCTCGTTGCTTCGCGCCTTCTCTTAACCCAAAAACAAGTTTGCCCCCCCCCCCTGAAAAACTTAGGTCCGGCCCTGTGTAAGTACCATTTTTTTAAAGTCTTTGATATGACTCGAACGGCGGTCGAACCCACGACCACCGGAGCGGTTATTTATGTATTAAACTTTATTAAAGTAACCGTTCACAGTTATACTTATTCAACATAAGCAATTCAAAAAACATTTTTCGATTGTGGATATTAATGGCAAGAGAACGTTATAAAAGGTCGGTACAGTGTGAGTATATATGGCATGATACTCTTGTAAACGGTCAGTACAGTATGGGTATGTCTGGCAAAAAGGCCCTTTTAAATGGTCAGTACATTATGGATATGTCCGACAAGAGGCCCCTTATAAACGACCAGTATAGAAATGCACGGAAAAAATCCCTTATAAATGATCAGTACAGTATAGAAATGCATGGTAAGAATCCCTTATAAATGGTCGGTACTTTACTGGTATGTATACCAAGAGACCCTTTTACACAGTCAGTACAGTATGAATATATAATGGCAAGAATCCCTTATAAATGGTCAGTACAGTATGGATATGTATGGCAATAGGTTATTATAAATGGTCCTTATAAATGGCCAGTACAGTATGGGTATGTTTGGCAAGATGCCCTTATAA
This sequence comes from Unio pictorum, assembly GCA_030141615.1. Classification (NCBI taxonomy): domain Eukaryota; kingdom Metazoa; phylum Mollusca; class Bivalvia; order Unionida; family Unionidae; genus Unio; species Unio pictorum. Next base: position 1,967,950 of record JARLTB010000201.1, read on the forward strand.
ATGGTCAGTGCAATATAGATATGTCCAGCAAGAGGCCATTATAAATGGTCAGTACAGTATAGATATGTACGGCAAGAGGCCCTTATAAACGCTCAGAACAATGTGGGTATCATTGGCAGGAAACCGGTAGAAATAGGAAACGTCCTTGTGGATAGGCGTGGCAAAAAAAAAAAAAAAAAAAAACACAACAACACGTGTCTTTATTTTATAATGTGGGTATGTAAGGCATGGGGCCGTAAAAATGAGTCAGTACAATCAGGTATGAATGACAAAAGGATGGTATAAATAGATCAGTACATTGTGGATATAAATAGCTAAAGGACCGTATAAATGGGTCACTGCAGAATGGGTACGTATGTCAATGAGCCATATAAATGATATAAATGGGTCAGTGCAGTATGGGTATGTAAGTCAAGGAGTCATACAAATGGGTGAGTACAGTATGGGTATGTAAGTCAAGGAGCTATGTAAATGGGTCAGTACAGTGTGGGTATGTAAGGCATGGAACCATGTAAATGGGTCAGTACAGTGTGGGTATGTATGTCATGGGACCATTTAAATTGGGTCAGTACAGTGTGGGTATGTAAGTCAAAGAGCTATGTAAATGGGTCAGTACAGTGTGGGCATGTTAGTCATGGGGCCATTTAAATTGGGTCAGTACAGTGTGGGTATGTAAGTCAAAGATCTGTGTAAATGGGTCAGTACAGTGTGGGTATGTAAGTCAAGGAGCCAGCAGGATTTTGTGCAGGATTTGGTCAGGATTTTTTTGCGGTGGTGGTCAGAACATTTTGTTTGGGTGGTCAGGATTTTTTGAGGGGGTGGTCAGAATATTTTGTTTGGGTGGTCAGGTTTTTTGCGGAAGGGGGGAGTGGAATAGTGACTCCTGTTTAAAAAAAAAACGTCATGGTATATACGTCATCTAGTAATCGGATATCGATTACATATTACAATGGGTGTCAGAAGAATATTTTAAAAATTACTATTAGATTTCTACCTCCCCAAACATTTGAGCTTTATTTGTCGAGATATATATTGCTAATAATAGATTACAGCAGTACCAAATGGGGGTAAACATCCAATTATAATGTATCCAAACTACAACAAAAGGATCGCCCGAATAATTCGCAAACTTTCTTTTGGCAAATACCTCGAGTATTTTTGTTTTCATGTCTACAATGGCTACCTGTATTAGGACAGAATTTTTAGTAAAAGTAACAAGATTGAAATTTTCTCTAAATTGTATTTAAAGTAATTTTTCATTTTCTACTAAAATATATTGAGATTGATTTCATTTAATTCTATATATCACAACTATATACCATTATAAAAAAATATTAGGTCCTTATGAACTAAGGTAAAACTCTCTAGCACTGGAGATTTTTATCAAGTTAGTTGTTTAAGAAATTAGTGTTAGAAGGAAATAATTGTGACTAAAACAAATCATCAAACACGAACAACTACTTATTGTTTAAGGATTCGGTAAAATAAACTGATATGTCTTCTAGATATTTAGTAACTACATGTGTTGGCTATCTGTTTAATAGAATGAGATATAACCAGAGAGTTAGAAGTACATAAACTGAATATCCGTTCCAAATAATTGATACCAGCAAAGCACTTCGCCGAAGGAACAATCTTCGATCTTTGGGTCAAGAAAAGTGTTGATAGGTAATGGACAAATTGTACGTAAACTGATTGTCCGTTTCAATTAGTTGACACAAGCAGAAAGAATGAAGTACATCGTAGAAAGGAGTAGTTGCGGAACGAATTATCTTTGATCTTAAGGTCAGTAAAAGTACCATCGGTATGTTTACAGTTTACAGACAAATAAATATTAGAGATACTTCGTGAGTAATTAAGAAGGCTGATGTAGCTAATTGACTGACTAATTAAGTACTTAGTCGCCATCGCTTGCCTGTGGGATACAATGAAACCTCACCTGAGATTCTGACGAAACAAAACAACTATATAAAGATTAGCGACATTAGATCGGACCAGTTCTTTCGTCAGAGCTCAAAGGAGACTTGTATCATTACAGGTAAGATGCTGTCTACGTACAATTTTCTTTAGACTATAGGAATTTTTAGTGTTAAGAAGTTAATCTAACATTGGATTGTTGTAATATTTCTTTACTATTCTTTAAAATAATGTATTGGAAAGTTTAATTGTTGTAGAACTTATATTTAATTGTACTTATATTTTTGATTATTGTAAAATACGACGTTCGCTACCAACTTCATACTCATTAACAGTTATTTCAGAAATAAAATACGCTGTAAATGATAGAGTTTAATAAGTTGGCATTTTAGAGTGAACTCAGTAAAGTATATTTCTACTAAATTATTGCAGTATTAATCTGAGATATTGAATTTTAGATTTAGCTATCGTGAATTTATTCGACATATTTACCTGTATTATATTCAAAAAGGCAGAAATCATACAAATATGTAATGTTGGCAAGTGATGGAATATCGATGTTTTATATGTATCTCTTATATCTGTAATTTAAGTTTATGTCGATTGATGTTTGAATGTAGTGTTATATATTTAGTATTTCAATAAAGAGTTGTTTCGTCAGAGCTCAAAGGAGACTTGTATCATTACAGATTCAATACTTCATTCCCAGACGTAGCTGTGTCTCGACATCGTAGTGACACCTTCTTTAAGGAGCTCATTCTTCTCTCTCTCTCTCTCTCTCTCTCTCTCTCTCTCTCTCTCTCTCTCTCTCTCTCTCATTCCTGCATTCAAAAATTAAAGCACGACTATGACCAAGAATCCCATAATCATTCTCATAAAGGAGTACAAGATCGTATTCTTTATTTTAAATGGATCATGATATGCAAGACTTTCAAGATTTCTCTCTAGATTATATCCCTAACCTAACTGAACTAAGATCGTTAAAGATTCAGCGTAATCTCCAATCAAAAACTTTTTGGTTTGATTTAGCTTTAACAATTTGAATCATATCGTTATGTAGGCGTTTGTAGTATGTCTAGCACTGAGGCATCATACCGCAGACTTGTGGCACAATGTCCCGCCCAGTACACTAACATACAAATGGGTCAGTACAGTGTGCATATATAAGGTAAAAGGCCCATATTAGTGGGTCAGTACAATGTGTGTATATAAGGTAAGAGGCCCACATAAATCGGTCAGTACAATATATGTATACATAGCCTCTAACTTGATCACAATTCCTTGAACATTATTTGGGCACTATTCGATCAAACTTCTCTTACATCTTTATCTTTCTTCCTTTTGCTTTCCAATGTTACAGAAAGTTTTAAAACTCGATTTTTTTACTTGATTATTTGTATGTTTATGGGTTTTATTTAGGTGAGCGGCTATACAATTTTGTATTTTACAAGTACAGATAATAAAAACAGGCTTATTATTAATACATTAAATAAGAGAGTACGATCTCGATTTTTCCTTGCATAGTAATTAATCTATTATATTAGAATTGAGGGATGCGCTTGAAAAATATTGGTTAGCATCAATCTCACACAACAATATAATAACTTAGATTTCCTAACCCTCTCTGCTATCTTTGTGCCTGACAGGCGCAGCTGAGTTTTGTGTGTGCACAACATTCTATTATGAGTACGAAGATTCGTTTTCTATTTATCTTTCCTTTCTGTGGATTCTTCCCATTAATAATAATAATAATAATAATAATAATAATAATAATAATAATAATAATAATAATTTCCAACAAAAATATCACGTTTATGTTCAAACTATTTCTAGGCTGAGTGCGCTTCTACAATTACGTTTTTTGTTCCACGTACATGGCCCTGACAAGGGAAGTAACTTTAGCGTGCTCTTCTGCTTATGTGCAATTTACAATAGCCTCCCTTGTATCATTCATGTATCTTTATATTATTCGAATGTTAAATATGCAAAGGTATTCTGATGTTTTAAGAGTTTTTATATTGGATCAAGAAAGTGTGTCTGTATATATATATATATATATATATATATATATATATATATATATATATATATATATATATATATATATATATATATATATAAGTGAACACAGGAGTCTAAAGGTTTGATCCATGATTTCGTCCTAATTTGATAAGTTTGTTTTTATAGGTGAAAAGTCTCACTTTCTTTTCGCGTTTTTTTTTTCTTTCATTTTTGTCAGCAGCAATTTGACGAGGTCGCAGCATATCGAAATGTTATCTATACAGTGACATCTTATACATAAGAGCAAAACATAATTCTAAAATAAAATTCTTTAGGTTCTTCGGATATAAGTATTTGGAACTGTCTACCTAACGATGTGAAGGAATCATCAGCATTGCCTTCTTTTCATGAAAGACGTTTGTAAAAGATACTATTCAGATAATATCCAACATAGGTTATGGTAAACATTGTCGTATAAAGTATACATTATCTAAAATGTGATCTGTTGCTTTCATGTAAATGAATGTAAACCCTTTTTCTATACAATTTGTTTCTTGGCTGCACATATCTACAATCGATAACTTAAGACCAGAGGCCTCACCCTGCAGACCGTCCCTGCAACAGCAGCCGATAGACCAATATGATGCTCTCTTGCCGTCGCATCAAGCACCAGACGGCGCAGAGAGGATTGATGATGATGATGATGATGATGATGATTATGATGATGATATATCTACAATTTTCATTAATCATCCTTTGTGCATTTTGCATCTTCAATACATTAAATACTTCAAAAGAAATCGTACAATTTCTCGAGAAACAATCATAACATTCGTGTCACTTTTTCAATCGTATACAACTTTCAAATTGCAATCTGTTACGAGCTTATCGTATCAAAGACTTCCACGTAAATCTCCATACACGCAACATTTTTTAATTAAAAATGAATTTCATATTCAATTTCATAAGCATCACAAAAACTTATTGATATATTGTATCCTCTACCCCATCATGTACAAAATTTATCCGTTTCTATTCATATTTGCTATAAATAAAACCTCCTAAACCGTGTCATGATTGATTTTTCCTTCTATGATAGATTAAGCGAACGTAATTTTCAGCATAACGCATTCTTACCATTTGCAATTAGTTCGTAATTATCATGATTATAAAATAGTGTTGAATCTGTTCTTGACAAGTATGTTTATCTTCATCAAAAACAACATTTCTCATGTTGGTCATGTCACACATTTTGAATTTTTTAAACTGCGTTCAAATGAATCCATGTATTGTTCCACCTGCATGCATCAATCCAATAACCAGAACTTGGATCAAGATGAAAGTGAAAAGTAGAATTAAAAAAACTGGCATAACAAAGAGGAAACAGGTGTATCAAAGGTTTTAAATATCACGTTTCAAAGATTATGTAGTTTAAAAAATAAATCCTAGAGATCTCCATGCAGCATTTGCAACAACTTCCGCATTTTTCTGAAAGTTAATTAATACATAGAAAAAAAGAAAATAATTAAACTTTTGTAAAAAAATAAATAAATAAAAAATAAAAACAACACTCAAGTACAATTTCATCTTTCATATATCACGTCACGTGAGCGTGTGTGTATGTGTACGCGAGCGTGCGTGTGCGCGCGTGCGGTGTGTATGTCAGTGTGTTTACATGATATTCTTCTTCGATTTCGTTGGTTTGAGTAATATACGTGCTTGTCCTGGACAATCGGTTCAAATTCTACTCTCCCAGAATTTCACAAGACATTGAACGTATCTCCTCTACAAGTGAATCTTTATAAGTTTTTCTTTCCTACACTTAATCTTTAGATGTACTGAGATGATTTAACGAGTACGTACGTTTGTTTATACGTTTGTACGTGTTAATATCATTATAACTTTATATTTGACGATTTATAACGAAACTATGTGTGACACATGTGCATTCAGATCTGATGACAATTCTTCCGTCGGTTTTTGCTATTCATATAAAATATGTATTATAACAGTGTATATGAAGTGTATATACAAAGGATTATTTACTATAGGCTATTCATCACGAATTAATTGTCCATGATGTAACTCCCGTGATAGCTCAGTTGGTAGAGCGGAGGATTGTAGAAATATATTGACAAAGATATCCGTAGGTCACCGGTTCGCGGGAATTTTTTTTTTCTTAAAAATGTTAATAAAGTAAGATCTAAAATAGTCCACAGTCCTCCGCTCTACCAGCTGAGCTATCACAGGAGCTACAAAATTTAGGCGGCAAATTTACAGTTGTTTCGTCATAGTTGGCTTTTGACAAGTAAATTTCCATGTATGCTAGAATATGACATACTGTATCTATTACTTGGATAACTCCAACGGATGACGTATCATCGAATGTGAATGTATATGAGAGACATATGAGATGTGACACGCACAGACGTTCATATGTTCCGACACATTAATAAAGATAAAGTGGCGCCTTAATTAACACGTACAGACGTATAAACAGAATGTACGTACTCGTGAGATCAAGTTCAATAAACATATCACACACCGAATGTGTATTGGAGGTGGAAAAATTAAACAGGATATCCACAGTTGGAAGCAAAAGACTCTTACTGACATACCCTTACATCCCAAATAAAAAAGATTTTACGTACATTTTACATGAAGTTTGAACATTTTAACTAAAACAAAAAAGAATGAAAAGAAAAATAATTATTTTACATTACTTATCCCTTCTTCAGTAAAACGATAAATGAATAAGTGCCGGATTGTATACTTCTCTAACCCAATCAGATATAACTAAGTATAATTAATAAAATGTAAGTGCGACGAATTGTTTTTACTAATTAAATCATTGGATCTGGATACCCATAATAATGTATACTAATTATAATATTGAAACTGAATAGCCATTATTATGTATACTAATTATAATATTGAATCTAAATGCCCATTATACCGTATACTAATTATAGTACTGAACCTGAATGCCCTTAATAGTGTATACTAATAATATCATTGAATCCGAATAACCATTATAATGTATACTAATTATAATATTGAATCTAAATGCCATTATAATGTATGCTAATTATAATATTGAATCTGGTAGTAACAAACGAAAACATGTATGTGAGACGTTTCATGCCGAAAGAACAACCGGTCAATATTTTCTGAATCTGACTGTGCTAAGAAAGGTAGTATTGAATCTGAATGCCCATAATACTGTATAATATTTATAATATTGAATCTGAATGCCCATAATACTGTATAATATTTATAATATTGAATCTGAATGCCCATAATACTGTATAATATTTATAGTATTGAATCTGAATACCCATAATACTGTATAATATTTATAGTATTGAATCTGAATACCCATAATACTGTATAATATTTATAGTATTGAATCTGAATACCCATAATACTGTATAATATTTATGGTATTGAATCTGAATACCCATAATAATGTATAATATTTATGGTATTGAATCTGAATACCCATAATACTGTATAATATTTATGGTATTGAATCTGAATACCCATAATACTGTATAATATTTATGGTATTGAATCTGAATACCCATAATACTGTATAATATTTATGGTATTGAATCTGAATACCCATATGAATCTGAATACCCATAATACTGAATAATATTTATAGTATTGAATCTGAATACCCATAATACTGTATAATATTTATAGTATTGAATCTGAATACCCATAATACTGTATAATATTTATAGTATTGAATCTGAATACCCATAATACTGTATAATATTTATAGTATTGAATCTGAATACCCATAATACTGTATAATATTTATAGTATTGAATCTGAATACCCATAATACTGTATAATATTTATGGTATTGAATCTGAATACCCATAATACTGTATAATATTTATGGTATTGAATCTGAATACCCATAATACTGTATAATATTTATGGTATTGAATCTGAATACCCATAATACTGTATAATATTTATGGTATTGAATCTGAATACCCATAATACTGTATAATATTTATGGTATTGAATCTGAATACCCATAATACTGTATAATATTTATGGTATTGAATCTGAATACCCATAATACTGTATAATATTTATGGTATTGAATCTGAATACCCATAATACTGTATAATATTTATAGTATTGAATCTGAATACCCATAATACTGTATAATATTTATAGTATTGAATCTGAATACCCATAATACTGTATAATATTTATAATATTGAATCTGAATACCCATAATACTGTATAATATTTATAATATTGAATCTGAATACACATAATACTGTATAATATTTATGGTATTGAATCTGAATACCCATAATACTGTATAATATTTATGGTATTGAATCCGAATACCCATAATACTGTATAATATTTATGGTATTGAATCCGAATACCCATAATACTGTATAATATTTATGGTATTGAATCCGAATACCCATAATACTGTATAATATTTATAATATTGAATCCGAATACCCATAATACTGTATAATATTTATAATATTGAATCCGAATACCCATAATACTGTATAATATTTATAATATTGAATCCGAATACCCATAATACTGTATAATATTTATAATATTGAATCCGAATACCCATAATACTGTATAATATTTATGGTATTGAATCCGAATACCCATAATACTGTATAATATTTATAGTATTGAATCCGAATACCCATAATACTGTATAATATTTATAATATTAAATCCGAATACCTATAATACTGTATAATATTTATGGTATTGAATCCGAATACCCATAATACTGTATAATATTTATGGTATTGAATCCGAATACCCATAATACTGTATAATATTTATGGTATTGAATCCGAATACCCATAATACTGTATAATATTTATGGTATTGAATCTGAATACCCATAATACTGTATAATATTTATGGTATTGAATCTGAATACCCATAATACTGTATAATATTTATGGTATTGAATCTGAATACCCATAATACTGTATAATATTTATAGTATTGAATCTGAATACCCATAATACTGTATAATATTTATAGTATTGAATCTGAATACCCATAATACTGTATAATATTTATAATATTGAATATGAATACCCATAATACTGTATAATATTTATAATATTGAATCTGAATACCCATAATACTGTATAATATTTATGGTATTGAATCTGAATACCCATAATACTGTATAATATTTATGGTATTGAATCCGAATACCCATAATACTGTATAATATTTATGGTATTGAATCCGAATACCCATAATACTGTATAATATTTATAATATTGAATCCGAATACCCATAATACTGTATAATATTTATAATATTGAATCCGAATACCCATAATACTGTATAATATTTATAATATTGAATCCGAATACCCATAATACTGTATAATATTTATAATATTGAATCCGAATACCCATAATACTGTATAATATTTATGGTATTGAATCCGAATACCCATAATACTGTATAATATTTATAGTATTGAATCCGAATACCCATAATACTGTATAATATTTATGGTATTGAATCCGAATACCCATAATACTGTATAATATTTATGGTATTGAATCCGAATACCCATAATACTGTATAATATTTATGGTATTGAATCCGAATACCCATAATACTGTATAATATTTATGGTATTGAATCTGAATACCCATAATACTGTATAATATTTATGGTATTGAATCTGAATACCCATAATACTGTATAATATTTATAGTATTGAATCTGAATACCCATAATACTGTATAATATTTATAGTATTGAATCTGAATACCCATAATACTGTATAATATTTATAATATTGAATCTGAATACAAATAATACTGTATAATATTTATAATACTGAATCTGAATACCCATAATACTGTATAATATTTATGGTATTGAATCTGAATACCCATAATACTGTATAATATTTATAATATTGAATCTGAATACCCATAATACTGTATAATATTTATAATATTGAATCTGAATACCCATAATACTGTATAATATTTATAGTATTGAATCTGAATACCCATAATACTGTATAATATTTATAGTATTGAATCTGAATACCCATAATACTGCATACTAATTTTAAAATTTTGAATCTGAATACCCATAATACTGTATAATATTTATAATATTGAATCTGAATACCCATAATAATGTATAATATTTATAGTACTGAATCTGAATGCCCATAATACTGCATACTAATTTTAAAATTTTGAATCTGATTGCCCATATTGTAAACTAATTATAGTACTGACTCTGGATGAAAAAGAAGTTAACCATAACATGCGCCTTAGCATCACTCGTTTAATTAAAATTTAAAATAAATATCATCTTGGGGGAAAGAGCAAAACTGTTTTATCTAATGGCAAAGTTTAACCTATTACACTATATATACATAGACAAAATAGGTGTACCACGGTGTCACTTGCTTTATTTACTTTCACATTTACAGAAGAAAAGAAAGAAGAAAAAACGGGCGATGACTCGCTGAATCTGACTGTGCTAAGAAAGGTAGTAACAAACGAAAACATGTATGTGAGACGTTTCATGCCGAAAGAACAACCGGTCAATATTTTCTGACAAGCTCGATACAATTCATTAAAATGTACTTGACTTGTATTGTAAAGGATCTTGTGCAAAAGTGAACAACGAAAAAAACAGAACTTCTGTGTATTGGGTCTGGTAAACTCTCTGATGAATATTGCAAACAATTACAAATTCAAATTTGTAATCAGGTCATCTTAATTTTAGGAGCTTATGTTGGAAAATGTGCAAAGTTATGTGAGCAGCTTAACTGGATTGATAGATTGTCTAAAATTAAAAACGTGTTACAAAAGTGGACATCAAGATATCTGACAATACAAGGAAATGTTACAGTAGTTAATACCTTATTAGTTTCCAGAATATGGTACATAGTATCAGTTCAGCCTCTACCGGATACGATTGTTGATGAATTGAAGCAATTATTTCTCAAATTTATCTGGTCAGGATAGTCCCATTTCGTTCACTATTATACCATAATTGGTGAAAAGCAAACCGGCGAACTACAGTTAACTGATATAAAGATCACAATGTATGCATTCAGAACAAAAAATAATTAAAAAGATAATTTGATGTGAATTGCCATGCTATGTGAAAAACTACCATTGATTACTTTTTATCTACTGTTATGAACATGAAGTTGACGAAAGACTTGTTTAACATGTCCTTACATAAGGATCAACTGAATACCCCCACCCCATCCATATTTTATAGAAAAATGTTTCATGCATGGGACAAACTTATACATAATATCGACACAAATATAGATGTGAGGAATGTATTTGAACAACCTCTCTATTTGAATCCTAATAGTACACATGCTGGTAAAAGGTTGTTTTTCGCAGAATTTATAGAAGCAGGAATTGTTCGTGTTCAGGACATTACATATGAATTTGTACCTGGATTATTACCTTATACAGCTATTCAAGAAATGATATACGAGTCAAGTCCTGAGATCAAAACCGAAACGATGTTTTTAAAAAAAACACACAACTACAATTGCACAATAGAACGTATGCCATTAGGCTGGAGAAATATTGTTGCAACATAATCAAAACCCCTGTAACCAATGGGACAAATAATATGTATCTCAAAGTTGATGCTAAATTGTAAGACGTCTGTTCATGTACAACACAAATATTTTACACGCTTTTATGTACATTGGTTTTTCAAGAACCAGCTTCTTTCTCATTTTGGAGTAAAATATTTAGTTTGGAAAAGCTTAACTACTGGAAATTGATACACTTGCCTTTCAAGACCCCAGATTGCGTAGATTTGGATTACAGAATAATACACAATCGAATATTTACTAAAGAAAAACTGAAATACTATTTCAAAATTGATGACGAGTTATGTCCAGTGTCCCAGTTGGAAACAGAGGATTTATTTTACATGTTTTTTAAATGTCCTGAATTAAGCTCTTTTAAGAATTATGTTGTATATATAGCTGAGATTCTTTTCAAAAATTGTAGAGTTGGTGTTCTTAATAGCAACTCATTTGAACAAATACTCATGATAGGATATAACAAAGAAACAAAGTCAGTTAATGGTTATTTTTTAACTACATTCTGAGCATTGCTCGTTTGTGCATTTACAAACGACGAAACAGCATATCGCTATTGGGGAAAAAAATAGACGTAGAAAGATTGTTTCAATATTTGAATAGGAAATACATATTATACGCGTATCAACATTGCAAAGAAAAGAATTCGTTTCTGTTTACAAAATATTATTTTTACAGGATAATCTGCTAATGAGAATAGTAGAGGCGAAATTGTTTTTCATATTGTAGAATTATTTTTTTTACATTTAACATCACAAACTACTATGTACATAATGACATTGTACTTTTAACTTATATACTGTATACAACATTTTATAAAGAAAGAAAGAAAGAAAGAAAGAAAGAAAGAAAGAAAGAAAGAAAGAAAGAAAGAAAGAAAGAAAGAAAGAAAAAATAAGGTGCATCACCTCGGAGGAGGATATTTCAGATTAGAGTTCTGCCGGGCTCGTTTGGAAGATCTTTTTCACTACGTATTAAAACGTTTTGACTCTCGCATCAACATACAAATACAAAAGCTCTGTATCGCCATGAAACATGCCACGATGGAACCTATTAGACTTTTAATTTCTGAAAAGAGACATAATCAATTTTGTTAGGCATTTTTCTATTAAATCCACTCGTCGATAAAAAAAAATGTAAAAAAAAAAACAGCGGAGGACTAGAAATATTGACATTGATATCCTTAGGTCACCGGTTCAATTCCGGTTCTCGGGAATTTTTTTTATTTTTTAAATGATAACAAAATAAGATCTAAAATATTCCAATTTTCCACTCTACCAGCTGAGCTATCAGGGGAACTACTAAATGTTGGCGGCGAATTTACAGTTGTTTCGTCATAGTTTGCCCTTGGCAAGTAAATTTTCATGTATGCTAGAATATGACCTACTGTATCTATTACATGGATAACTCCGGATATAATAATTAGAGTATTGAATTTGAATGCCCATAATATTGTATACTAATTCTAGTATTAAATCTGAATATCCATAATATTGTATACTAATTCTAGTATTGAATCTGAATATCCATAATATTGTATACTAATTCTAGTATTAAATCTGAATATCCATAATATTGTATACTAATTCTAGTATTAAATCTGAATATCCATAATATTGTATAATATTTATAATATTGAATCTGAATATCCAGTATACTGCATACTAATTATAATATTGAATCTGAATGCCCATAATAATGTATACTAATGCTATTAAATCTGAATGCTCATAATAATGTAAACTAAGGGTATTAAATCTGAATGCCTATACTAATGTATACTAAGTCTAGTATTAAATCTGAATACCTATACTAATGTATACTAAGTCTAGTATTAAATCTGAATGCCTATACTAATGTATACTAAGTCTAGTATTAAATCTGAATGCCTATACTAATGTATACTAAGTCTAGTATTGAATCTGAATGCCAATAATACTGTATACGAAATAAAGTACTGACTCTGCATGAAAAATAAGTTATCCATAACATGCTCCTTAGCATCACTCGTTTAATTAAAATGTAAAATAAATATAATCTTGGAGAAAGAGCAAAACTGTTTTATCTAATGGCAAAGTTCAACACATTACACTATAAATATATAGACAAAATAGATGGACCACGGTGTTACTTGCTTTATTTGTTTTCACATTTACAGAAATAACGGAAGAAGTAGAAAGAGTGTTAAGAAAGTAGGAAACAAACGAAAACATGTATGTGAGACGTTTTATGCCGTAAGAACAACCGGTCAATCTTTTCTGACAGGCTAGGTACATTCCATTAAACTCACTGAATAGCTTATTAAGGTTAGAGGCAAATTGTCGCTTTAAGAACTTGACTCATTTGTTTATTTATCCTTCTCCCCTCCCATCCATCCATCTACACACGTGTGTGTAAGCGTGTGTGTCTATGTGGGTACGCGATTGTGCGTGTGTTCGCGTGCAGTGTGTATGTATGTGTGTTTACATCAGAGGCGTAGCTAGGGGGGGGGGCAGGGGGGTACATATGTCCCCGGGCGCCAAGGTACAGGGGCGCCAAAATGAGGCTTGCAACGTTACATTATAATAAGTAAACAAGGGTAATAAATCGGTCACAAGATCGCTGGGGCGCCAATTTTATAGTTCGTCCCCGGGTGCAAAAATATCATCGCTACGCCTCTGGTTTACATCATATTTTACTTTGATTGAGTTAGTTTGAGTAATATATGTGCTGTTCCTGGATAATCGGTGAAACTTGTAATCTCAGAGAATTTCTGGAATTTCACATGGCATTTAACGTATTTCCTCTACAAGTGACTGGTTGTGCGTTTTTCTTTCCTACAGTTATATTTTGAATGTACTGAGCTGATCTAAGGAGTACGCGCGTTTGTTTATACGTTTGTTTGTACGTGTTAATTTGCGTTTGTACGTGTTAATTTGCGTTTGTACGTGTTAATTTGCCTTTGTACGTGTTAATTTGCGTTTGTACGTGTTAATTTGCGTTTGTACGTGTTAATTTCAGTATAACTCTATATTACAAGATTTATGTAGAAACTGTGTGTGACACATGTGCATTCAGAGCTGATGATAAATCTTCCGTCGGTTTTTGCTATTCATATAAAATATCTTATACATTATGTAATATACCAGTGTATTTGATGGTGTATATAGAAAGCATACCAACTGGTGAAAGACCTGACCAGTGTAAAACAAGGACGATCCTCCATCATTCAAGATAAGGGAGGGAAATGTCTTACAGAAGAACAAGACATTCTTAAGAGATTGGCCGAATACTGCTCAAACCTGTACAACCACAGACCTACAGGGGACCCAGACATGCTCAACACCCCATCAGTGACCTACACTGACAACTACCCCATCCTCCGAGAAGAAGTAGAGGCTGCATTGAAAGCATTGAAAAAAGGGAAGGCAGCATGAGCAGACAACATTCCTGCAGAACTAGTCCAAGAATGGGGTAAAGCCATGATAAGCGCCTACTAACAATCTGCAACAAGATCTGGCAGACAGGGGAATGGCCAACACCATGGACTCGGTCACTCATAGTAACTCTCCCGAAAAAAAGGCAGTTTGCAGCAATGTCAGAACTATCGTACGATCAGTCTTATATGCCACCCAAGCAAAGTCATGCTAAAAATCATATTAAACAGACTGAAGCCGCGGGCAGAGGAAATCATAGCTGAAGAACAGACAGGCTTCAGACCAGGGCGAAGCACAACTGAACAGATTTTCAACCTGAGAATACTATGTGAGAAATACCTCCAGCACCAAAAAGACCTTTATCATGTCTTTATAGATTTTAAGAAGGCGTTTGACAGATTATGGCATGCAGCCCTTTGGTCCACAATGAAGCTGTACAACATCAACGCTAACCTGATCAAAGTCATA
Organism: Unio pictorum; assembly: GCA_030141615.1. Classification (NCBI taxonomy): domain Eukaryota; kingdom Metazoa; phylum Mollusca; class Bivalvia; order Unionida; family Unionidae; genus Unio; species Unio pictorum. The sequence goes on from JARLTB010000201.1 coordinate 1,983,400, forward strand.
GAAAGCCTTTACAGCAATGCCACCAGCGCAGTATGCTTCAACGGTCAAATAGGAGATTGGTTTAGGACAACTGTGGGAGTCAGACAGGGCTGCTTGCTTTCACCTACTCTCTTCAACATCTTTCTTGAAAGAATCATGACAGATGCACTGGAAGACCATGAAGGAACTGTCAGTATTGGAGGCAGAATAATAAAGAATCTGCGCTTTGCTAATGACATCGATGGCCTTGCAGGAAATGAGGAGGAGCTAGCTCAGTTGGTGGAAAAACTGGACAGGACAGCTACTGCTTTTGGTATGGAAGTCAGTGCAGACAAGACCAAATTGATGACCAACAATACCAGTGGCATCAGCACTGACATCATGATTAGAGGCCAAAAACTGGAAACAGTTAATAGATTCAAGTACTTAGGAGCCATCTTGGCAGAAGAGGGATCGAAACCAGAAATATTTTCCAGGATTGCGCTGACAATAACAGCAATGGCAAGGCTGAAGACAGTTTGGAAAGACAGAAACTTATCAGTCAGCTCAAAAATCAGACTGATGCGCTCCTTGGTTGCATCTGTATTCCTATATGCCTGTGACTCATGGACCCTCACAGCAGATCTCGAAAGGAGGATACAAGCTGTTCAAATGAGATGCTTTCGAAGGTTGCTTGGCATTACATATATAGATCATGTCACGAATGAGGAAGTGGGAAACGGAATTAAGCAAGCCATTGGGCCCTGTGAAGAGCTATTGACCATTGTGAAAAAGCGCAAAATGAAATGGAATGGACATGTCACACGATCAACAGGGCTTGATAAGACAATCATGCAAGGTACTGTGCAGGCAGGGCGAAGGAGGTATAACGGTACCAATTGCGCAAGTCCAGATGGGTGGAGCTTAAAGTGTAGGCCCATTGCATTCAGAAATAAACAACAACACAAGCTATGATTGGTGGATTATGTAAAAGTTGTACTTTCTGTTAGGCTTAAATAAAAGTTTAGCCTCTTGGCAACATGTGAATTTATGCTAATTCCTATATAGATCATATTTTGTATTTTTTATGATTTTTTGAAAATGTGATACACATGACTGAAAATAGGTATGTTGTGACTAGATAACTCATACCCCTGTCTAGTTCCAGCAGAGTTATCTCTCTTAAATGCAATGGAGTACCTGGTTTTGTCATCGTCAAATTGACAATCTAACATTGTTCTCTATAGCAGTGTGTGAGATGCACGCTAAATTAGGATAGAAAATATATTTATCTCTCCAAATATTAGCATTGAGGTCTATGGAAAAACAATTGGTACCGTGATACCAGGAGAGGAAGACAGATGAAAAGATGGGATTATAATATCTCAGAGTGGACAGGACTGAAGCTGAGTGACACAGTGAGAGTATCAGAGAACAGATTGGAATGGAGGAAGCTGGTTGTCAGGTCATCAGTCGTGCCCCAACGGTCGGCAAGACTAAGGGATAGATAGATAGATAGAGATGGAAAGGTTTATTTACGAAAGGCTATCTACCCATAACGAATTAATTTCACATAATGTAACTCCCGTAATAGCTCAGTTGGTAGAGCGCAGGACTGTAAAAAAATATTAATAATGATATCCTTAGGTCACCGGTTCGCGGGAATTTTGCTTTTCTTAAAAATGTCAATAACAAAAAAGATATGAAATACTCCACTGGTCGATCGTTTGTACATGCCTCTATTTGATTTAGCATTTCTGTTTATTTCTTCGTAGTTTGGTGTTAATTGTTAACTGTTAATTGTTAACTGACTTGAAAACGTTAAACTATAACCTTACGAATGTCATTACATTAGTTAATTATATTTGGAACATTTTACTCTCATTTTACTATTGTGTGGGTTGTTGTATCAAATATTTATAAAATACAAAACGTGCGTGCGCGTGCGCGTGTGTGTAATTATACTATATTAAGTGTGTGTAATTATACTATATTAAGTGTGTGTAATTATACTATATTAAGTTGGAAATAGTGTTGATACCTTTATCTTGACAGTAAAGGATGAATGAAATGACATAAGGGAAGCTATTTATATTCACTGAAAGAAGGGACCCTCATGTTACATCTAGGTTGCATTTTCGTGGATGAAATGTTATTACAGGAACGCATCTATCTCGGAAAGAGCTTGAACATGAAACGAGTTGCTAATAGTTAAGATATTGATTGTTACAAATTATATTATTATTATTATTATTATTATTATTATTATTATTATTATTATTATCGTCGTCGTCATCGTCATCATCATCATTATCATTATTATTATTATTATTATTAAAATTATTATTATTATTATTATTATTATTATTATTATTATTATTATTATTATTATTTATTTTATATATATTTTTTTATTTTTTAAATCTATTGTTTATTTAAATTTTCTATTTTATTTTATATTATATATCAGTTATAAAATACTAGTTCTTAGACATTCATCGTTTTATAGTCTTTCTTCCATCATCCTCTGGTCTTCTTCCATTCTTCTCCTTCTTTTTTCCCATCATCTGTTTTCTTTATCTCGAATAAATATTTGTTCCGCTGTCATGTTTTCTATTATTTCAATTTCTGGTTCTTCTATCTCGTTTCTCACCAAATTATAGGCTGATAGATTTTCCTGGAAATACCTAACGTGGTTAATACTAATACACGGAATCAGAAATACAAACAAAAAACTACTTCACAAGGGTATTTAAGAGATCTAAAATAATCGGCAACATTCCGAGACTTAAGTCCGAGACGTATACCCCACCCCACCCCTGGTATTGGGTCTGTGCTGAGAAGACAATGTAACAGACTGATGTGAATGTCCTGGCAGACGTGCGGGTATTTTTGACAGATGAAAACGTGGTTTGGTTGAAATTCAGCTGATTTAATTAACTGTGTTGTTGCAAATGCTACTGGATAGCTCTAAGATTAATTATTAAAATTACGAAATCATTGAAAAATGAGATTCAAAACCTTGCTTATATCATTTCACTCATATATGTTTTTTTTTCTCGTATAAAGATGTTTTGTAAAATAGAACTTATAAGGTACTTTTTGTTAAGCAAATCTTGATCCTAAATTCAGTTTTCAGTGGGGGCATTATTAGCTGGATGCATGCAGTGAATTTGGATTGAACTAGTCCGTTAGCGGAACATTAATGTCATGTATAATCGCAGTGTCTCTTAGGTGATTTGTTTTTAAATATGGAACTATGTAAAAACAGGTTTTTTTTGTTTTTTTTATTAAAAATAAAAAAAAAAAAAATTCCCGCGAACCGGATTTGAACCGGTGACCTAAGGATAACTTCATTTATACTTCTACAGTCCTCCGCTCTACCAACTGAGCTATCACGGGATGTACATGCGTTACTTATTTATATCTTATTCGTAATCGCTTGCTTCTGGCAAAACATTTTGTTACAATTCATTTACTACATACAGTTTAGATTATATAAATATCTACTACCACAAGACACACGGAGGCCATAACATCGACAATGAATGGAAATGAAAATCAAATAAGAGATACAATACAAAGGTGCATGCTAGATTAATAAATACGAACGTTCAACAGACGTACGTACTCGTTAGATTAGCTTAATCAACATCTTATATGGAGGACAATTTTTGTTTTCAAGAATGGATATACACAGTCTGAAGAATAATTTTTTTTACTGACATACCAATGTCCCAGATACGCTTTTCCACGTAAAATATTAAATTTAGAACACACACACGTGTGTAATCATACACACAAACTAAACAAAACATACATAAAAGCACAAGTCACCCGACGTGGGAGCTAGGCAAACTGTCGCTGACATACGACCTAATCATCCAAGAGGCTTGAAATTAACACACGAAATATATTTCAAGCAGCACATTGGGGGATCTGAATAAAATCTCTGACATAAGCGACATTAAGAAAGTCAAGGAATAGTTTTCAGTCTACCAGAATCAGAGTTGCCTGGGCACTTTTCCTTTCATTCTTCCATATAATAATAATAATAATAATAATAATAATAATAATAATAATAATAATAATAATCTGTTCGAATTGGATGCGAGCTGGAAAAAGCTCCGGTAATTAATTCAT